>CM053784.1:354475289-355075289 GCA_028749045.1 Cupressus sempervirens | reverse complement strand
CAAAGACATGTCCTAGACGAAGAAGATCTGATAGATGGTTATGCTCAAGTGAACTTTCCATGTCATCATTTCTAATAGAGGGTATGATAGACAATGGAGTAAGATACTATGGAGCCCATGTGTCCACCCACTCACTCGACTCACAGTGATCCCAATCACACTGGAAAGAACTAGGACAAAAACAAGTTAGCTATCATGTCCAAATGGTCCATGTACTAGAATTAGACCTCCAAAATGAATGCATTTTTTATGAGTCTCTCACTATAGCACAATCTAATCTATCACTTATGGACCCTTTCTCAACCAACCAAAAGAAGCTATGAACTACTGAATCAAGAGGCCCCCCTGTGATAATGTTGAACTACACTAATCAACAATGCTATGAGAATCAAGAAGCTCTACTCCTAAAATCTTCAATTGCTCCATTATGTTCCCCTTTCCAATGGCTAGACTAAAAAAGACTCCAAATATGAGGCACCCCCTCTCTACATGCATCCTACACAACCAATAAAACATGTGAGCATTCTTGAATTGACATGTACAGTTATCTGACCAAATGATATGTATATCCATAGCAATTGCATGCTCCTATAAGAAATCAAAATAATTCTTGAAACAATGTTGCACACACTTGTGAGAGTGAGATCTATCATCACTCATTTAAAAATGATACTCTCAAATAATCTTTTAATTATCTTCTGCACTATCAGGGGCATGTCTATATGTTGTGTGGAAAAAAATAGCAATATGAATGGAGTTGTAATACTCGGATTGTGTGTCATTTTGAGGTTGCAATCTATAGTTCTCAACAAAGTCAACAACTGATATAATAGTGCCAATAGAAAAAGTCTCCTTACATATTCTAAATTGTTGATCCAAGCATTGAGACCTATGACTATGTCTTGCATACTTGTAGAAAAAGATTTGTCTGGAAATCTGAAATAAAACTAGCCACACTAATTTCTTTTGCAACCAATTCACATATAAAGCCCTCACCCCCACTCTTCAATGTGTATTTCACCATTTCATGTACCCTTTTTTTTACTATTTTCTTCCCAAGATCTTGTTCGCACCCCTCATGGAAACATGTGTCAAATTTGAATTATAAGCCACCACATTCTGAACACTTCTCATTTAAGAAAACATTTCTATAAAAGAAACAACCATCAACTCTACAACATAAAAATTGATCTAGCAAGTCTATTGATGATTTTGGAAGACCACTAGCACCACAATTCTTCAACATTTCTTTACTATGCAAATTAGAACAGATGGATCATAATAGTTCATGGTGCACAAAAAATTCAACACGATTTTGGCAACAACATGCATTTCGAATTTTAAGCAACACACAATAAAATGGCTTCAAAGATTCAAAAGCCCTTTGTGATATATGAAGACTTGGATGACTCTCTCTAAATTATTTGAACAACATAGTTTGACTTACCTCCAAATAATGTTTAGGATGTGGTGTGTAGTCTCTAATGCCAATTCTCAACTTTAACACATCTTTAGCATTGGGTGATACTCTTGAGCTAGAGTGGAAAAATTACGTAATTTCTTCCATCATATCATCGGATAGCTTCTTATCAAAACATGGAACTCTCCCACCAAAATTCTGTGTTTCATTTTGAAGAGGATCATCAATTCTCTCTCATCTACTAAGTGCTCTTCTCAAAGTAGTACGATTTCGGTTCAAGTCAATACAAATTTCTTTCATATATCTACCCTTTCTCAAATGATGACTTACCAAAGAGGTTGTAATAACCCTTCGAGTAGCTCTCTTACCCTTCTCCTTGCTATTTTTCCTAATGCTATTAAGAGCACTGAAAAGATTCTTCACAATAATGGCATTTCTTTCCAATTTTTTATTGATATGAATCTTCAATTTGGAAAGAATAAATCTCATCTTTTGCATCTTTAATAAGTGCATAAAAAGCTGACATTGCTCCACCACTGTCTTGTTGCCGAAAAACATCTTATATAGTCTTGAAGCCCATAATTGAATGGTTCTTTCTAATTTTTTCCCTTCCAAATTGGTAATAATTGTTTCATTAATTTCAATTATCCATTTTGGTGTTCTAGAACCTTCATGTCGATTATAATTAGGAGATATGTAAGGTTCCTGTGCATTGTCATGTTTGGCATGGTCAATCATGCAATTTACATTATGACTTGGTAGCATCTCATTCTCCAAATTTTCATTCTCTAAATTTTCAATCTCAACATTATCATTCTCAATTGGTACATTTTCATTCTCCAACTGCACATATCCATTATCTAACTCTATGATTTCACCTTCAACCAATACATCATCAACTTGACTCACATTTAACATACCTTGTCTTTTACTTTGATGATTTACTTTGTCCTTTTCCCTATATGTCGCAATGCCTTTATTCGATACCTTTCTTTTGCATTTAGCCTTTCGACAACTACTGCTCCCCATTCAGATGATAATATTAGACACCGAATGATATATTATTGAACCTTTTTCGATCGTTTGGGCCCCAAAAAATCAATTTTCCCAAAACCTATGACAATGGCCCACAAAAAGTGATATTTTCAGGTTTACAATGATAGGGAATATGTTGAGAAAATCATGCCAGTTTAATTGGGTATCTAATTTCATATAAGATAACCAATACTAAATTGGATATTTGATATCAGATAGGATATCTGATATTTATTCCCAAATTTTGGAGGGAATCATGGGCAATGTAACAAATTTCATTAATTTATATGTATTACTAATATATATATATATATATATATATATATATATATATATATATATATATATATATATATATATATATATATATATATATATATATATATATATATATATATATATATATATATATATATATATATATATATATATATATATATATATATATATATATATATATATATATATATGATTATTATTATACATGATTTATTTACGATTATTATTATATATGATTATTACATTATATTATTATTAAATATAATAACATAATATATGTTATTATTGTTATTATTATTATGACCTATAAATATAATATATTTATATATATATATATATATGATTATTATATTATATTATTATGTCACTAGGGGCCCTAGGATCCCTAGGGATGCAATTGGTCGGTTCTAATGCATCAAGAGGGGTCATAGGTTAACTATGAGCACTATCGATGCATTTCATGACAACATATGTCCCTAGGATACCCAGGGATGCATTTGGTTGGTTCTAATGCCTCGAGAGGGATCATAGGTTAACCTGTGACCCCTCTCGATGCATTTCATGACAACATATGTCTTTAGGGGCCCTAGGGCCCCTAGGGATGCATTTGGTTGGTTGTAATGTGTCAAAAGGGTTCTTAGGTTAACCTATGACCCTTATTGATGCATTTCATGACATTTGGTTGGTTCTATTGTGTCGAGAGGGGTCATATATTAACCTATGAAACTTGTCGATGCATTTCATGACAACGTATCTTCCTAGAGGCCCTAGGGCCCCAAGGGATGCATTTGGTTGGTTCCAATGTATCGAGAGGGGTAGTAGGTTAACCTATGACCCCTATCAATGCATTTCATGACAACATATGTCCCTAGGGGCCCTAGGGCCCCTAAGGATGCATTTGGTTGGTTCAAATGCATCAAGAGGGGTCATAGGTTAACCTATGACCCCTCTCAATTCATTTCATGGCAATGTATGTCCCTAGGGGACCTAGGGCTCGTAGGGATGCACTTGGTTGGTTCCAATGCATTGGGAGGGGTCATAGGTTAAACATTTCATGACAATGTATGTCCCTAGGGGCCCTAGGACCCTTATGGACACATTTGGTTGGTTCTAATGCATTGAGAGGGGTCATATACCTATGACCCCTATCAACACATTTTATGACAATGTATGTCTGTAAGGGCCCTAGGGCCCCTAGGGACACATTTGGTTGGTTCTAATGCGTCAAAAGGGGTCATAGGTTAACCTATGAGGCCTCTTCATGCATTTCATGACAATGTGTGTCCTTAGAGGCCCCAGGGCCCCTAGGGATGCATTTGGTTGGTTCCAGTGCATCGAGAGGTATCATAGGTTAATCTATGACCCCTCCTAACACATTTTATGACAATGTATATCCCTAGGGGCCCTAGGACCCCTAGGGATGAAATTGGTTGGTTCTAATGCATTGAGAGGGATCATAGGTTAACCTATGACCCCTATCGATGCATTTTATGACAACGCATGTCCCTAGGGGCCCTAGGACCCCTAGGGACCCATTTGGTTGGTTCTATTGCATCGAGATGGGTCATAGGTTAACCTATGACCCCTTTTAACATATTTCATGACAAGATATGTCCATAGGGGCCCTAAGACCCCTAGGGATAGATTTGGTTGGTTCTAATGGATCAAGAGGGTTCCTAAGTTAACCTATGACCCCTCTCAATGCATTTCATGATAAAATATGTCCCTAGGGGCCCTAAGACCCCTAGGAATGCATTTGGTTGATTCTAATGCATGGAGACGGGTCATAGGTTAACCTATGACCCTTCTCAATGCATTTCATGACAATGAATGTCCCTAGGGGCCTTAGGGCCCCTAGGGACGCATTTGGTTGTTTCAAATGCATCAAGAGGGGTCATAGGTGTTAGATTATGGTGATTGATCAGGAAAGTACTATACATACTTCATATTGTAGCCAACATATGGTTGACATATGGCCGAAATGTTGTAACCCTAAAACGACATAAAATACTTGTATAAAAGGGGTTTAGGGTTAGGTATTTTCATTATGTTGTGATGCAAAATTACTTTTTGCGATAGTATTCAACTGTAAGGGATTACAGATTGTAATAAGGTTGTAATCATTGGATTGTAATAATATTGAACTTGCAGTTTGGTGGACGTAGCCCAAGGATTGGGTGAACCACATTAAATCTTGGTGCCTTGTGTTCATTTCTATGTGATCTATTATTTTTTGTTATTGGTTATATTTGCATGTAGTTTTTATTTCTATCTGTGGTTTATCCTAACAAGTGGTATCAGAGCCTAGTTTTTTTTTAGTTATCCTCGGTAGGAAAGTTTCATAGTTGAGTGGGAGTCTTGTGGTTGAGTGGGAGAAATGGCAGATGAGGGTAAACTGAGGGTTGCTAGGTTTAATGGGCAGAACTTCCATTTATGGAAGATGCAAATGGAAGACTATATGTATCAGAAGGATTTATCGAAACCGTTAGAAGGAAAAGACAAGAATCAAGGATCTATGTTAGATGCTGAATGTGATCTTTTGGGTAGAAAGGCACTTAGAAGCATTTGATTATGCTTGGCACCATTGGTTACATTTAATATTACAAAAGCAAAGATGACAGAAGAGTTGATGAAAATCCTAGCGACACTATATGAAAAGCCCTCCGCTTCAAACAAGGTATTTCTCATGAAGTGTTTATTTAATATGAAAATGGCAGAAGGTGGATCTATTGTAGATCATTTAAATGAGTCTAATACTATTACTAGTCATTTATCTTCTATGGGTATAAATTTTGATGAAGAAATTAGGGCTCTCTTGATTTTGCGTTCTTTGCCTGAAAGCTAGAATGGCTTGGTAATAGCAGTGAGTAATTTCGTTCCTGGATCTAGGACCCTAAAATATGATGATGTGATTGGTGTTGTTTTGCGTGAGAAAACTCATAGGAAATCCTCAGGTGGATCTACATCAGGAAGTTCTTTGAATGCACAAAGCAGGGGTATAACGAATGAGAGAGGAAGTAACTTTGGAAATCATGGAAAATCAAGAGGAAAGTCAAAGGGGAAGAGGTCTCAATTGAGAGGACCAAATGATTGCTGGTACTGTGGGAAACCAGGGCACAAAAAGAAAGATTTCTAGAATAGAAAGAAAAATGAAGGAGATAGATCAGATGGAGACAAGGAGGCAAATGTGGTAAGTAACAAATTCGAAGAGGATGCTTTGTTTCTATCTTTAGAAAGTGTTGATGATTCATGGGTTTTAGATTCTGGTGCTTCATTTCATGCTACACCTCATAGAGGTTATTTCATTGATTATGTCCAAGGGGATTTTGGGCTTGTTTATTTGGGGGATAATGAACCTTGTCAAATTGTTGGAAAGGGAAAGATTAAGATTAAGTTGCAGAATGGGAATCATTGGCAACTACATGAGGTAAGACATGTTCCAAGGCTGAGTAGGAATTTAATTTCAGCAGGGCAACTCAGTGATGAGGGTTGTGTAGTTACTTTTACTGATAAAAATTGGAAGGTTTCAAAAGGTTCCCTTGTAGTAGAAAAAGGTGTGAAAGTAGACACCTTATATCTTTGTATAGGTCATATTGTTCCTTCTACTTTGATTGTTTTAGAGAAAAATGAATTTTTAGGAACAATTGTTGCAGTTGAGCAGGGAGAACAAATAGCCGTTGTAGATTCTGATACAACACTGTGGCACAATAGACTTGGGCACATGAGTGAGAAAGGTATGAAAGTACTTCATTCAAAGAAATTTTTACTAGGTCTGAAATTTGTTAATACAGATTTCTATGAAAGTTGTGTGTATGGAAAACAAAAGAGAGTGAGTTTTGTAAAGATTGGGATGGAAAACAAAAAGGAGAAATTAGGGCTTGTGCATACAGATGTATGGGGTCCAGCTCAGGTATTTTCCCTTGGTGGCTCTCATTATTATGTTACATTTATTGATGATGCAACTAGAAATGTATGGATTTGTTTCCTTAGACAAAAATTTGATTTATTTCAAACTTTTAAGAAATGGAAATGCTTGGTTGAAAATGAGACTAGTGAGAAATTAAAATCTCTTAGATATGATAATGGTGGTGAGTATTGCAGTCATGAATTTGAAGATTATTGCTCCACTAATGGTATTCATAGACAAAAAGCTATTCCAAGGACTCCACAGGAAAATGGAGTGGTTAAACGCATGAATAGAACTATAATGGAGCACATAAGGAGCATGAGGTTGCATGTTAGGTTGCCCTTACACATGTGGGCGGAGGCTATCAATACTGCAGTATATTTGATTAATAGAGGTCCCTCTACTCCTTTGGGCTGTGGTGTTCTAGAGGAGGCATGGACTGGTAGAAAGGTGAGTTATTCTTTTCTCATGACCTTCAGTTGTGAAGCTTTTGCTCATATAGACTTTGAAAATAGAACCAAGCTAGAAGCTAAATCAAAGAAATGTGTCTTTGTTGGATATGGCATTAATTTGGTTATAGGCTTTGGGATTTTGAAAATCTTAAAATTATTAGAAGTCAGGATGTCATATTCAATGAGCAAGCGTTGTACAAAGATCTGTTGCAGCAACATGAGAAGAAAGAAGATGATTATGTAGTGTTGGATGATACTCCAAAAGTTGATGTTTCAGCCATTCTTCATGATGTGCAACAACTGCAACAAAAAATACCATGCAAATTAGACCTCCACAAAGATTTTATCCCTCTTTGTATTCTATTTTACTTACTAATGCTGGTGAACCTGAAAGTTATGATGAAGCTATGCAGGTGAATACTGAGATTCAATGGGAGTCTGCAATGAAAGATGAAATGGACTCTTTGCTGAAGAATAAGACATGGGATCTATGCAAGTTGCCTGCAGGTAAAAAGGATTTACAGAATAAGTGGGTTTATAGGTTGAAAGAAGAGGAAGGAGGTCAGAAAAGATTTAAGGCTAGGTTAGTTGTAAAAGGATTTGCACAGAAAAAGGGAATTGATTTTGATGAGATATTTTCTCCTGTTGTTAAAATGACTTCTATTCGTATTGTTTTAAGTCTTGTGGCTACTGAAGATTTGCATTTAGAGTAGTTGGATGTTAAAAAAGACTTTCTTCATGGTGATTTGGATGAAGAAATATATATGGCTCAGCCACAGGGTTTTGAGGTCAAAGGTAAGGAGAACTTAGTGTGCAAATTGAAGAAAAGTTTGTATGGCTTGAAGCAAGTACCTCGGCAATGGTATCTAAAATTTGACAGTTTTACGCATGAGCATGGATATAATAGGTGTCATTCAGATTACTATGTTTATTTTGAGAGGTTGGATGATGATAGCTACATTATTTTATGTTTATATGTTGATGATATGCTTGTAGCTGGGTCTAACATGGATAATATTAAGGGGCTAAAATGCCAGTTAGCACATGTATTTTCTATGAAAGATTTGGGGGCAGAAAAACAAATCCTTGGTATGAAGATTTACAGAGATAGGAAGAACAAAACATTAACGCTATCTCAGGCTGATTATGTTGAGAAGTTGTTGTAACATTTCTCTATGGAGAATGCTAAAGCTGTCAGCACACCTTTACCTAGTCATTTGAAATTGACTAAGGAGATGTGTCCTAAGACACATGAAGAGGATGATAAGATGTCCAAGGTACCCTATGCTTCAGCTATAGGAAGCTTGATGTATGCTATGGTATGCACTAGGCCAAATATTGCCCATGTAGTGGGAGTCGTTAGTAGGTATATGAGTCATGCAGGATTTGAGCATTGGAATGTTGTCAAGTAGATTCTCAGATATTTGAGAGGAGCATCCAATAAGTGCTTACACTTTGGGGGCTCTACTACTGATTTACAGGGCTATGTTGACTCAGATTTGGTAGGGGATATTAATACCAGGCAGAGTACTACAGGTTATGTCTTTACTATTGGTGGGGCAGCTGTGAGCTGGGTTTCTAGGTTACAGAAGATTAATGCTCTATCCACTACAGAGGTAGAGTATGTTGCTTCTATAGAGGTAGCCAAGGAGATGATATGGCTTCAGTTCTTCTTGGAAGAATTGGGACATCCTTAGAAGGATAATTATTTGTTCATAGATAGTCAGAGTGCCATTCATCTTACAAAGAATTCAGCTCTGCATTCTAAGACCAAACTCATATAGTTGCGGTACCATTTCATTCGGTCAGTTTTGGAGGATGGACAACTAAAGCTGGAGAAGATCCATACAAATGACAATCCAATAGATATGCTAACAAAGGTTGTAACAAGGGAGAAGCTGAACTCATCTTCAGCTTTTGTTGGTCTTTTAGAATGAACATGAATCAAAGAACTATAGAGTCCAGGGAGGTTTGATCCAGTGGGAGCCCCATGTGGTAGTGGTATTGCTACAGGATCAGTCTCCAAGTGGGAGATTTTTGTTTAGTGTGGAGCCTGATCAGTCCCCAAGTGGGAGATTCTTAGATTATGGTGACTAATCAGGAAAGTACTGTACATACTTCATAATTAGTGGCCGACATTGTAGCCGACATAGAGTTGACATATGGCCAACATGTTGTAACCCTAAAACGACATAAAATACTTGTATAAAAGGGGTTTAGGGTTAGGTATTTTCATTATGTTGTGATGAGAAATTGCTTCTTGCAGTGGTATTGAGCTGTAAGGGATTACAGATTGTAATCAGGTTGTAATCATTGGATTGTAATAATATTGGACTTGTAGTTTGGTGGATGTAGCCCAGGGATTGGGTGAACCACGTTAAATTTTGGTGCCTTGTGTTCATTTCTGTGTGATCTATTATTTTTTGTTATTGGTTATATTTGCATGTAGTTTTTATTTCTGTCTGTGGTTTATCCTAACAATAGGTTCATGAAATGCATTGAGAGGGGTCATAGGTTAACCTATGACCCTTCTTGATGCATTTCATAACAACGTATATCTCTAGGGGCCTTAGGGCACTCAAGTACCCATTTGGTTGGTTCAAATGCATCAAGAGGGGTCATAGGTTAACCTATGACCCCTCTCTACACATTTCATGACAAGATATGTCCCTAGAGGCCCTAGAACCCCCAAAGATGCAATTGATTGGTTCCAGTGCATTGAGAGGGGTCATAGGTTAGCCTATATCCCCTATCAACACATTTCATGACAACATTTGTCCCTAGGGGCCCTAGGACCCCCAAGGATGCATTTGGTTGGTTCTAATGCTTTGAGAGGGGTCAGAGGTTAACCTATGACCCCTCTCAATGCATTTCCTGGCAACATATGTCCCTAGGGGCCTTAGGACACTGAGGGATGCATTAGGTTGGTTGGAATGTGTCCCCTAGGGGCCTTAGGGCCCCTAGGGACCCATTTGGTTGGTTCAAATGTGTTGAGAGGGGTCATAGGTTAACCTATGACTCGTCTCAATGCATTTCATGACAGCGTATGTCCTTAGGGATGCATTTGGTTGGTTTTAATGTGTCGAGAGGGGTCATAGATTAACCTATGACCCTTATCTATGCATTACATGACAACATATGTCCCTAGGGGCCCTAGGACCCCTAGCGATGCATTTGGTCTAGGGACATATGTTGTCATGAAATGCATCGAGAAGGGTCATAGGTTAACCTATGACCCCTCTCGACGCATTTCATGATAACATATATCCCTAGGGGCTTTAGGACCCCTAGGCACCCATTTTGTTGGTTCTAATGCATCGAGAGTGGTCATAGGTTAATCCATGACCCCTATTGACACATTTCATGACAACTATCATTGGTTAACCTATTACCCCTCTCGATGCATTTCATAACAACGTATGTCGCTAGGGGCCCATTAGGAATGTGTTGAAAGGGGTCACAAGGGGCCCCAAGGACATGTTGTCATGAAATGGGTCGAGAGGGGTCATAGGTTAAAATTATATTTAATAATAATATAATACTGTATATTTTAATAGAATAAAAATATATTATTAGATTATATAACAATAACAATCATATATATTACTAGATTATATATTTAATAATAATAATAACTATATATATTATTATATATAATAGTAATCATATAATATTACTATATATTTTTAATAATAATAATATTTATCATATATTTTACTATATTATATTTAGTTATAATAATAATTATATCTATAATGATATTATATTTAACAATAATAATCATAATAATCATCTAAACTTTCCCTCCAAAATTTTCAATGTCGGTGGTTTTCCTCCCAATTGGAAAATTCAAAGTAATCAGATACTTGATTTCATATTGGGTATCTAATTTGTAATTACATACCTGATTTGACATCGGGTATCTAATTAGACTTCTTATTTACCAAACCTATTTGGTCAACCCAAAAAATGTGTTTGAGAAGGGTTTCACTGACACTCAAACTTCGAGTAGCCATTTGACAATGTTATTTTCATTGAAATTGAATGAAATGAAAAGGGTTTTTTGATAACACTCTCAAAATCCCATCGATAAAATATCTGTCAAATTCTGATTTTGACAAGTATTCATTAGTTAATTTTTAATGAAGATGATTGTAAAGTGCTGATTGACATACTAATTGAAAAATAGCTATAACTTTCAAATGGTATAACATTTTTTAAATCCAAAAGTTGCATCACATTCTATGCTTCGCCTAGTATAAGGGAAAAAAAAAATTGGTAAAATTTTCAATTAATTAAGGTGGTCAAACACAAGAGTTTTTTTATTTTGAAAAAGTTTTAGTAGAAAATTCATATTTAAATATTTATTTGGAATAAAAATACTCAAAAATATGCATCACATCTGGGCATGAGTCTACTTTTGATATCTGTAATTATATTAAAAAATATTATCATTTGATTTTGATTAAGGTGGTCAGACATACACCTACTTTTTATTTTTGCCTTGAAATTTTTTTAGTATTGCATTAAAATCCAAACTTTTGACCAATCAAATATATTTTTCTCTAGATAAGGCCTAGTAGTTTAGAAACTACATTCAATTTCCTATAGATTATTTTCTTACAACTTTTTGATATAAAGTCTAGAAGCACTTTAAAATTGTGTCAAGTTGACATAACCCTGATTTGGTGGTTTTTCACTACCATTTAAGGCCATAGTTTGGTCGACCATGATCCTGCACATACCTTGATACTTCTCTTTAAATCCTTGTGTTTGATCGCATAAAAAAATCAATTCATGCATTAAATATGTTAGCTCATCAATCCTTATAATCCATGTGTTTTGACTAATCCAAAAATTTAACTATGTCAGCCTCAAAATCAATTCTTTCATAAATTATTATTTTGCTGACACTCAGTCATCACTGTACTCTTTTGCTTGGTCAACACTGCGTAGCTCAATATGTACTATTCTATCTCGCTTGACTTTCACTAGCTTGCTCAATCTTCACTACACTTAGTCACTACTTCATTTTCCTTCTTCAATTTCCTTCTTCAATTTCCTCAATTAAAACTATCACTTGACTAATACTATTTTCTCAACTAACACTTAAGTTCCTTAATCTTTTTCTTTAACTACTTCATTGATCAACCATAGCTTACTAAGCTTTACTTGTGTATAACTCAACACTGTGTTGGTAAACAGATTGTTCTTCTTTTGATTCTCCTTTTAATTTGCCCAATTTGTAATGAAGAACAACTTTACACAATAGTTGGGAAACTATTTCTAAGAATAACTAGTTGCCCTCTGAATTGAGGTACAACTCCCTATGTGAATAATGTTCAAGGAATTATGTTTCTCTCCTAAAATAACATGGGGTATGCTCTTAACTCGAGAGCAGAAGAGGCAAACTGAATTAAGCCTAAACAAAACTTAATCTAGACAAGAAAAAATTTCTAATCTATAAACCGAGCAATAGAACTCACAATTCTTATGAATCCATATACTCAGTATTTAATTAACCTACAACAAACGCTAACTGAAAAATAAATGAGACGACTAAAGACTTCTAATGAATCTTTCTCTGAATACCCCAAAGCACTTCTTACTATGGTTAATTCATATCTTCATGACAAAAGAATAAAAAATCTTTTCTCTCTTTCTATAATTCAAAAAAAGAAAGACACATAGAAGCAATGACTAATTAAATGGGACATAAAACCATTGACATAAAATTCTCTTTATTGGCTTTGCAATATTAAGTCTGATACATCAACAATTTTTTCCCCCTCCTAGTCCAGCTCTCTGACTGTATCTAGAAAATGCCGAACCTCTTGATTAGGAAAATATTTGCAATAAATAATCTCCTTCAGCCACTATTTGGTTTCCCTCCATATGACACTTCAGTTCTCACATGATGACTTTTGGTTTCATAACCGTTTTTTTCTAATTCTCCATTCCTATTTGTCTTTTCAGATTCTCTTTAAAATATTTTAAACTCGATGTTTCCAACTTCAATGTCAAACTAATATATTCAAACTCTTTTGTAATCCAATCTTGTATGTGGGAATGACAGATGGCGTGCTGCCTCATAATTTCTTCACCAAGCCTCTAAAATCTTCGCAAGTATTTAGTGGGAATATCTCTTGTTACCGCATAAATTACATGATTTCTACTCAATTATTTCTTCCATGTTAGAATGTTTGGGTCCCAAAACTGTAACAGTCTGGAGAATCCATCTCTTTTTAAATGCAAACTCCCCCTTTTGGACTAATGACTTCAATTTAACTTCTCCCTCTACAATACTTGCATAAAACTCTGCATAATATTTCTATTTCCAAATCATCTCCATTATCCAAATATAGCTCTCCAATTGTTTTCATTCCATTAAAAATCACTTGCATGCGATATATCAAAGACTTGAAAACTTAATGACAACTGTTAGTTCCAGTCAGAAGTCTTTCCACCATGCGTAAACCATCAATGTTCCACAAGCTTCTATGTTGTAGCCTTTGATGTAATGCCTCAGATATTTGAATGTTAAATTCCTCATCCCATCTATTGATTAATGAAGGATCTTCAACATAACATATATAAATGGATGTTACTACACTTTATACCACAGCAAGAGTCAAACAAACTAGAATAATTTCCATCAGCACAGATGTAGCAATCCTGTATGTAAACCTTTCATTCTTTTAAAGAAAAGTTGTCTCAAGATTCATGATCTCTTATAGCTAACTTCACTCCAGTCAGACGACATATTTGTTTTGAATTTACACTACCTTTCCCAATTATAGCACCAGCAAAGGAAGCATCAACACTTATCTTTCCCTCAGAAAAAAGACCAAATTTGCCTGCAACTAGTGGAGTAACCTCACGATATCCACCATGCCCTCCAATCTTCCTGTCAAAGCCAGAAGAAAGGAACCTGCCACAAAAAGGACCTGAAGACCTATCATTTTTTATATCAAGTGCAACTGAATTTCCTTTATTAAGTTCCCTTTCCCCATGTGCAAAATGGCATTTCTATCCAAACCAACATCCTTCTGCAGTACCAAATTAACTACATAGTCATGTCTTGAAGCTTGCTACAGGAAATGTCAGCTCTAAAGGAAATGCTCTTGATGTTTTCTTTGAAGCTACACCCAATCCACTTCCCAAATTTTCCATTTGTGTAACAACATTCACCCCACCAGGAACATAATGGAGAAAGTGGCAAGTTTCACCGTAAGCGCATCTAGATGTGCTGCAGATAATAACATTAAATTCAATATAACTTTAGTATCTTTACAGACTTAACCCAGCCCCTCCAAATTCTCAGATCATCTTGATTTGTAGCTACAATGTCTATTTGTGAATAATTTTTGTATGACTCAAAGAAATTGTAAGGCTTGAAGAGAAAACTCCAGTCTACAATAGCTGAATTCATCCCATTCTTGACACAATGTACTGAATATCAGTTTGATATACTTCTTCCTCTGAGGCAATGCGAAAACCAGCAATAACTTCACCTAACAATTCTGAGTCACATTTATTAGTTAACAAAGATGCACATCGCTCTACTATTTTTCCAAGAACAGTGATACCAGCACAGTGATACTCGAGTTTTGAAGCATTGTACGAGTTGTTCTCACAGCCCCTTATTTGCAAGAATGTCCTTATTCTTAGTCTTTATTGGTTCTAGAAGTCTTGGCAAGAATATGTGCATTAAAGCTATATTGAAATCATCAAACACCATTTTTGAAGACGGCTGCTTAAGCAGTGTGCAGATCCCACTTGCAAGCTCTATTTTCATAGCCATTGTACACATTAGAACTGTAGAAATCTTGTCAACTGGATTGCACCCACTGCCCCATGAGAAAATATCTGCCATGATTAAAATTTAAAAGAATTTGAAACCTCAAAGATAAAAGCTGGCGGGTTTTTGCATCTGATGTGCGAAAATGACTTCGGCGCACCCGATTTTGAATTTTCCACCTAGGCTTTTACACACATTTTCTGATCAAATTTTATGAAGATGAAATCTTCTTTCAAACATTTTAAGAGGACCCAGATTGTCCATTTTTTTAAAAAAGGTTTGCAATGGAGTACTTGGATTTCAAATTTCCACTTTGGAAAGACAGGTGGAAGGTCCACATTCTAATCATATTTCTCTGCGTTGATAACAATTCCAACTGGCTGAACAGATCTTAAAGGAAGTAGATTACTTGGGATAGTTTTAGAGAGAGCCGAGATCAATTTTTCTTCATCCTTTGACATATGCTAACCTCTTTGGCAGAAAAAAAATGAAAATAGCTTCTGCATAGCAGAAAACTGCACAGGGTGTACGAAACGCGTAGATGTAAAATCTTGAAAACTATGGAGATAATTCTCTATCTCTTTCCTAGACTTTTCCCACTATATTCTTTTCAATAATATGATCAGGATTATCTCGTGACTTCGATGGGATGATTTTAAGTGAGGTTCCTTGATCACAAACTATGAGTGTTTCCTTCTTTCTATCAAGATTTTTTTTTCTCTTGCCACATTGAGTAGAGTATTTGCTATTAAAATTGATTTTGTCTTCGAATCTCTGACATAAATATCTTCAAAATCTAGCACAAAATTGGGATCATATGCCCTTCTATTCTTATAATGCTTCATCAAGAATACCTTCATCACTTCAAATTTTATTTTAGTAAAAGGGTCACACACTCTAGAGACTGGCAGTTCAATGGCATTGAAGCTCCCATAATCAGATTTCCTCAAACGGACATACTTCTTGGGCATTTTCCCCATGACTTGTGGGATTGAATAAACGAAAATCTCAGGAAGAGATACATACATCAGAAACAATAGTGTATGAATCATCTTCATTCAGCAACCATCTAAAATCATGCTTTGGGGTCTCCCGAATTGCACCTGTTGCTTCATGAAGTGAATCTCTGAGATTTTAAATACCAAACTTAGAATTACATCAATCATGTGAGAAATACTTTTCATTAAGTCTCTTGTATATGCCTGGAGATCGTAGCTTCACAAACATCCTTCATCTGAGAAGATCATCAACAAGAACATGATATCCTTACCGGGTGGGAACTATCACCTACCCAACATGATGACACTTAAACCAACCACCAAACTTATGAATGAGAAGGCAAGAAAGAGGGAAACCCGAAAAGGATGGCCTACCTATGAAGGACTTAGACCTAGACACGAAACTGACTTGAGGACTATATGACTCCAATATTGCCAAAAAAAAGGGTGACTTAAAGTCAGGCAATAGCTGGCTCCGACTAGGGAATATGCATTGCAAAGTGCATAGAGAATCCAACATCTCTGGTTAAACAAGTGCCTTCAGCATTGGGTTGCAAAGTCAAGACGAAAGAAACAATGAGAGGCTGCATACAGAGAGAGCAGAGGGATATGGAAAATTGAAAACACAAGCAGGAAAGCAACCAACAATGAAAGCAAGAAAAGACTAGACTACAACACAACAAAACTGGAAATCAAAACTTATTTACAAAAGGTGCGGAGACCCCACCAGCAGAACCCAAAGCAGAGAAAAATTCATATGTGGCCATTTACAAGAAGAGAGAAATATTAACCTTTCCAGTAAGGAGGAGAATGCTTCACCAGATTGTAGCAACATTGATATCCTCTAGCCACCCCTTTACTACTGAGTTTGATTCCAAGAGCAATCTACAACATATTGACCAACAGAACCTTGCCAAACAACCATGCCTCATCATATACTTCTGTTTGCTTTGTATTTATCTGCATACTGTCTTTCACATGCTCTATCATATTTTGTGAAGAAGAAAACTCACTGGACTCTGCAAACATCATTGAATCATACTTACATCTGTTATCCTCAACCTTGTCACTTATAAGAAAGATATTAATATTCAAATCTAGACTGGAAGGATATTCAAGCAATTCCAAATGCACTGCTTGAAAACACTCACATCTGTTTACTCCATTATAACTTTCAGCAAAGATATCACCTTTCAAATCAGAATGAACATAATTGGAAAATTGAACAGCTTTTGGAAGTGAACTAGCATCATACCAATCATAGGCTTTATCATTAGCAACTTTAGATTTGAAACTGGGGTTGAAATTGAAGGTTTCTTCATTTTCTACAACGTGCATCTAGACTGAGACATCTTCTTCATTTGCTACAACAAGATGTTCATCTTCATTTATTTCTTCATCTTGCTACAGTACTTCATTTACATGTTCAAAATCTGCTATTGCATTGATTTCTTCAACATTATTTTCAATAAGCTGGATATCTTTTTCATCCACACACAATTGATTAGCAACATCCAGCATTGTATCATCTTCAAAACAAAATGTTTCAAGAATCTGATCTTTATCAATCACAGTGAAAAAAGAATCATCACTATTACGTTCTTCCATAGCATCAAAAATTCCATTTTCAAAAAGTCCATCAGCCTTAGAATAGTTTTTAGGAAAACACTTTGAAAAATCATCCACATTCTTTTCATCCGATTCACATCTTTCATCAACACAAGGAAACAAAAACATAGATACAACTTCAATTTTGTTTACCTTTTCTTTTTGATCTTCAAAAATCTCTATAGGCTGAAAACATTATTTTTGTTGATGACTCTCCCAGGGTAGTTCATTGCTCCTTTCATCCATTTTGTAAGAAGGTACATGATTATTTGAGGCTTGAGGTTTTTAAAAAATATTAAAACAATTATCTCCATTTATTTCTCTTTCAACTCTGCTTATCATCTCTTCAACCATATCTTCAGCTTTAGACTCATCAAGAAAATTAATCATTACTTTTTCTTTAAAACAAATAGATTCTACCATGGGATCCTTGTTGACCAATCCTTTATCACTATGAGGAATACCTTCGTTTGCTGACAATTGTATTTTTGGAAAACATGACATCTCTTGTTTTTCAAGAATTGAACCACTGGTTGTCATGGACTCTTCATTTTGCTTACTAATTATATCTTCTTCAGAAAAATTCTCTGCAACCTTAAGTGATTCAACTAAGTGAGATGATTGCTCATTGTGCCTATGAGTAGTATTATCTTCAATCATTGATTCCTCACTCATTTTAACAATCAATGCATTTTCTCTGGCTTTAATAATTTCATCATCTGAAATCAAAACTAATTCTTTTGCTTTCAATTCAGGAAGTGATTCATACCTATTGATTCTTGAGAGAAACTGAAATCCTCCATAATTGCATCTGAACTATTGATGGTGTGTTCTTGATATTTAAGTTCAGACATAGGCAGAGTATTTTCCAAACTCTTCTCATTATATTCATCCTTAGGAAAGAAAATCTTCTTTTCAACCTCAAATGAAGTATCTAATGGTGCAATTAATGATTCCAAAGGAAACACTATTGAGTAACAAGGAATAAAAACAACCTTTTCTTCTTCTTGTGGTGGTCGAGGCTGGAAATGCTTTTCATGCTGATGGCTCATCCATGGTAATACTAAGGATGAAGAAAATTCAGGTTCTCTCAAAGAAAGGAAGATGGGAGAAGACAAATCATCCTTTTTAGAACTTGCATCAGTGCTTTTCTATCTGAACTCCTGGAGAACATAGAATCTATTTTCAATCAGCTTCCACAATTCTCTAGACCGATGGTCTTGAGCTATACTCAAGTTTTTTCTTGTGGAATAGCTGACACTCTCTTTAAATTTACTCTAGAGTTGTTGAAGCATAGGATCATCATCGATCAAAATCTCTTCAATAGATGGTGAAAGTCTCTTTTTATATTTTAAATCATTTCTCAGAGAAATTTGACCTCGATACATTTCCTGAGATTATTTGTATAACAGAGTAACAGAAATCTATATAAACTTTGTCAAAGTAACAAGAAAGAGAATGTTGTTACCACCATCTCATGGGTCACTGAGTGTTTTGAATTGGTGCTTAAGTTGGCCTCTAATTCTGTATTTGTCTTTGTACCACAATGGCCAACCTTCCAACTAGTTCTCATTCTTTCAAAACTTCACTAGCTTTTCTATAATTAGAATTATATCCTCACAAGGTTGCACCATTTCCCTCATGATAGGTAAGGAGACTAATTGTGAGCATTTGTCTTTTGAAATCTTCAATCATCACCAAGGTTCTCCAATTAGAAAATTTATAATTCAATTTTTTCTTTACTTATAAATGGGGTTCTTTGAGAACGGAGTTGCCAATTGCTCAAGAAGAAATGAAAATAATGAAGCTTGAAAAATTAAAGTGTTCTTCCTCTTAGTCACCAAAGTCTGTTGTAAATACAAGATAGGAAACTAGATGATAAGAACTTTCAAATCCTTCAAACTCTGATAAGACAATAGAATTCTATTAAAGACATAGAGTCGCCAATCTCAAACAGAGAAAACAATAATAAAACTAGAAATACAATCTCTAGCACTGGTCTTCTTTTCCAACTCCCCAGCAGAGTCACCAAAAATTTGTTGGTAAATAGATTGTTCTTCTTCTGATTCTCCTTTTAATTTGCCCAATTTGTAATGAAGAACAACATTATACAATAGTTGGGAAACTATTTCTAAGAATAACTAGTTTCCCTCTAAATTAAGGTACAACTCCCTATGTGAATAATGTTCAAGGAATTATGTTTCTCTCCTAAACTAACATGGGGTATGCTCTTAACCCAAGAGTAGAAGAGGCAAATTAAATTAAGCCTAAACAGGACTTAATCCAGGCAAGAAAAACTTTCTAATCTATAAACCGAGCAATAGAACTCACAATTCTTATGAATCCATATACTCAACATTTAATTAACCTACACAAAACACTAATAGAAAAATAAATGAGATGACTAAAGACTTCTAATGAATCTTTCTTTGAATTCCCAAAAGCACTTCTTATTGTGGTTAATTCATATCTTCATGACAAAAGAATAAAACATCTTTTCTCTCCTTCTATAATTCAGAAAAAGAAAGACACATAGAAGCAATGACTAATTAAATTGAATAGAAAAACATTGACATAAAATCCTCTTTATTGGCTCTGCAATATTAAGTCTGATACATCAACAATTTTTTCCCCCTCCTACTCCAGCTGTCTGACTGTATCTAGAAAAGGTCGAACCTCTTGCTTAGGAAAATATTTGCAATAAATATTCTCCTTCAGCCACTATTTGATTTCCCTCCATGTGACTCTTTAGTTCTCACATGATGACTTTTGGTTTCATAACCATTTCTTTCTAATTCTCCATTCCTATTTGTCTTTTTAGATTCTCTTTAACATCTTTTAAATTCGATCTTTCCAACTTCAATGTTAAACTAATATTTTCAAACTCTTCTGTAATCCAATCTTGTATGTGGGAATGATAGATGGCATGCTGCCTCATAATTTCTTCACCATCAGTCTAAAATCTTGGCAAGTGTTTAGTGGGAATATCTCTTGTTACCACGTAAATTACATGATTTCTACCCAATTATTTCTTCCATGTTAGAATGAAACTGTAACAGTCTAGAGAATCCATCTCTTTTTAAATGCAAACTCCCCCTTTTGGACTAATGACTTCAATTTAACTTCTCCCTCTACAATACTTGCATAAAACTCTGCATAATATTTCTATTTCCAAATCATCTCCATTATCCAAATATAGCTCTCTAGTTGTTTTTATTCCATTAAAAATCACTTGCATGCGATATATCAAAGACTTGAAAACTTAATGACAACTGTTAGTTCTAGTCAGAAGTCTTTCCACCATGGGTAAAGCATCAATGTTTCGCAAGCTTCTATTTTTTAGCCTTTGATGTAATGCCTCAGATATTTGAATGTTAAATTCCTCATCCCATCTATTGATTAATGAAGGATTTTCAACATAACATATATAAATGGATGTTACTATAGTTTATACCACATCAAGAGTCAAACAAACTAGAATCATTGCCATTAGCACAGATGTAGTAATCCCGCATGTAAACCTTTCATTCTTTTAAAGAAAAGTTGTCTCAAGATTCATGATCTCTTATAGCTAACTTCACTCAAGTTAGACAACATATCTATTTTGAATTCACACCACCTTTCCCAATTATAGCACTAGCAAAGGAAGCATCAACACTTATCTTTCCCTCAGAAGAAAGACCAAATTTGCCTGCAACTAGTGGAGTAACCTCATGATAGCCACCATGCCCTCCAATCTTCCCATAAAAGCTAGAAGAAAGGAACCTACCACCAAAAGGACCCGAAGACCTATCATTTTTTATATCAAGTGTAGCTGAATTTCCTTTATCAAGTTCCCTTTCGCCATGTGCAAAATGGCATTTCTATCCAAACTGACATCCTTCTGTAGTACCAAATTTACTACATAGTCATGTCTTGAAGCTTGCTACAGGAAATGTATGCTCTAAAGGAAATTCTCTTGATGTTTTCTTTGAAGCTACACCCAATCCACTTCTCAAATTTTCCATTTGTGTAACAGCATTCACCCCACCAGGAAGATAATGGAGAAAGTGGCAAGTTTCACTGTAAGTGCATCTAGATGTGTTGCATATAATAACATTAAATTCAATACAATTTCAGTATGTTTATAGACTTAACCTAGCCCCTCCAAATTCTCAAATCATCTTGATTTGTAGCTACAATGTCTATTTGTGAATAATTTTTGTATGACTTAAAGAAATTGTAAGGCTTGAAGAGAAAGCTCCAGTCTACAATAGCTGAATTCATCCCATTCTTGACACAATGTACTGAATATCAGTTTGATATACTTCTTCCTCTAAGGCAGAGCTCAAACCAGCAATAACTTCACCTAACAGTTCTGAGTCACATTTATCAGTTAACAAAGATGTACATCGCTCTACTATTTTTCCAAGAACAGTGATACTAGCACGGCGATAGTCGAGTTTTGAAGCATTGTACAAGTTGTTCTCACAACCCCTTATTTGCAAGAATGTCCTTATTCTTAGTCTTTATTGGTTCTAGAAGTCTTGGCAAGACTATGTGCATTAAAGCTATATTGAAATCATCAAACACCCTTTTTGAAGATGACTGCTTAAGCAGTGTGCAGATCCCACTTGCAAGCTCTATTTTCATAGCCATTATACACATTAGAACCACAGATATCTTGTCAACTAGATTGCACCCACTTCCCCATGAGAAAATATCTGCAATGATTAAAATTTAAAAGAATTTGAAACCAAAAAGATAAAAGCTGGAAGGTTTTTGCATCTGAGGTGCGAAAATGACTTCGGTACACCTGATTTTGGATTTTTTGCCTAGGCTTTTACACACATTTTTCGATCAAATTTTATGAAGATGAAATCTTCTTTCAAACATTTTAAGAGGGCCCAGATTGTCCATATTTTAAAAAAAGGTTTGAAACGTGCGTGAGAAATGTTGGTGGGTTTTAGAGAAATGAGTGCAAAAATGCAATGGAGTACTTGGATTTCAAATTTTCGCTTTGGCAAGAAAGGTGGAAGGTCCACATTCTAATCATATTTCTCTACGTTGATAATAATTCCAACTGACTGAACAGATCTTAAAGGAAGTAGATTACTTGGGATAGTTTTAGAGAGAGTTGAGATCAATTTTTCTTCATCCTTTGACATATGCTAACCTCTTTGGTAGAAAAAAAATGAAAATAGCTTCTCCATAGTAGAAAACTGCACAGGGTGTGTGAAACGTGTAGATGTAAAATCTCGAAAGCTATGGAGATAATTCTCTATCTCTTTCCTGGACTTTTCCCATTGTATTCTCTTCAATAATATGATTAGGACTGTCTTGTGACTTGGATGGGATGATTTTAAGTGAGGTTCCTTGATCACAAACTATGAGTGTTTCCTTCTTCCTGTCATGATTTTTTTTCTCCTGCCACACCGATGAGAATATTTGCTATCAAAATTGATTTTTTCTTCAAATCTATGACAAATATCTTCAAAATCTAGCACAAAATTGGGATCATCTTCCCTTCTATTCTTATAATGCTTCATCAAGAATACCTTCATCACTTCAAATTCTATTTTAGCAAAAGGGTCACGCACTCTAGAGACAGGCAATTCAATGGCATTGTAGCACCCATAATCAGATTTCCTCAAATGAACATACTTCTTGGGCATTTTCCCCATGACTTGTGGGATTGAATAAATGACAATCTCAGGAAGAGATACATACATCAGAAACAATAGTGCATCAATCATCTTCATTCAACAACCATCTAAAATCATGCTTTGGGGTCTCCTGAATTGCACCTGTTGCTTCATGAAGTGAATCTCTAAGATTTTAAATACCAAACTTAGAATTACATCAATCATGTGAGAAAGAATTTTCATTAAGTCTCTTGTATATGCCTGGAGATCATAGCTTCACAAACATCCTTCATCTGAGAAGATCATCACTGAGAACATGACATCCTTGCTGAGTGGGAACTATCACCTACCCAACATGACGATGCTTAAACCAACCACCCAGCTTATGAATGAGAAGGCAAGAAAGAGGGAAACCTGAAAAGGATGGCCTACCTATGAAGGACTTAGACTTAGACATGAAACTAACTTGAGGACTATATGACTCCAATATTGCCAAAAAAAAATGGTGACTTAAAGTCAGGCAACACACTGTTATAAGTCAAACACTAATTAAACATTACATCATCTTGTCAAAGACTAACTAATCAAGTGCCCATTGTACTTCCAACATACTTTCTTCTCTTTACACAACAACGTCACTAGTTCATCTAGTCATCTCTCTTTTCAAATCCTCTTTATCAATCAATAGATATGAAACTCTACATTATTAGTAAATGTCTTACTAGTAAGGTTTGACATTGAAATGATAGTTCATAAAAATTATTCTAATTGTAGGTCCCAAAAATCTCCCTCTTTGGCATTGATGTAAATCCTCTAGTTACCATGTAAATGCAAAATACATTCTCATGATGTCTCATTATCCTTAGTTTTATTCTAATTCTCATCTTTCAACCTCTTTCACTTCTCCCTTTATGATACCAATTACAGATTCAATTATGATGCCAACTATATTGGCTCCCTGTTTCACATATCTTCCTCATGGTTGTCATATCTCCCTCTCGATGGTAACTACATACATATATCTCCCCATTGATTGATGGAAGTATAAATAGGATAACAAGATATTAAGAGGGGGGAAAGTGAATTAGAATCTTAAGCACTTTTACTTTTCAACAATTCATTCACACATTCACCAGTTGTCTTGTGCATGTAAAACTTATAAGAGTAAACTTGTTGTAACATGTAAATCTAATCTATCACATGCATGAAAATAAACACATAACACAATATTTGTTACCCAAAAACCCTCAAATGTGAAGGTAAAACTAGGGTTGGGATGACACCCACAAATCTTCACTACTATAGTAATAAAGTTAACTTGTTAGGGTTACAATGTTTGATTATAATATATGATCTACCTTATGATGTGTCTGTCCTGTTAAAAGCATTTGAGTTTGGTAGATCTCACATTGTTATTTGATTTAACACTTACAATAAAGTAAGGACTCTATTTGCATATTTACAAAGATCTGTTAAGACCACTCTATTAAGAGATTTACCCTGATTCAAGTTGATTAGAACTGATTAGTACCTGACTCTTGGTATGCTCTGTAATCTGATTTTGAGTCTTCTCTTTGCAAACTAATCCTCTCATTTGATCAAATGAGACTTTTCTTCCCCTTCACTACTCTGATTAGGTCACTTTCTTTTTTACAAGATAACATAACACTTTCACTAACTTCTGATCTGATCTTGATTCTTCACTTCACCACTTGCATACCACTCCTTGTCTGTCACACTATACACATCACTTTACATCTTCATACTCTCTCTTCCTCCTGATATCTTTTGTCCTTGTTCTCCTCTCTCGATCTAGGTCAAAATCTTCTCTATTTAAAGAGTTCTATAAAAAATTTCTAGATGCTTCCATATTCTGCCTGTTCATTTGAATCATTGATCACAAAATATAAGGATATGTGATCCATGTCATTAATGCTTAAAACTCTCTATAAGAACCTCTAAAAATATTAAATGTTTCTTCGATGTTAGCTTGAAAATGATCTACCTCAAAGTCTATATCATTTCTAACTTTTATCTAAATTTTGCATTGCTCAACACTTACTATTTTCTCATACTCAACATTGTTGATGCTTAGCCAATATTATGCTCAACACGTACTATGTAACTCAACACTTATATGTTGGAATTTCTTAGTAGGTATTGAGCTTAGTTTATATAGAAAATACTCAGTGACCACACACTTACTTAGCTCCTATAGAGCTCGATATACACATACTTATCTACATAACTTGATCTATATAGAGTAGTTCAATCATAGTGAGGACTATCCGACTCTACCTAGTAAATGACTAAGTGTTTAGCACTAATAGACAAAAATAGTTTAGAGATACCAAAAATCTCTCACTTTTGACATTAGTGGAGAAAACACTTTGTCATGATTACATCATTACAAATATAATTTGATATTGAGTACTCCCCCTAAGTCTTATGACTTATGCCAAAATAAATAATGAATAAATAATGGACAAATGAATACTTATCCACGTACTCTTATTTATGACAACAATTCATTTTCCCCTTGTTTTTGAACATGTATGTCATGATTGTTGGGGTTGAATGGGTGGAAGAAAACTATATTTATCAATGAATGTCTAATGAAATTGAGTGATCATGGACAATGCATGATCTCATGTGGTTCTTATTGCCTCCAAAATGTGATTCTACAACTATAATCATGTAGCTAAGTCAATTAAGCTATCAACCACTAAAAGATTGTGATATTCTTTGATAAGATCCTAGGATGATTGCATCTCCTTTGCATGACCTCTAAATGAGGTATCAACATCACTTGAATAGAGATCAATTTAGATCTCATGTTTCTATCAGCTATCTAAATCTCAACCAAAGTGCCTTGAGCATTCAATAACTTATTTTAGTGATCTATACTAGATGTTGTTGACCATGAAATAATATTGTTGGATTTCCATGTCTCAGCATGAATCTAATGTATTCACTAGTAAATTTGCACCTATTTTTTGACGAGAATTGGTCAATTTTTAGACTACCAATGATAAAAATATCTCATCTCTATAACTTCGTCATTTTTTTGATGCAATCTAGGGCTATCTATTTATCATCAGACAACCCTATTAAAAATGAGCCCAATCTCTGTCAAGAGGTAGTATCAAACCATAACTAGAAAATGTCAAAACTTCAATGATTAGGAGTGGTTATTGATGAGCTTTTCATGCCATCAACAATAGGCCTCAACGAAACATCGATAAAATGTTGTCAAAATCTTATGAGATTCTAACAATGTTGCCATTTTCTCGATGATAACTATCATCGATAGATTGACTAATGGTCATTGAAACTTTGATGATAGTGTTAGTTTGTAAAAAAAAAAATTCATAAGAATCCTATTTGTTTGGTGATCCAAGGTAAGGCAATTGTCGGTATATGGGGAGTAAGTGTCCCTAATAATTTAAGATTGGGGAATACATTTTCTAGTTTGATAGGTGAGTGTTTCACATGCTTAGTTGACTCTCATAATTTTGACAAAGTTAAGGATGCTATTGAGGGTTTTAGTATAAGATATTAGTCATTAAAACATAAAGGGTCAAATTGCACTGGCAATTTACAACGACAGTGTAATTTGTGGTGATTTTCATTTTTTTTTGCAATTGTCCCTAATGCCATCACAATACTGATATTAGCATCATAATTGTGATGCTTGCATGAGTATTAAAAAAAAAAACACAAGATAAATCATTCCCCATTTGTTTTGATTGTCAAGAGTTGTGCATGAAAGAGGGTGGAGAGCTTTGAATGAGGGTGGAGAGCTCTAAACATTGTCATGCCCGTGCTTTGTGATTTTGTTGCCATGTCCTTGTGATCTCTATATTTCATTTTCATGCCCTTGCTTTGTGATTTTGTTGTTGTGTTGTGCCCTTGTGATCTCTGTGCCCTTTCTCTATGGTTTTTTCAAGGGATATGTAAATGTTCTTTTATTTTCCTTCTAAACATGTATCTCTTTATATTTCCTTCTAAACATGTATATCTTATAGATATTTTTTAAGGTTCTTATTACATCTTATCACAATAGAAAAATTCATCCAGCTGCATACATATTCTAGAATCCAAATAATAAAACAATAAAACTCACTCAACCCATGCTAAGTGACTTACCTCAATATCTTGCACAAAAATGATGTAGACTAGGAAAAATGGGTAGAGTTCATAAGAAATTTTACAAACACATATCATAGCAGATATTTTTACAAAGAAACTAGACATAACCTAGTTAAATGGGTAATTTCTGATTAGTTGGGTTGACTACAAATTCCTATAGAACTATCATCAAATTAGGTACAATAAAATGAAAAATTAGATGTTTCCAGCTAGCAAGAACAAATACAATTTTGCAAGGTGATAAAATTGCATATGTAGATGCATCACTTGCATGCCAGGCATGAAGCAAGTTCTCTAATTTATAATGAATGGTTGAATATAAAGGCTCCATATGTTGTCCCAATAATGGAAGCCAAGGATGTAACCATGCATGCATTGGCACACTCTCCCTACGAGGATCCCAAGTATCTATTGTTGTTGTTAATTTGGGAATCACTATATGATCAGGAACGTTATGAACTACTAAAGCTAGTTGTAACATATCCCATGTCTCTAGAAAATGTAGCATAGGTTTAGGGTTCCTTTGCTCCCAAGTATTTGTAGTAGCTTTTCTCATTGCTGGAACAATAACTTTAGGGAAGAGTTGAGTGTATGGAGTTGAAGAAGCAAGTTCTACTTTTGTGTAAATGCCATAATCATGAGGCTCATTCCCTTACATAAGCCTCTACCACAATGACATTACCTCTAAACCATGTAAAAGATGTTGAAGTGGCTCCCAACCTTGAAATAGTCTTAAATAAGCAATTGATACTTGGGATCATTGCAGGGAGACTGTGCCAATACTTGAAACACTCTTATAAGAAAATGCATATGCAATACATGACAAATTGTACAATTTGTAGTCCTCGTGATATTTGGACTATAAATTCTCAAAGACACTTGCAAGTGATTCAAATGTCATAGTATCTATCATAACACTTTCCTAGATTCTATCTAGTAGCTCCCATAATATCCTCCATATTTTCTAGTTGTTGTTTATGTCATGCAGTCTCTTTCTAAAGTCACTCCTTCTCCTTCTGTCTCATGCCTTCAATTTTGATCATCAAATTTCTGAATATCTTCTTCTACCATATCTAAAATCAACTTCACATTGTGCTATAACGTTGGCATAGGTTTTTGATCATCGATAGCTTTCATTTCAGCATTCAAGTTTTCAAGATTGGTCAACACCCTCACTTACAAACCTCTCATGTTAAGCACTTTTTATACTATTTCAACACCATGTTCTTGCTTCTAAGCTAATAGTTCTTTAGGTTCTTTTTCTTGTAAAACATTAATTTTGTTGAACAATTGTAAACTCTTAAAAAGTGCATTGTTATTTTCATGTATGTATTTATATATGTATGTATGTATGTATATAGAGAGATCTTGTGGATTGTGGATTATGGATTATAAACAAAAACAACAACAAAATGCAACATTAATCATTCCCCATTTTTTTTGAGCACTAAACAAGGGCGGAGAGCTTTGAACATTGGTGGAGATCAGTGGAGATCTAGGATTTTTTTGTCATTCCCTTGCGATCACTACATTTTGTTGTCATGCCATGCCCTTGTGATCTCTATGTCCTTTCTCTATGATTTTTTTCAAGGGGAGAAGAGGTACCTACGTAAATGTTTTTTTTTTTCCTTCTAAATATGTATCTCTTGTTCATATATAATAGCTTTAGTTAGATTCAAGGATAACTAATTATGATGAGTGTATGCATATGTGCATGTATGTATATACTTCACTTCACTATGTGAACTATTTTGCATGCATACATATACACTTGCATAGTACTTGTGCTAAATTAAATTAAGCATTCATGTCCTAAATTCATACAAGCAATCATCCTTGCATTAAATTGAAACTATTCATGCCAAACTAAATATGCATAAATATGTACTTATATATTATATTATATCTTGGTGATTGAGTAAAGATCTCATGAATAATATCATCCAGGTAACGATCAAATGCATTCACATTAAGTCATAATAGGATCACATAGATGATCCATTTATGTTTATATAGATCAACAACTTAATACAAATCATGTTTGGTTAAGCAATAACTAAACTAATTAGTACAAGGTTAATAATTGTTTATATCAACAACCACATCATGAGAGTTGACATGAATGTCCTCTTGTGATATGCTTTTTTGATTTGTGTCTTTCAAAACAATACTTATATCCAATTGAACAACCAAGAGATTTATTGAAATCAATATATGCCTTGCCCTTTGGTGTTCAATAACTTCAAATATAAAGAGAAATGATTACTAATAATTATGTTATGAGAATAGATAAGACATTCATAATCAAATCTATAATAAGTCTAATCTCCTTCAACATCTCTTTATATTTCCCTTAACAGGTGAATAGAGAAGCTTCTCTTTATGTATATGTATGTGTATACATATATACATATACACACATATCTATGTGTCTTTGTATGTTTGTTCATGTAAATATAGAGAAGCTTCTCTTTGTGTATATGTATGTGTCTATATCCATACGTACACAAACATATGTGTGTGTCTATGTATGTATACAGAGAGATATTTTTTTAAGGTGCTTATTACATCTTAGCACAACTAAAAAATTTATCCAACTGCATACATATTCCAGAATCCAACTAATAATAAAATAAAACTCACTCAACCCATGCTAAGTGAATTAACTCAAAATCTTGTACACAAATAGTGTAGACTAGGAAAAATGGGTAGAGTTCACAAGAAATTTTATAGAAATATATCATACTAGATATTTTTAGAAAGAAACAAGACATAACCCAATTAAATGGGTCTAGCTATTGATTAGCTAGGTTGATTATAAACTCTTGTAGAATTGTCATCAGATTAGGTACAATAAAAGGAACAATTAGTTGTTCCTAGCTAGCAGTATCAAATACAGTTTTCCAAGGTGATAAAATTGCATATGTAGATGTATGTATGTATGTATGTATGTATGCATGTATGTATGTATGTATATATGTATGTGTATATAGATGTATGTATGTAGATACATATATATACATACATATGTATGTATATACATGTATACATATATATGTATATATGTGTGTATATATTCATACATAGACACACATATGTGTGTGTCTATGTATGTATATATGTATATATACAGAGAGATCTTGTGAATTGTAGAGATCAGTGGAGATCTAGGATTTCATTGATGTGCCCTTGTGATCGTTGCATTTCATTACCATGCCCGTGTGATGTATGCATCTCATTTTTGATGTTTTGTATGACTAGAAAAGGTATTGGTTATATAGCTGGGGGTAACTTCTAGCTCATTGCTAGGCTACTGCCCCCCTTTTTCATAGCTATATAAATACATCAAAAATATTTCAAAAAATGCTTTCTTAAAAAAGAAAAAATAAGTGAATCAGATCAAAAATATTAAAATTTATGTTTATCCCTAGAGGAGATAGTCCTCTTCAAGAATATGTAATTTTGTTTTAAAGAGGTGTAGATTTGATAGGGAAGTTTTGCCGGGAGGGAAAAATTGTTGGCTTCTAATAAGGTAAACCTCGAGTACTTTAAAAAAAGAAAATATACATAATATATATATATATATATATATATATATATATATATATATATATATATATATATATATATATTTGTTCCCTATCTATACATGTCATCTATAACATATATTAAAATCAAGACAAAAAAAGATGATTTGCATATACTTATTTGATGGGAACTACACCCTATACTTTTTCAAAGTAAAAAAGGGGACTTCAAAAAAAAAGAAAAAAAGAAAAAACTCATACTCAAAATTTTTTTAAAAACTATAGACATAAAATTTATCTAATTTCACATGTTTCATAAATTTACTTCATCTCCAAATTCTTAACAAAAATGTCATTTTTATGTCATTAAAGTTGAATAGTTTGCATTTTGGGATCCCTTTTCTTTATAAAAGGTGACATGGGTTTGTGCTTTTACTCGAAATTCTAAAATATATACAATTTCCTTTAAACAGGTCACTCATTATAAGGTGACATATCTAGTTGATCTTTGGTGAAAATCCCTTAACAAGATCACATCTAACAAATGTGGTTGTAACCTTTAATAGGGCTAGCTCTTAACCAAACCAATTTAGAATACTAAATTATTTGTGGGTGACAATTCCCATTGTGCTTTTTACCCAAATTGGGTTCCAAATTAAATAATGGTGTCAAAATATGAATGAATGTCTTGTATTTTATTTTCATATGTATATGGATGTGGTCAGTTGAATGCTTAAATCTGATTAATAAGATTAGTTTCTGAAAAAAGGTTATAAGATTGAAAAGTGTTAAGGGACCTGAATATAATTTATTCACCCCCCTCTCAATTATCCAACAATTTTAATTAGGGTTTTTCATTCTTAGAGGTAAAATTTAAAAGACTTGAGATAAAAATTAAAAGATGTGTAAGAGAGAAGTACCCAAGTTAAATAAGGAGGACTTTCCCATGTGGAAAAGTAGGATGTGGTCACTAGTACATTTGCACCTATTTTTCTACCAATTTTTTTTTGACAAAGCTATGAATCCTCCTTATTTTTTTTTTCATTCTCATGTTGATCAAAAAAATAAATTATTTTTCTACTTTGGTCGAAATTATGACCAACTTTAGTTTTCCCAAGTTGAAAATATCCAAAGTTTTCCCAAGTTGGTCAAAATTTTGACCTACAATTTTTTGATAAAGTTTGATAATAGAAACTCGCAGAGCATGTGTTTGAGTTTTATAAAGTTTTCATTGCTAAAATTTGGTGATTTCGTGTGCTTGAGTTTGCATTTGAGTTTAATAAAGTTTTCATTTCTGAACTTTGGTGATTTCATAGGTTTGAGTTCAAGATTTTAGGATCTTGGATTAGCTCTAGTGATTTCACAAGTTTGAGTTTAATAAATTTTTCATTGCTAAGATTTTGTGATTTCACAGGTTTGATTTTGGGATTTTAGATTAGCTTTGGTGATTTCACAGGTTTGAGTTTAATTTTGACCATTCTTGCTCATTCTAGTGCCTTTTCTGAACCCCACAATTCTTTAATCTTTTGCAATGTGAGATTTCATGCCATAACTATGATTCTTTAATCTTCCATGGTTTTGCGCTTGATTCATGAATAGGCAAAGGGGGCACAGAGGTAATCAGACAAGGCGAAGTTAGGGGTATAGGGGTAACCAGGCCTTCCTTTTATGTAATGCGATGGATGAAACAGGTAAAATATGTCATTACCAAATTGTAAATCTCATGTGTTTTCATTTTGTAATGTTACATTTGTACATATATTAAATTTTTTATTAGGGTGAAACCCTTTTTTTCATTTTATAGTAGGTAAGTCAAAACAATGGAGCTATTTAGTACAAGAGATTGTGATATTGTGGAAAGAAATGGAGTTTCAAGCAGTATACTTTGTGGGAATCGACTATGATCTATCTAAAGGTCAAATGCTAGTGATCACCTATTCAGGAAGCTACATCTTTTTCTTGGCACAAACATTTGGAAATTAGTGAGACAGTAACCCTAGATTGGAAAAGGGAAAATAAACATCTATATCTATAATAGGTTAGAACTGTAACCATTAAATCTCTTTGAGACTTGATATCAATTTTTTCATTTGCAAGATGTTGGTCGCTATTTGACAGAGACTTTCCTTTGGTTGAATGAAGAATTGGATATTGGGTTTTTTGAAATAGTACCTTAAGTGTTTTCTTCCTTTTGTATTTGGAGAATTGTGATCTATTAAGATCTATACAAAGTTCTTTAAATTTATTTTGTACCCAACTTGACAACATATAATCATATAGAGAACATGTATTACTTAGTGTGGAATAGGGAGGCCCATTATAGAGTTCCAATTGTTTCTTTGCTTTTCCTTTGATTTGTATATATTTATATGTATTATGAGAGTAGAAGACTAATGTTGGTGACCTAGATTTGTGTCAAATTGCTACACTTCAGTTACACATATCTTATAAATAGGAATATATCTACATGAAGAAGGTTGCCCTCCTCGATCAAAGCATCAACATTTTTCTTTTTTACTCTTTTTCTTGGTTTCTTGAATAATTTTTCTTTCTCCATTTGTGGTCCTAATATGGTTGAATGGAAGAAGAATGTATGAAAGCCATAAATACTACAATGTAAAGTTGTGAACATAATTCTATAAGCATATCTTTGCTTAATTTATGGTCATATAAACATTAACTGTCTCATTTTCAAGGGAGATCCTATTTATATGATTAGCTCTGGCATTGTTGTTTATTGGGTTTGGTATATTCTTTGCTCTATTATTAATCTTTGGAAAATTCCAAACAAAGATATACAACCATGACTATTACCCTTATTAGGTCAATGTTTCCTTCAAGGCTATTTCTCATGATACCTTCATATATCATATTCTTAACTATCACATGTCAACTAGGCATGTCAAATATCTTCATTTTATTGTAGAATTCTTCGACCTGTAATTGGATCACACTTTATGGTTTGTAATATGTTCTTCATGGTGATTATCTAGAGGTTCTACAATCTCTAATATTACTAGGACTTTCATCACATGCTTTTTTCCCAAGTCTTGATATTTGCACCCTAAAATTGTCCTTAGAAGATTTCACTCAACTTCATTATATAAAAAACCTAACTTGTAGGTACTAAAAAATAACTCTTGCTTATATTAGCATTTAGTCATATACTATGAACTCTCAATGACACCACTACTTGTAAGTCTGCCACATTCCCTAGACATGATCTGCCTCTATCACAAATCCTCTTTTTGAGGGATGCCAGTTGATTATTCTCTTTTACCTTGTCAAAGCTCATACAAAACCTTAGTAGCTTGTTATCTACCTATTGAATGATCTCCTTCACTAACACTCAATCATAGTGCTTTCCATTATTGTAGATCGATGCATCATATTACAAAAGTCTATCACTTATTTTTCTATATTGTTTCATGGTATTAAAAGCACAATGACTACTCCTTACAGATTTCATGCACTAGTATTGATTAGATGGTCACCATTATCATCGGTTGATAATCTTTTCCACCTTTATGACTATTTGGCCCTATAGGTCAAGCTTGTGTTGAGATGACTCTCATGTAATGATCCTCTCTACCTCTAATTATTTGTTCTGTAGGTGATCCTTGTTTTGAGATATGACTGTCATAAACATTGTTTTTGTGCTGCCCTCCAAATCGTTGCTCGTCTAGCATTTACAAATTAGTATTTTGGCATGATGTTCACCAGATCCATCTTATTCTCAAGAAAAGTTATTTCTTAGCTGTGACCTTGATTGAAAAAAATGATGGGGCTCTCAAATTTTTCTCATAGCTTTAAATCTTTGCTCCTTTCACCTCCATTGCTCCTTACTTGCATGGTGCTTTCTATTTGTATTGTTCTCTAGTAGTCCTTTATGACTGCTTATTGACTACTCCCTTATAGTGGTTTTACCTTTGATAGTCTTCCCAATGAGCGACTTTAAGAATGCATATGGTTATTAAGAACAATGCTGCCATCTTTTCTAGTCATTCATGTCTACCACTTAAAATAACTACCTTGATGCTTCACTGACCATTGTCCTTGACATGCTACTACATCATTGATTTGGATTAAAGTTAATTCATACTGTTAACATACCTTCAACACTATCATAATAGTGTAGTTATCTTTTGTTCATCATTGTTATTTATATATCCTTTTTACAACCTTTGCATGGCCACCATACCAGTGTTCAATACTATTAGAAGGACCTCATAGGTCTGTCACATCATGATAGTTCCCTTTGAGCTCATGGAAAGATTTGATACCATAGTCTTCTTAGTGAATCTTTTTCTATTACATAGTAGGCCTCTATTTTTTCATGTCCTCATAATGGTGTCCTCCATGACTGCTCTGATGGATACCTCTACTTTGTCTTGCATATCCCAATCTGCTGCTCTTAATTTCAATAGCAATGGCTTTCTTTTAGGATTATTTATTAATGTTCCATCCTTTTAAAGAACTATTCTTGTCTCAAATAATTATCATTTTGTAAAAAATCACCATGTTAATAATCTTTAATCTATATTAGAAATCAACCATTTATTTGGTGACAATTTATCCACTTTGTCAATTCTAAAATGCTCCCTTGGCTATCATAATAATTGGTCTACATCAAGTGTCTCATTGTCCTCTATCATTGTCCTCTATCATTGTCCTATGCCTATCCGTTTTGATCTAAATGATCTTCACACTTGGTATTAGGAAGAAAAACACCCTTAAGTTTCTATTATTATGGATAAATCTTATTTCCTATTTAAGTCCCCAAAATGATAATATGAATAAGGAGAAACTCCAAGATTTTGGTTCCCAGATTTGCACCAAATATGCCTCTATGAAATAAAATTTCACCCCAAACACTATTCTTTGGTACCTTTAAAGTGGGTCTTAGTGCTTTAAGCAGTTAAAAACTTGATGAAATTCATGTAACAACATTCATAGTTTATTTATATTTTTCTTGTTAGTGGGAAAATTCATGCTATTATTAGAGCTATAGAATTATGTAACATCAAGAATAACATAATCAAATAGACTAGCATAATATTTTCTGAGGTCAAACTTTACACTTTTTGAACCTTCCTTGATAGGGTTCATTCCATCAATACCATCTTCTAACAAATGCTCAGAAATGTTCATAGCTATAGCTAGTTTTTACCAAAATGAATGATCCCATCCAATTGTGTTTAATACTAAAACATTGTGATACCTTATAGAATTTGTAAGACCATTGCTCAAATTATTGATCATTTTTGTTATGTGTGTAGCCATAGAGAAATTATAAGGACTTCCTCTAATTGCATGCAGCCATAGAGAAATTGTATGTAAACAACTCCTAATTGGACTCTCAAAATCTAAAAATACTTAATACAATTGTTCCCCATATTGCTCCACAAATGAGAACAATTGAAAAAATTATTTAATTTAGTAATTTGCAAACCCTAAAAAGACTTAAATAGAAAAAAATAGTGGTAGTGAAATATCTTTCAATGAAGATGTGAGTCCACATCATAACTAGACACCATCATTCGATGGAAAATGCCCTTAGGGGGAACCATTTTCTATCTAAACTAAAGAAGGAGGTGGTATTTTCTCCATTCTCCAACTTGACTAGTCAAACCAATGCCATAGGAACTTGATGGCCTTAGTGGCTTTTGCTAGCTTGTCACCTAAATCCTTAATGAAGTTCTCTATATTCGCCATCTTTCTAATCAATGCATTTAATGTTGCCTTGGTGCTCCCACATTATCTCTAAGAATGTTAACCATCTAAACTTAGACTCATTAGTACAAGGCCCTTATGTTCCCTCTCCCTCTCCTATTGCTCCCCCATCTTGAATACAACATCTAGATGTTCTTGTAGAGGCATCCTCATAGAGCATGTTGGCTATTCATTCATTGACAATCCATTTTATTTCTCAGACCTCATCACTCACTCAACCCCAAGACCTTAATAATATAATCAATTTTTGTCATTTTTACGAATATTATTAAACTTTTCCTGAAATTTTATTTTTATTTTTTTAAAAACTAGGTGTAGTACATAGGCACCAAACAAATAAATGACTTGCTTTACATCGACAATTACTATCATCAGTAAACATGCCAAAAGATAGAAATATTTATTTCTCAATACAATCAAAGAATCAAACACTAATCACAAAACTTTTGGGAGTCATTTATAATGAAAATTTAAAAAAGCAACTAGACTTATTTACAAAATATTAAAATGTGTCATTTTAAATCACACAGCTATTTTCTGAACAATATTGCAGGTTTCATCGGATAATTAGGAAATGTACTCACCATGTTGAGCAATAAACCCAAACCATAGAGGAAAATTCTTAGGCCACAATTACTCTCTCTCTTTCCCAACTAATGCTAATAACGCATTTTGAGTTCTAGGATAATAAGAAATCAAGATTTGAGGTAATTAACCCTAGAGAAGCTTGTATATTAAACCTAGAATCCAACCACAAGAGAAATATATATTTAACAAATCAATACCAGGTTGCAATACCCTGGTCAAAACATGAATAGGTCAATACTACTTTCTAATAGTCCTTGGCAGGCCTAAGTATGCCTAGCATCCCGCCACAAGAGTGTGGATTCAACTCAGCTATGTTTAAACATACCTGAACCAAATTCATAGGCTCAAGGTAGGACCATGAAGAGACCAAGAGAGAATATGCTTGGAACCATAAAAGTTGAGTTTTAAATGAAAGAGCAACATAGAAGATGAAAGTAAAAACCTTTTTTTAGTGATAAGTAGGAGATATTTTCCACAACAAATCAACTTATGGTATTGCTATTAGGATTCAATTGTGTAGTTTTTGAGACCCATGCTTTACGAGTAGTACTTCACAAGATAGCATGATAGAGCATAAGGAACAATTATTTTAAAGCCAGATGTTGAAATTCCTACCAGATGATAAGATAGGAAAATGGAGTAGGGTGGTTGGGCAAAGTGCAAACTATACAACCCTAGGGGTAGTTTTGTTGCCCTCTGCAAATCACAAATATGGATAAGCCCTCTATCATAGGGTTCACCTAATTTTTAGCTTCAATTTTGGAATTTTACAAATTTATTAAAAAAAATGTATAAAAATTGTGGAAGTTTGCAAAGGTTTTTATTAAAATGTGTTTAGAAATCATTTGTATCCTAGGGTATCACTAGCAACACCTAATGTATTTGATCTATCTGATCTATCACTAACAACATTTGATCCATCTTTCTTACCATATTTGAGACCTTCATTTTGTGACCTCATAATTGGCTAAATGGGATTTCTTATTCTTTACCCACGCTTTCCTAGTCCTCTTCCCTTACATCCTATTTTGTGCATGATCTTCAAACAATATTATTTTTGAAACAACCTTAAATTTAAAAATTACAACTTGCACTTCCAAGATCTGGCGATTCATACACATTCTTAACTTTAACTTCTTCTTCACTTGAAGAAACTTTAGGTATATCATCCATATCAACTGAAGGAAACAAATTACTTATATCACAGGTGACATAACACATTGGAGGGTGACCTTAGATTCACATTTTCTTTTTTAATAACTTGATTCTTGCTTCTAGATCTTCATTCTTCTTGTTAACTTGATCAAACAACTTTAGATTTTCTTTTAATTCTCCATTTTCTTTTTAAAATTTCTCCCATTATCATTTTCACATGAACTTTCATGCATATCTTTTCTCAACTTTTTTATAGTTTTTGCCAATTCTAAATTAGCCTTTTTAAGTTTCACTAATTCATCTTTTAAAAAATACACTAAACTCGCCTTTTCTTTCTTCACCCGTTTACCCAAATTTTCCATAAAAATAATAATTTCTTTGTACAAATAAGAATGAATTACGTGATAATGCACTAATTCTTAATCTTCTGCAATTCTCAAACCTGATATAATCTCCTTTGATGATGGGACTAGTGGATGCTAAATTTCCTTTAACTGTTGTTAGGCTTAGACTTTCACAATGTCTAATTTGAAGAAAATATTGTTCTCCTCAAACAACATCAGACTTAAAAAGGTATTTCACAATAAATCCACCTTTTCTTCTTGACCAGTCGATTAAGTGTTGGGGACTATGATCAACAATAAACTTTTTAAAGCCATATCAACCTCAATGTGTGGTGAAAATTTCCTCTAATCTGCTCTCATCCATGCTTTAACAATCTAATGCCCATGATTATTTGTTTAATTAAGAATTTCCTCCTACTAACAACATGTAGTGGTTTTTTGTAACATGCAAAGGCTGTTCACATTCCAAACATGTTGATTCTATACTTTTGCAGTGAGTCATTTTTGTTAGTGAATTTATTGAATATATAGTAGCCTTTCCTTATTTTCCAATAGGCCATGGTCCCTCTTCAGAAGGAGGAAGCTTCAAACATATTTCCCTTTTCTCAACCAGTGTGGTGACTTTTACCCCAACTAATGCCAACCTAAATGCTACAATTATGATTACAAAGTAGCAACACTCTTTTGAAAATCTTTGAGCACTTCTTCACACAATCTTTGTAAAAAATCTCATTGGTTTGTGCTCAAAAAATTTGTATCCATATGTTTACTGTCTTTTTATGTTTTGGATCATTGTAGACCTAGAGAATTGCACTCAAAATTACAAAAACTTCATTTTATTATAATGTAGAAGTGTTGTTACGATTAGAGAACACATTAGTTACACCAAATTTTTCTTTAAAAACCATATGTGTGGATATAAACATTAAGTACAACATGTTGAATTTTTTTGCAGATAATATACACACTAGTTAGATCAAATTTTTCTTTCAAAACCATATGTGTAGATATAAACATTAAGTACAACATGTCCAATTTATTTGCAAATATATTTTCCTATGAGAAAGATCATGCGTAACAACATGAACCTAGAACAAAATAATGAGACAATGGCTACATTGTGGTCTCAATTCTAAAGAAAAGCTGATAAATGTAAATGTCCTTGCAAAAAGTGTAAGGGCTTAAAGAATCAAAGAATTCTAATCACAACAGCCTAGAGTCATTGTAGGCAACATGGTCACGTTGAAGATGGCCACAATTTTCATCCATTGTTGAATGTGAATTTCCTCAAAGCTATCAGATTTCCATAATCCATGAATATTGCATATTGATTTCTGGGAAAAATTGTGGATTTACTACTAGAGGAACATGGAGGTGTGAATATCCAAGCTAAGGATAACACTCCCATGGAAGAAGATGATAATGTTCCAAACAAAATGATTGAAGAAGATGGTATCAGAGTAGGTGATGAAGAGGTTCACAATGATGGTATTGGCACATCTGATAATGATGATGAAGATGGTTTTGATATACCTTTACTTGAGAAGGCACATGAGCCCCTATACAAAGGCTCCCAAACAACTCTTCTCTTGGCTATAGTGTTTTTGGTGAACTTAAAGGCTATGAATGGTTTATCCAATCTAGCAATGTCATGTATGCTAAGGTATGCCACTTTTTTCATCTTCAGTGTTAGCATACAATTACTATTCAGTATATTAACAATGCATATTTGTTGTTGTAGGTTGATAGGTAAGTTTTTGTTACCACCATCAAACTTTTACTTCATTTATACTAAGAATTATCTACCATTATGAATCAGATTGGAATGAAGTATCAGACAATACATGCATGTCCCAATGATCACATTCTATATCATAAACAACATGATTTTACAATAGAATGTCCTAATTTGTCATATTAGCAAATATTAGTCAAATCAAATAAAAAAAGGTTTCTCACAAGGTTTTTTGGTACATTCCCATTATTCCACATCTTCAAAGATTATTCAGGTGCACTAGCTTGGCATAATTTATGGATTACCATGCACGCAATAGAAGTCAAGATGAAATTATGCAAATTCCTGTGAATGGTTCTACATTTAAAGAGATAGAAGAAACATAGTCATAGTTTAAAAAACCTGGTAATCTAAACCTTTCATTGGCAGTGGACAATATCAATCCATTTGGAGATATGATATCTATTTACTCAGTGTGGCCTATTTTTGTTATTAATAATAACATTCCTCCTTGGATGTCCATAAAGAGGGAGCACATAATGTTGTCAATGATTTTGCCAAGTATTTATTCGTTTAATAGTTATCTAAATTAATTTATACATAGTGCATGAAAATGGTCATAATAATTATGTAATGTTTATGTTCATTCAATTACTGAGTAAGTACCAAGTTAAACATATGAATGTGTATATTGAGCCCCTAATTGATGACTTGTTCAAGTTATGAAATGCCATCACTATTTATGACATCTCTAGACCATTAGGAAATTGACAATTTCAATCACATGCAATGCTTGTACGGACAATACATGATGCTCCTAGGATAACTCATTTTTGCAGTATGTTATATTGTTATGATCACATATTTTTGGTCTATTATAGTGTTTACACATTACTTATTGTATGCTTAAGGTGCACATGATAATTGTACATGATCTTTTAGGTCTTTAGACCAAGGGAAAATTTGCATGTCTAGTTTGTGGTCGAAGATGAAATCTTGTCATTCAAGAAGTTTAGGAAAGTAGGTGTTCAATGAGTTTTGGCACTTTCTCCACAATAATCACAAGTATCAAATTACTCAAAAACATCTTTTTAATGGGAAAGAAGAGACATCATCAAGGATACGAAGAATGACACCTCATTTATGGAAGTTGGAATACGATCAACTAAATCATTGAGGTAATGTCTAGTTTTTCATTCAAAGTTTAAAATTTCTATTTTGATATTGTCTTATATTTACTAACAATGTAACTGATGCTTGTGAAGGCCATCAAGGAATCAATGACCAACTTCCTAAAGGAATGAAAAGTTATCCTACTAAATTTAGTAGGTTACTGTACTACAAGGATCTCCCAATCATGCATTTTTTTGATACTATGCATATTAGAAAGAATGTAATAGAGACACTATGGAAAATATTGGATGGAAGGCATGGTAGAGAAAAAATTGCCAAAATTTGTATTGACATTCATGAATCCAATCATGCACTAAAATATTTCATTGAATCAAATAGCATTGGAGATTGCATAAATACAAGTTCCCTTTCTTGGTTATTAACAGAGCAACAAAGTGATGCATTTAGAAAAGTCATATTAAAAAAAAAATTCCAACAAGATTTTTTGCAAATATATGCACTCTTCTATCAAAGATAGGTGATTTTGGGCTAGGGTTGAAAACACATGATTAACATACCTTCATCAAGGTAAGCCATGTTCTCTATTTACAGTATATTTGTAATATTGAATGTACTACCTATTGTATCATTTAATAATATATTGAAATGATTGCAGTACGTCCTACCTCTATCCCTCCCACACCAGTTTGACAATAATATTAAACAAGTTATATATGACCTTGGAAAATACACGAGGTTAGAAGTGTTTTTTCTTAGATTTGTATAATTTTATCTAAAATATATTGTATAATTTTATTTGAAATCTTGTTTATATGTTCTTGCATGTTGAATCTCTTTTAGGTGGTTATCATCTAAAGAAATTGATAAAAGAGATGTAAAATATTGGAAGAGAAAAATTCCACAGCTTATGTGTCAAATGCAAAAGTGTTTACCTTCAACTGTTTTCAATGCTCAAGAAAACTACCTCATACATGAAGTTGAGGAGATTGAATTGTGTGGACCTATACAAACTAGGTCAATGTGGATGGTTGAGAGGTACTTGAAATTTATGAAGGGCTTAGTTCAACAAAGAGCATGTCCTGAGGATTCTATGGTAGAGGATATATGGTACACCAGACCATGGTGTACATTATATCTTTCAAAGTTTGCAATAAATATCCATGTAGATCGCATTTGGGATCCCAACTTTAATGACAAATTCGAAGGGGAGTACCTGATAGGGAAAGGTAGATTGAGGAGATTGACAGGTAATTATAAGTTAATTTTTTTATAGTTTATTAATTCTTATCCATCATCAATATAAGTTGTTTCTAACTGGTCTAATTTTTTTCTTTATAGTTGGTTGTGAGTGGGATGCACTACATTTGTATATTGTAAACAACCTTGATTGGATGATAGTATGGATTGAACAGTCTTAAGAAAATGGTCACTCATTAACATGCGACAGTGTTGCTTCATTAGTTAAAGAAACTCATCATAATGTAGATATCAATGTTACACCAATGGTACTTGATCTAGTATATGGCTTAAGAGATACAAAGGTACACAGAAGATTACTAATCATGAGCCATAAGTTTAATATCAACTCACACATTCCTGCAAATAATCTTGACATGTTTGAAAAATTGTAGGTCAAACACCACAAAGCTATGTACTAACATGGATTTAAATTTCACAAAAAAAAGACAGATGAAATGAAGAAAATGTGTGATTCTGGGATAAGTGCAATCTTTACAGTCAAAAATATTTTGTCTAAAACTAACATACATCCTTAACAATTTGAAAATCGATACAATGGCATTTTGGATGATATACTTGAGTGTGACTTTTATTCATTCAAAATAGTTCTATTTGTCGTCAAATGGTACAGGCTATGGCATAATCAAAATGATCTTGATAGGATTGTTATTGAACATGATAGTGGATTTACAATGATTAATACAAGGTCATATAAGCCAATCAAAGATGAGCCCTATGTTCTTCCAACCCAATGTGAAAAATGTTTTACTTTGGTATTCCACACAAAATAGGTTGGTCATTTGTTGTTAGACATGATCCAAGAGGAAGGCCAATAAAGTATAATCTGATGGAAGAAGAAGATACTGAAAAAGTAGAAGACAAAGAAAATGATTATCATGAAGGACTGTTACCCAATGATGAAGAAGAATATGGTGATGATTTTGGTCATGTTGATGGTAATAGTGACAATGATGATGATGATGATGATTGTTGGCTCCTAATTTAACAGTGTTTCAATAACCAAGTATACAAGCCAAGAATGCATCTATGGGCAGCTATCTCCAATAACAAACACAATTCACCAAGAACTTGGGCCAACTATAAGGCTACACTCCCTTTGCACTTCAGGCTATGTAAAACCTAGGTAGGTAAACCTCTTATGATTTGATCTATAAATAGTGCAATGAGCATAATTAGGATCTAGGATAACAGATGAAAACCCCTAAATCTTCTATACTTAACCAGTACTTCATAAGCATGAAATAGCTAATGACCTGACACATGAAATTGGCAAGTTAAGTGTAGGTTAAACTTTGAATAACTTTCAAGATGAAAGGGGAAATGTTTGATTAATGATGTTGAATTCAACAAAACCTTAGATATGCAACAATAAGACCTAATGATCATGTACCTGATCAGTGCCTTAACCATTGGGAAAATCCATGAATCAAAAACAAACATATGGATATCTGAGACATATTTGTATCTTCAGATTCTTGATCTATCCATTTAAATTGTAAATTGACATCTACGCTCAATCTAAACCTCATTCTTACATGATATCCCCATCAGTAAACTTGCAACCATGTTGATTCCCTTGAAGCATTTACATAAACCCTTGAGCTATAGGCAACCATGAAACAACATATAGCCTTAAAGGACTGCAATTACAACCTAAGCTCTCTGTTCAAAGATTATAAAACATTGAAGATCACTGATAAAGGAGATAAGATTCAAGATGAAACTTAACCATGTATTCATTGTATTAATTTCCTTGAAATAATACATTCATATGCATGAATTGAAAAAACACAAAAAAAACCTAAAAGGTTTGAACTATCTGTATTAGCTCTACAATTGTTGTTCACATGAGAGAATTATGCTGAAGAATGGTGTCATAGTCTTGGGAATACATCAAGACTAGAAATAAATCTTGATATCATAGCCATGAGCAATTTTTCTTCAAAAAACTGGAACCAATGGTCTCATAGTGTAAAATTGGAACCTGTACAATAAGAAAGAATGAGAATGATATAGAGGAAGAGATTCCTAAATCTACTCTATAATTGACATGTGTCCACTTGGAAAACCTCCTCAACAAGCTGAAAAACATCTCTATACCTTCTCTTTGTAACTATAAATTAAATCCTTGCATTTTACCTCTCAAAGGTATCAAATATCTCAGGAATTTGATTCACCATCATAACTGATTCTTGATACCAAAATGAACTCACGGTAAAAGTAAAAATCAATTATATGACCTCAAAAGGAAAAATAAACTTTTCAGAATATTTTTCCTCCATACCCAGGATTCAACAAGTCTTCACATCTGCCCTTTAACCACTCTTGATGTTCAATGATCAAATTTTCCTATTCTACTGCCAATGCCCTAGATTTTACAAATTGACCTATAGCATGAACTAGTGAATACTTGTGGACAATCTGACCTCATATTTGGAAATTTTGTCTCTTCCTAGTTCTGGTGGTATATTGGAGCACCCATTTTCGATAAAAATAGCTCATGTTATGGCCTTTTGAAGATCAGAACTCTGTCATGGCTTTGCACAAATAAAAGAATAAAAATGAAAAATTTAACATATTCTATAGTTTGAACTATAGAATATTCAAAATTTGAAATCAAAATTTTCATTCTAAGAATGAACATGTAGGGACATGAATATTTTATTGAAATTATAACTCTTCTGTATCCCTCAATCAATCAGGCAACGCCACTTGTCACCTTCAAATTAGCTCTAGTTTGAATAGTGCCACATGTCACACTAAGATTGGCTGATGACCTCATCCTTTTCTACCATGTGTCATCTTCCTATTATGAGTCACTATGTTACTACGATTAACTTCCCTACACCTTCAGTTTGGCAAGATAACAATGACCCTCCGATCTGCCACATGTCACAATCTCGGTGCACGTCGCTACATTAGTGTATGCAATTTTTTTATTCAAAATTTTAATTTATATATCCTCCAGCTGATGTCATTTGGCCCCACACTGCATGCTTGAGTGGCTTATAAAAGCCCAAGTCCTTAATACATGTTATGTTCTATGTGTTGCTATATTTAAAGGCTTGGAAAGCCCGCCCATGATGAATGTGGGATTAAACAATTTCAATGCTTTCCCTCTTGTTCTCTGTGACTGTAGTTTTGGCTTGACCTTGTGAAAATTATGTTCAGGTTCTTCCCTTTGATTATTCTCAAATACTAAAATCTTTCCTTTAACTTTCCTGCTACATGTGTTAATGCTCATGTATGTGAGTTGCTTGGCTACTTTCTTACTCATTACTCTCCCAACTAATGACACTTCTCCATTATCAAGATCTTCTCCTTTGCCTATATTCTAATAATCTCTTATAAAATTAGGAATTGAAATATTGGCACAAAACTTGTGGGGATAAGGATTCACTCTAGTGCTTTTCAGTGCAGCCAAAGCTTTCAATTTGTTTTTTAAGATATTGCATAGGATCCATACCCTCCTCTTCATTGTGGGGTACCCCTTTTCATTTTCATCTTCACAAAGGTTGTAGCAGACTGCTCTTCCCATGCATTTGATTTGGCCTCTTTTAACTTTATATGCTAAATTCTTCAACTCGTGGCTTCATTTACCAAAGTTTTTCCTGAGTTTGAGAAACATAAATCTTTTGGCTTCCTTTTTAATATGCAGCAGATTCCTTCTTTCACAATACATTTCTATGTTGCTTCCTCTTCATTTGGGAGCTCTTCTTTATCATATATTAATGCCAAATTGAATTAGCTGACATTTCATGACTCTTTGCATATATTAAAACATTTTATTTAATGGATTTTCAAAACATATTAATTCATTTTGCTGTTGCATTATAAATGAAGTCCCCTTTTTTATTTTTAAATATGTTTGATTTCATTTTACTTTCACCTTCCAAATCTTACTTACTCAATGGAATTAGTCGGTCCCCAAAAGTGGGTTTGGCTAAAAAAAATTTGTTTTCAAACACCCGAGCTTTGTAATGTAATCCATTGATCAATCTGATACTATTTGGAATTAATTTTGAGCACTAACTGACAATTAAAACTCATTTCACTTCTTACCTGTAAACTATGAATTTGTGTCTGGAGGCCCACTAGCTGGCCTCAAAAATTGATTCAATCAAGTAACTAGGCCATAAAAGTTGGCACGAGTGTTCAATCCTACACACTTTATCATACTAAAAATTTTTAGCCCATGAAGAATTCCTAGTCAAAATATTTTAATTTCTGAACATCCATACTTCAATTATCCTGGAGGCAAACAGTGTTAAAAAACATAAACTGGGCTCGATTTTGGCATTATAAATTGGGTTATTGATCACTTGGGGTTTTGAAAACTAGGATATAGGTTTTTTTCCCTAAAGAGAATATAATTCTATGGTTTAGCTCATGAAAAATCACAGGACACATTTTGTGAATTTCCAAAAATAGGCAGTTGGAAATTTTAAATTGGGAAATGTGCCAGAAAGTATTTTTTGGTAAACGGATGGACATAAGAAAGTATGTAGATGGATTCATCATGAATTGAGAATTGGAATAGTTCAAGGATTTATAGGATACAACATGATGGTACAATCTATTTAGGCTAACCAATCAAAACATCAAAGTTATAACATTCTGAATAGAGGTATAGATCAATCAGGATACCTTAGCTATAACAAAATAATGTAACCTAGGTTTTTAATCATGTTAGTAAACTGATCAAATAGATTCATCATGATCTCAAAATTAGAACATATGAAACATCTAAACCCTAGAACACAATGCAAAAATAATTTCTTCATTTGGGTCAGTTGGGTCAAAGATTTCATTGGTCGAACAGGGCTTCCCAGAATTGTGAAGAACTACACAAATGTACAAAACAATAAATGACCAACTTTGAGAGGTTCGAAACCTAGTCAAATGGATTCAGAATGACTTGAAACTTGGAAAATAGGTTATGGTATGCATACTAAACATCCCCAAAGTGGCGAGTCATGACACATTCCTGGGTAAAAGATATTCAAAGACAAATTGGGCCTCTTATCGCTATTTGACACTTAGGCAGAATTGCAAATTTTGACACTAGCTCAAAATGGGACTTCACCAAATGATTTAGGATGACAAAATAACATTGTGGATCACATGAATATGTCAAATGAAAGGTGTTAAGCCACTCAAATACCATCTAGGCCTCAAACTAACAACTGACTACATATGCATAAAAAGCACTCTAGGGCATTGATTCTTCAAAATTTTCAAAATGTGACTGAAAATGGACCATGCAATTTTCAGTCCTGACAGTGGATCTATTTGGTGATGCATGTCCCTTACGAGTATGGAAAGGATTGAAATTTTTGGAGGAAGTAGACCACTCCCAAAAATTCAAAAACTTCCCTTGAACAACTTTATTAAAAGAAAACAACAACTATCTCTACTATGTACAAATAATGAGGCTAGGCCATTGATCTTTCAAAACTTCTTACCTCTGTCATACACCTAATTTTCATCTGAACATGCATGGCATAAGCTGGAAACATTATTCATATCAATCTTGCCAATCAGATCAACATTCTGAAATAACTCATTCAACAAAACTGAATCTAAACCTTGACTTTCACAATGCATATAAAAATTTAATTCAGTTTCTTCAACAATTTTCTCATCATGAAAGTTTTGATTAGCATGCTTATAACCATCAGGACCAAACTGAAAACTCGCTTCATTTAATGAATCATGCATGGTATCAATCTCAAATATGAATGCATCATATTCAACATGTAGAAAAGGATCATTCATACCTTCAAGTTGTATATCCTTTTGCATAACCGGAGGATACTCAAATGAACAATCTGACTGGTACTCACATATGTCATCCATATTAGAATCTAAAAATAATCCATAATCTTCAAATGGTTCTTCACAATCAACAAACATATTAGTCTTTGCATTAGAAAGTTCAACATAAAAATCCTTGCAAGGTGCTGGCAAATTTTCAATAACCATTTCATCAAACACCTTGTTATCATAATCATGAGATGCAATCTCATCAATACTTTTACCATCACACTCAGAAGAAGAACCATCTAACCTCTTATAGCAGTAGGATAAAGTATCAACATTAAGCCCATCCTCAATCAAATCTGAAAGTTCCCTCTCTTCTTCGAACAAGGGGTTTCTAACTCCATGTAGTGACCCTTGTTGAACATCTTGACAAAATATAGGTTGATCATCATTAGAATATTCATCATACAAAGTGTTAGTGTACACTTTAAAACCATTTCTTACACCATTGTCAAGAACACTTCCATCATGCAAAGAAGGAGAATCAGAATCATCATTCAAAGACACATCATTAACTTCATAAATAAAGCATGCAGAATATGAATCAAAGTTTCTTTCATTGTCTCCATTAGGATGATTCAAATATCGAGTAAACAAATCAATACGTGTCTTACCAATAGGTGTTGATGCATTGATCTTAGGATCACTCATGTACTGCTGATTATTACTAAATGCACCCTCATGACATTTATCCATGCAACTAGCCAATCTATCCTTATAAACAATTATTTTATCTTCATATTGTGTAGACAAATTTTCTTCACAAGTTTCAAACCCATGCTGACTTGTATAACTTAGAAATGGAACATTACTTTTAGATTTAGAAATAATACTCATACCTTTACTTACATAAGAGCACTCACTTCCATCATTGCTCTCTTCTTCCCAACTTGCATCTGATTCACATGAAGATGAACATACACTATGACTATCCTCTCCTTGACTCGAGTAACAACTCTCATCATCAGCTTCATATGACACTTCTTGATTATACAATTCTTCATCATGTGTTATCTCTCCATGGCATGTCAGGTCAGCAACACCAAACTCATGATCATAGATATAACTCTCAGCTTTCTGACATTCACAAAACTAAGATCTAGGTGTAGCAACTTCATTAGCAACATCATTATGTTCATGATCATCATGAGAAGAACTTATTACTGTAACCAAACTTTGATTCATAAAATCCACACAATGCTCAACCTTATCAAAGTCTAAGATATTTCTTACTGCTACAACATCAAAAACATGTGTGCCTTCATTTGCAACTAGAATAACCTTCCTTATAAACACATTTTGATTTGAATTTTCAACCTGATTATACATTACAATAGGGGTGTTGATATTCTAATTTGGGATTAAAGTATCAACACTATGTTCATCCTTTCTTTTATAACCATTATACCAGCAATCATACATAGAAAAATGAACTCTAGTCAATCCATACTTCAAATTATTTTCAATATCCCTAGCAGTCACAAAAGCCTGATATAATGTCTATGGTTCTTTATCCCTTAGTAGATAATTCATTTTCTTGTCAAATGCAGCGAAGTAAACAAACAAGCACATTTGATCATCAGCTCTATAACTCTCTGGGATTTCATTCAAAACTCTCACAAATCTGATGTGAATCCTCAAAAACTTTTCATAAGAATCAGATATGCTTACTCGTTCTCCAAATTGCTCCATGAAGGCTGAATGCAACTTACCCCATGATGAAATATAATGTACTAGTAAGAAAGAAAACTAATCTCTAGCATTGCCTTCTAAGGTCTAAACAAATTACTTCATACGTACATCCTCATGAGCAATATCATAGTCATCCATTAAATCATTGAACAATTCAACATGATGACTAGTTGAAACAAGATGGTTCCCACTAAACTTAGGCAATTTATTTCTAACATCATTAGGAATGACATTTGGGAAACCATGAATACCATTGAAATTTAATGGCATATATCTCTTGGTAGAAATAGATCTAGGAATTTTATTGACCAACTACATACTAGGTGAAAGAAAACTCAACATTCTTCAAAATATGAAACTCATTAACCCATAATAAATTCTAATTTGTAACTTGCAACAGGCTTACACAACTCTCTACCAAATGAATTTCTTCAAATACACTTCACAACTTAAAAACAACAACTGCCGAAACTTAATCCAACAAAGTGTATGAAACCTATTACATTATTCTCCTCCTTTTAGTGCTAAAATTCACTTGATGGAGAACACTTTTCACAGTTAATTTTCATGAAAAGAGAATACATGAAAATGAGAATACCTCAAGATTCAGATGGCTAAAAGTTCTCTGCCTACCATTTATAATAGTAGACCCAAAGTCTTATCAAATCCTTACTAAACCTTTTGAATCAACACACCAAAAATCTTGCAACCATTCAAATGTTTCAACCTCTTCAGATCTGTTCTTCTCCTGCAGCAACTAATCACAATTCATGCATAATGCTGCACTGATATAGAGATTAACTTCGAGTTTCCACTCACATTAAGTGAGACATGCATTGAATTAGATTTGAACAAAATTACAAATTGATTTGAAACAACAACAGATAGAAGAAACCCTCTTCAGATTTATCTTGACTTTGAAACTTCTAAACAAAGCTGAACCGTAACTTCTTCAACAACATCAGATCCAAACTACACTTATCTTTTCAAACAAAAAATTCAACAAAAAATTCAGATCTACCAAAGAATGTGCTGAAATACGTCAACAAAATACACATATAATTAAATGCCACCGGTTGCAGAGATAGAGTGGCCACTCACAATTGTGAGAAAAGATTTTGAAACACAAATTATTACTAATCTAATTCTGAACTAGACTTTTAGCATGAAATAACTTGTAGATCCTCAAATATTTTGAAAAGAGAAAAAGATAATGATCATCCATTGACTTTGAAACTTTATAACAACAATTCACACCAAATTGAACTAATTGATGATTTACTCATTTCTCAACACAATTTGCATCCAATTTGAGAACTACTGCTATAAGAGAATAATGCTTACTAGGGAACACAAAAGTTAGCAAGGATATGAAGAACACCTCATAACCCTGCTACTGTAGCAAATTCTTTTTGATGTATTGAATCTTCTTCACATTCTCAAGGTTTGTTTGTCATTTAGACTCAATACAAGTCCCCAGTAGAGTTGCCATTTTTTTGGCTCCTAATTTAATAGTGTTTCAATAACCAATTATACAAGGAAAGAATGCATTTATGGGTAGCTATCTCCAATAATGGGCACAATTCACCAAGAACCTGGGCCAACTATAAGGCTACACTCCTTCTACACTTAAAGCTCTATAAAAACTAGGTAGATGAACCTCTTAAGATCCGATCATGTGACCAGTGCAGTGAGCATAATCAAGATCTAGGATAACAAATGAAAACCCCTAAATCTTCTATACTTAACCAATACTTCATAAGCATGAAATAGCTAATGACCTGACTCATGAAATTGGCAAGTTAAGTGTGGGTTAAACTTTGAATAACTTTCAACATGAAAGGGGGAATGCTTGATTAATGATGTTGAATTCAACAAAACCTCAGATATGTAGTAGTAAGACCTAATGATCCTATAGCTGATCAGTGCCTTAACCATTGGGCAAATCCATGAATCAAAAACACACATATGGATATCTAAGACATATTCGTATCTTCAGATACTTGATTATCCATTTAACTTGTAAATAGACATCTATGCTCAATCCAAACTCATTCTTACATGATATCCCCATCAGTAAACTTGCAACCCTATTGATTCCCTTGAAGCATTTACATAACCCCTTGAGTTATAGGAAACCATGAAACAACATATAGCCTTAAAGGACTGCATTTACAACCAAAGCTCTTTGTTCAAAGATTATAAAATATTGAAGATCACTAATAAAGGAGACAAGATTCACTAGTACATTTGACCCCATTTTTACACCAAATTTTTTGACCATCTACTAAAATGTTTTAGATTGGTCAGTATATGCAAGAAAAAATATCTTCTTTTTGTAAAATTGATGCAGGAGAATCCAGAGGTATAAGGGCAATCTTGTGTCACCCAAAAAAAATATACTTAGACTTAGTTTTTGTTTTATGTGTTTTTATTTTAGGATACCCATTTGGGTCAAATAAAGGTTCCAACTCTCTCAGTTCCACTACCAGTGTGCTAGAAAATCTTGAAAAAATAGGAGCATGTAATTGGGCCATCATTTTGGTAAACTAGAAGGTGCAAATTGGCCAGATGAATGTAATTGTGATTTAGAGCATTCCAGAAAAAGAATCAGGTCAAAAGGCCCCACGGTTTGAAAGTTATTGCAATTTTTCGGGTTTTGGAGACCTCCTAAGAATGCTTCAAAGTTAGGTTAGGGGCATTAAATGACCTTGAAAAGGGCTGAAAAATGGGGGATGAGTGAACCTGGTCCATAGGTCTATAGAGCACTTCGAGAGCTTTCTGAAAATGTAAACGGTTCATTAATTGGAGCTACGGTTCAAAAGTTATGCCTCCCGAAAGTTCAATTAACGTTTCTTGATTCTTCTAGATTTGCATTAACTTCTAACACAGCTTTTGGAACCTTCTATTTGGTTGGTGGATGCCTACTAGCACTTTCTAGAATGTACTCCTAGTCCTTAACCCTCCAGGGTCTATTTAAGGAGATTTCTGGCATTGTAAAAGGCAGTTTAGAGTGGAGTTTGAGAGGAGGTACTAAGAGGAGAAAATATCTCCACATTTATGCTATTGTAAACCCTTAGGGCATGTTTTGAAGTTTATTTTATCTGTACTAAATGTAATAGCTTATTTTTTAGTTAATACAATTTCCCTTTTCTATTGTGTCCATTCTGTTCTTGGGTTGTGTACCCATCAAGTGGTATCAGAGCCAGTTTTCTTGAGTGTGTAGACAGAGCACCAACTGTGAGGCAATTTGCACCAGGACTGTGTGGTTGTGAGTTTGAGTTAAGAAGATGCCTCCATGAAGAGAGCGTGGTGGAAGGGCCAGAGCTATTAATCTTGAGGAGGTTAGAGCCCTCCAAAGGTAGGTACAAGCATTGCAGGAGGAGCTCCGTAGAGGAACAATTGTGGCCGCAGGTGATGAAAGTGAAGATGACAACGAAGAAGACAAAATTGGACCAGAAGGGGAATTTGATGGAGAAGTTCTAAATCATGTAGAGGAAAGGCTTTTTAGGGCCATTACTAAGTTTGGGAAAAGACCCACAATTGAAGTGGGTGTATTTTCAGGAAATCTGAAACCAGATGAGTTGATCGATTGGATCAATGAACTGGAAGAATACTTTGAGTATGAGGATATCAGGGACCCAGATAGGGTTAAGTTTGCAAAGGCCAAACTAAAAGGCCATGCCAAAATCTGGTGGCAAGAGGTTCAATTGGAAAGAAATAGAAGAGGAAAGGAGAAGATCACAAGGTGGGATCGCATGGTGGACAAATTGAAGAAGCAGTTCATTCTTGTGGACTACGAGGTTGATTTGTTTAAGAAGATGCATGCGTTAAAGCAAGCAGGAAGATCAGTCAAAGAATATAGAGAGGAGTTTTACCAACTCTTGATTAGAGCAGGGCATGCAGAAGCAAATAAGGAGAAGGTTGCTCGTTATATCAGTGGGTTGCGACCTAGCATCCAGGAGGAATTAAGTCTGGTAAGAATGACCAGCATTGAAGAGGCATACCAGTTTTCCCTATGAGTTGAAGAGAAGCTGAATAAAAGGTTTGAAAGAAGACAAAGAGGGTGCGGTCAAGGAGGAAGGGGAAGCGGTAGATCATCTGGAGGCTGCAATGAAACCCAAAAGAAAAATGAAGATGTGGGTACTAGCAGGAACCAGAGGAATGAGCGTTTCAACCGCTCCCATGATCAAGACTTTGGAAATTAGAGAGAAAGAGGTAGAGGATGTGTACAAGGAAGAGGCAACTTCCATGGTACCTATTTCCATTATAATGAAGAAGTTCATCATGCCTTTGAATGCCCTCAACGACAAGGAAGGACAGATAGGAGAGCTGAGGGCCAAGCTAGAGTTTCTCATGTGGATGAAGATGCACAATCATCACATTCAGAGGATGCAGAAAGAGGAGAGACCTTGGTAAATGAAAGAATCCTACTAAGTGGTGAGATTGAACCAGGAAAACAAAGGAGTTTGTTCCGTACTAGATGCAAGTGTGAGGATAAATGTTGTGACGTGATCATTGATGGTGGTAGCACTGATAACTTTGTATCAGAAGAGATGGTCTCTAAGCTGAAGCTCAAGAGGGAGAAACATCCCCAGCCCTATTGGATTGCTTGGGTAAAAGATGATCATATGGTCTTGGTAAGTGAACAATGTTTAGTGAAATTCAAAATTGGGAGTTACCATGATGAAGTTCTCTATGATGTTATTTCGATGGATGTTTGCCATCTATTGTTGGGTAGACCATGGCAGTTTGATAGACATGCAGTACATGATGGACATGCAAACACATACTTTGTGACAAAGGATGGAGTTCACCACAAATTGAAGCCCATGAAAAAGGAAGGTGAAAAGGTATGTAGCAGTGATAGGATTTGTCTTGTTGATGAAAGGAAGTTTTTAGATGGCATGAAACATTAGCATATGTGCTATGCTTTGATTCCTAGGAAAGATAAAGAAGGTAGTAGTGAAATACCAGTTGAAGTTTCAGATTTAATAGGGGAGTTTGGAGATATTATCTCTGATAATGTTCCAGATGGATTGCCACCAGTAAGGAAAATCAGTCATCAGATAGATCTGATTCTAGGAGCTAGTTTTCCTAACAAGGCTGCTCACAGGATGACTCCTGCTGAAATAGAGGAGCTAAATAGACAGGTTCAGGAGCTGTTGAGGAAGGGCTTGATTCGAGAGAGCCTGAGTCCATGTGTAGTACTTGCAGTACTCGCACCAAAGAAGGATGGAGAGTGGAGGATGTGTACAGATTCTCGAGCTATAAATAGGATAACCATCAAGTACCAGTTTCCTTTGCCAAGGATGGATGATATTATGGACTGCTTGAGTGGAGCTTAGTACTTCACAAAGATAGATCTAAAGAGTGGTTATCACCAGATATAGATTCAAGAAGGAGATGAGTGGATAATAGCCTTCAAGACCAAGGAGGGTCTTTATGAGTGGTTAGTCATGCCCTTTGGATTGACGAACGCCCCAAGCACCTTCATGCGGCTCATGAATGAGGTACTTAAGAAGTTCTTGGGAAAATTTGTTATTGTCTATTTGGATGATATTTTAATTTTCAGCAAGACTTTGGAAGAACATTTACTGCATATTCTTAGTGTCCTTGAAAGGCTAAGGGAAGAGAAACTGTTAATTAATCTGAAGAAGTGTATCTTTGCAAAAAGGGAGTTAGTCTATTTGGGGTTTGTTATATCACCTGAAGGTCTCAAAATGGATCCAGAGAAGGTAAAAGCCATCTTGGAATGGCCTACTCCAAGGTCTGCTACTGAGGTAAGATAATTTCATGGTCTGGTTAGTTTTTACAGGAAGTTTATTAAGAATTTCAGTGGCATATGTGCACCCCTAACTGATACAATAAGAGGGGATAGAAAAGAGTTCAAATGGACTGCAGTAGCTGCGAGAAGTTTTGAATTGCTAAAGAAGAAGGTAACATAACAGCCTGTGTTGGCACTTCTAGATTTTAGAAAGGTTTTCCAAGTGGATTGTGATGCTAGTGGTAGTGCTATTGGGGCTGTATTAAGCCAAGAAGGTAAGCCTATTGCATATTTTAGTGAAAAATTGAATGATGCAAAGAAGAAGTATTCTATTTATGATCAAGAGTTCTATGCAATAGTTCAGGCCTTAAAGAAATGGAGGCATTATTTATTGCCAAAGGAATTTGTTTTGTATACTGATCATCAGGCATTACAGTACCTAAATAGCCAAGGTAAATTGAATCAGAGGCATATGAAGTGGGTAGAGTTCTTACAGAGTTATACATTTGTGTTGAAGCATGGAAGTGGAAAATCTAACAGGGTTGTAGATGCTCTAAGTAGAAGACAGTTGTTTCTTACAGTAATGCAGGTTGAAGTAGTTGGGTTTGATGAACTCAAGAATTTGTACCCTGAGGATCCTGATTTTGCTGAAGCATGGAAAGCTTGTAAAGAGCCTGTTGTTGTAGACAGAACCAAGTGGTTAGACTATTTGATTCAGGGTGGCATGTTGGTCAAGGGTAGTCAATTGTGCATTTCAAGGAGTTCCATGAGGGAAAATTTGATTAAGGAGAAACACAGTGGAGGGATGGCAGGACATTTTGGTCGAGATAAGACCATTGCCATTCTTAGAGAACATTATTTTTGGCCTCAAATTTCACAAGATGTGAAGAAGTTTGTACAGAGTTGCCAGATTTGTCAAGTTGCCAAGGGGTTTAGTCACAATACTAGCCTATATCAGCCATTTCCTATTCCATCAAGGCCATTGGAGGACATAAGTATGGATTTTGTTCTTGGATTGCCAAGGACACAAAGGGGTAATGACTCAGTATTTGTGGTGGTTTATAGGTTCTCCAAAATGGTACATTTCATTCCATGCCACAAAACTCATGATGTTGTCCATATTGCAGACTTGTTTTTCAATGAGGTGGTAAGACTACATGGTTTTCCAAGGAGTATAGTTTCTGATAGAGATACTAAATTTGTGGTGTATTTCTAGAGGACATTGTGGAAAAAGTTTAGAACAGACTTGAAATTCAGTTCCACACATCACCCACAAACTGATGGCCAAACAGAAGTAGTAAATAGAAGTCTGGGCAATTTGCTGAGATGTTTAGTTGGGGATAAGCCAAAGGGATGGGATTTGATTCTACCACAAGCAGAGTTTGCTTACAAAAACTCTATAAATAGGAGTACTAGAAAATCACCATTCCAAATTGTATATGGGAATAGCCCAAGGACTGCACCAGAATTAAGGAAGATAGAACAAGGGGAGAGGAAAAGTGTTGAAGCTGAGGAATTTGTTGAACATAGCAAGTGTCTACCTGAGGAGGTTTAGGCACACATTACCAAGATGAATGAAGAGTATAAAGCTAGGGCTGATCAAAGGAAAAGACATAAGGAATTCCAAGTAGGGGATCTAGTCATGGTGCACTTATGAAAAGAAAGATTTCCAGTCAGTACTTACAACAATCTGAAAATGAAGAAATTTGGCCCCTGCAAAATTTTGAAGAAACATGACTCAGGAAATGCCTATGAAGTGGAGCTGCCAGATGGTATTCACATTTCTCCCTTTTTCAACATTGTAGATTTAACAGAGTATCATGATGATGGTGCAGATGAGGAGCTGGTGTTAGAGCCATGTCCAATTCCTACTTCTAAGAAGGAAGAGATAGAAGACATTCTAGATCATCGTGTGGGTAGGAGTACTAGAAATAGGCAGTATGAAGAGTATTTGGTCAAATGGAAAGGATGACCAATTGAGGACTCAACTTGGATTTCAGGAGCTAAGGTTTCCCATTTGGGATTTCCTCTACCATTCATAAAGTGATAGGGTCACTTTTCAATCTACCCTGGGTGTTTGATACAAGAGCATCCAGAGGTATAAGGGCAATCCTGTGTCACCCAAACAAAATATACTTAGACTTAGTTTTTGTTTTATGTGTTTTCATTTTTGGATACCCATTTGGGTCAAATAAAGGTTCCAACTCTCACAGTTCCACTATCAGTGTGCTAGAAAATCTTGAAAAAATAGGAGCATGTAATTGGGCCATCATTTTGGTAAACTAGAAGGTGCGAATTGGCTAGATGAATGTAATTGTGATTTAGAGCATTCCAGAAAAAGAATCAGGTCAAAAGGCCCCATGGTTTGAAAGTTATTGCAATTTTTTAGGTTTTGGAGACCTTCTAAGAATGCTTCAAAGTCAGGTTAGGGGCATTAAATGACCTTGAAAAGGGCCAAAAAATGGGGGATGAGCAAAGCTGGTCCATAGGGCTATAGAGCACTTCGAGAGCTTTTTGAAATGTAAACGGTTCGACAATCGGAGCTACGGTTCAAAAGTTATGCCTCTCGGAAGTTCGATTACCATTTCTGGATTCTTCTAGATTTGCGCTGACTTCTAACGCAGCTTCTGGAACCTTCTATTTGGTCGGTGGATGCCTACTAGCACTTTCTAGAATGTACTCCTAGTCCTTAACCCTCCAGGGTCTATTTAAGGAGATTTTTGGCATTGTAAAAGGCAGTTTGGAGTGGAGTTTGAGAGGAGGTACTAAGAGGAGAAATTATCTCCACATTTATGCTATTGTAAGCCCTTAGGGCATGTTTTGAAGTTTATTTTCTCTATACTGAATGTACTAGCTTATTTTTCAGTTAATACAATTTCCCTTTTCTGTTGTGTCCATTCTGTTCTTGGGTTGTGTCCCTATCAAAAATGAAGCCCGTGTTGGTCAAACTTTTGACCAACATGGGCTTCATATGTTAAAATGAAAAAATTCAATTTCCCTCTTTCATTGTTATGATAAACTTGTATGTGAGAGAAGACTTCAGAATCTACTGTAGTAGTGGATGTGGGCAAGAACAGTCACTATGTGCATTTTTTGTATCTTCCTCCTTGCAGTCAGAGGTATTTATTCAGCCAGGGCTGATGTTATCTTCCACTACGTCTTTTCTTCACAAAACAAGGTAGGATTCTTGATGTTATTCATAGACAAGGCAAGATTCTTTTCTTCTTGCACAGTTTCTTATTGCAATATCTTCCACTACATCTTTGAACATTCGACTTAAATGTATAACATATTTTTGAGTGTTTCTGGGATCTGGGCATTAATTGACAAAGAATTGTTCAATACGCACTAGTTGTTCAAATTATTTGCTTATTTTGGAAAGAAATAAAATAAATCGGGGATCTTAATCATCCTTAATCATATGCCCTTGAATATTAAGACAATAACTTACTTTCCTTACTCTCTCTGGCCATTCTTGTACTTGAGTAGAAAAAGTTATACATCATTTCAATTGTTATTTTTGTCCCAGTTAACAATTTTTTAAAATAATATAATTTGCATATCAGATTTATGTATTTGCCAAAGTATTTTCTTCACACATAATCAATATTTCTTCAGCTATAGTTTTCTTCCCTTTGAAAAGTAATTAAATTATTTACTGATGGTCACTAGCTTTGGTAAGGACTTGATGTAGTCACTATATAATAATTTGATCACTGAATCTTGTTTTAGAATATCATTCAAATATAATCTTCTAGTCTTACTAACAAATCAGACTCTTTATAATGGTTTATGGAGAGAATCATTTAGATATCTATGGATGGAACTATTAGTTACTGACTCTTGCTCTGATATTTACTTGTATACTTGTAATGGTGGTAGTTTATACCTGTAATTTCCTTGCTCTTTATATATTCTAAGAATAAGGGACTATTCACTCATTATTTGATTATAAAAGAGTACTTCTAAACCAAAACTCTACTTATACCATGGTATCAATTGATAGTTGATGACACTTATTGGGGAAATGTTGATCTTGATTGATATATTATATCCACTTGTGAATGAATGTCCTGATACTCATACTCAATGTGAAGTATTCATCTTTGTTTCTGATACCCTGATAAATAATATGTTACAAGTCTTTCCAATACTATAGGGTAGTTGGTCCTAATGAAGCTCTCATAGTCTTTGAAATATGAATATGGAACAAAATAAATCTTTTATATTCTTCATTATTTATGTACAATATGAGAGATAATCCATAGGCTGCACTATGAACTATGATTTATTATTATTATTATTGATGCCCTCTTAACCTTCCCTTCATCCTATAGGATGGGGCTTAGATTTGAAAATAAAGATATAAATTTCATTCATTTCTAGGTGATGTCGAATCTCAAAAAGTTTTGGTTATGGACTTAATTCTTCTTTTCCATTTTCATTCATAAATACCAATCGTTGGCTTTTAATTGGGATGCATTATTAGGATTTAATGCATATTTCATGAGTTGTGGTTAATAAAAACCCATAATCATCAGCTTGAATTGTTTGTTTAATACCCAATGCATTGACGTGATGCTTACAAGTTGAATTCATAACAACCATTTCTCATCAACTTTAATTGTTTGTTTAGTACCCATTGCATTAGGTTGAATTATTGCAACTTCCTAGAAGGTCTGCCTTCTCAATTCTGTGATGATCCAACTTCCCTTGACCATAAAGTTTTGCCCAAGATTAAGCCATCTTAGCTTGCCATGCCATTTGCAAAACTTTCAACAAGTTATGTGCCCTATGAACCATTGATCATAGATCTGCTCAGTTCCTTCATTCACAACTAGGTGGTATTTTTCATCATGTCAAATTATGTGATTAATTAGTACCAATCTTGAAACAATTGCAAGAGTAGTGGTTTACAAGAGCTCATCTCTTATGATTACAAATAGTCCACCTAGCACTCATTGCATCCATGTGATCCTCATATATTCGAAGCATTTGACATTTATTTGGTGTTGTTTTTGTAAGACTAGTACAATTTTGTTTGCATCTACAGAAAAGAAAGCATGGAGAGTGTGAAGGAAAAAATGTTGTAGGTCTAGGAGCTCAAAATGCTATTAATGAAAAAATTTTAGGTGCCCATTGTTAAAATTTTTATGAAAGGTTCTCCAAGGCTTAACAACCATGTTTGAATGCTTCAAGTGGGCTAGAGTTTGGTCAGACAGACTCGAAGCAGAGGAATTTGTCATGGAGTTGATAGCAATAGCATTGTATGTTTTGGATAATCTACACTCCCCATTGGATAGCCAATGACATGTGTGTAATATGTGCAACCCCAAATCATGTTATATAAAAAAATTATATATAAATTAGTAAACTAATTAATTAATATAATATTCTTGTAATCCTATAAAGATATATAGGAGGGATGTCAAATATGTATCTTCCTATTAGTTTATTCATTATTGTATTTACATATAAATTTTTATATATAAATATATATAGGAATATCAAATTATATATTATATTGTATGGCAAACCCAACCAGATTGATTTTGGGATTGTTTTTCCATATTGGCAAAACCAATTTTTGTAAACTAGCAAATCACCACAGAGCAGCTGGATGTTTTGTGACAAAAATCTAGAAAATATAGTTACATTTATATAGGATGAAGGTTTATTAAAATTTAAAGAGGGAAATATGTAATGCATATAATAGTCCAAGAGATTTGACCAGCTGAAGATGAATAGAATAAAGAACTGGGGGATAGTAGATTATATAATATAATAACAATACAACATAGTGCACATGAATAAGAAAGGAAATTAGGAAACTAATGGAATTCTCATCATTCTAGCTTCATCATCACCTTTACCGTATATTTTCCTTAACAATATTCCAAAATGAAAACACTAAAAAAATTCCAATTGCTTGTGGCTTGTATCAGATCAAAATGTCAGCATCGTAGTGAGAAAATGTGGTTATCTGGATATAGGAAGAAAATTAGGATAATATTGTAAGAGCATGATGGCACATTCGGCTACCTCTATGTTTGATCTTTTTGATTCTCAAATGGTTCATGGTGATCTTGTCAACATTTTTGCAATGATCACTACTACATTTAACCTTATTTTTCTACTGCAACTGTGTTTCTTTTTCTTTGCCTCATTTTACTAAACATTCTCTATCAACAAAATATTTATTGTGTTTCAATATTAAAATGTATGAGGGTATGTGAAGACTTTGCCTATTATCCATAGAAACTGATTGAGAAGCACATTAAGTTTTGACAAAAAATGCACCCTTACCTCCTCAACTAGTTTTATTTTCAGGTAACAGGTAACAAAATTTCTCTCATTCATTTTCTTATATGTTTCAACTTAACTTACTTAATGTTCTTAGGATTATTTTGTGTTAAATCTTATTAATACACAATCATTTGGATTGGAATGCTTAGGACTTTGGTTGCAATTCTAAAGAGGAATGATTGGAGCTTGCTTTCCTACCTTGAAATCATTCCACCTTTAGCTCTCGACATTGATGTAGAGACCTGGGTGGACTTTCAGTTATTCACAACAAGAGGGACTTTCCTAGCGTTCTCATAACACAATCAAGCTTCTTCATAGGATCACTCTCCTTGATCCAATCAATTCCAAACCTTATTAGAGTGCACATACCATTCTCTTGTGGCACCATAGGCTCTACATCTTAGAAATCATCCCATGTCCCTCAAATAGATTCACCAAGCAATCTTGTTCAACAACCATCAAATGCCCACAATGCCTCAATATGCTCCAATCTTGACTTCACTTCAACTAGGTGCTTTTTTCATCTTCACATATCTAAAAAAACTTTAACTAACCTATTTCCAAGGTTACCAAGTTCTCATCTTATTATCTGATACCAAAAACCCACTTCAAGCCCTTCACTAGGCCTATTTTCCAATTAGTCCTGCCTAATTTGGTTTTTCACACTTTTCTCTCACTTTTCCTAAAACTCTCAAAAAAAAAGACCATATCCAAATACCATTTTGGATTCTACAAAAAATACTTCAAATGCTCATGCTACTCCCTTGGACCAAATTCCCAAACCAACATTGTTGCCCCACAATCAACCCTCTTTTAGCCCTTCTATTAGAAAGTAACCACTAACATATCTCATCTCACAAACCATCTGACCTCAAATAGAGTTGTCTTGTCATCCAAAAAAAAGGATTTTCAAATTCATAGGAGATTCCATCAAGTTTCACACACCCAACCAACAAACCCTCCTTCCTAGGTGCCTAAACCAAGGGTTTTACGAAACTCACCTTTCCAAACATTTCTTGATCCTTCCAATGGATCCAACACCTTCATATAGGTCTAACATGATCTTCCTTGCCATAAAATATAATCCTCCTTTAGATGGAACCTCCAGACCTATGACTGTCCCAAGACCTAGTAACACCTCCAGACCTATGATTCCCACAAAATATTTATCAACACTTACCTTGTTGCTTGTAACAAAATGCTGCATTTCTAAACTCAGATCTACAAGCATTTGAACCCTCCAAATATAATATTCCTTTATAAACTCTAAGTTAAACACTAAATCCATTTGAGTTTGGATATCTTGATCTCTAATTTCTTTTCCAAAATCATCCTCCAAGGTGGAACTCACCAATCTACTCTTCTTATATTCTTATGGAATTATTTTGGATGTTCCAAAGAATTTCAACATCCAACCTTTATAGACGTTTGAGTCCTAAATTCATGTCCCTTGATGTTAGGCCCAAATGGTCAAAGGATTAAGTTTTTTAAAATTATACAACCACAATGAGGCCAAACTTGCATAAGCTAATTGATTTCTAATTAAGTGAAATCTGATTTCTTCTTTTGACCCTTAGGCCAACCCACTTAGGCCTATTTTTCAACAAATTTCAATTGCAATTATTTCATGGCTAAAATTGTAATGATTTTAGGCTCACAAGTTTTTAAGATTTACCCATCATTTGAGCTCACATGTTCTTGATTGAAGATTGCATTGATATGTTTCAATATTTTATTCATCTTCATTAGTTAATGCATTAATCACATTAGTCATTTCTATCAAAATTAGTCATGGCATGCTGTTGTTAGCACCTAAGTAACTTTCACCTTGTGACATCTCTTTGAGGCATTTTGCAAATAACTAAGAGACATTATCTATAAATCCATATTTTGCAAACATCTAGGCCTTCTAGAAATTATAGGATCATTTTAGTTACATTTGAAAACATTAATCAACAATTTCCATATGTGTAGATATAAACATTAACTACAAAATGTCCATTTTATTTGCAAGTATATTTTCCTATGAAGAAAGACCACACCTGACAATATGAACCCAGAACAAAATAATGAGACAATTGTTGCATTGTGGGCTCAGTTTTGAAGAAAACCTAATAAATTTTATTTTCCTTGCAAAAAGTGTAAGGGCTTAAAGAATCAAAGAATTCTAATCACAATAGCCTATAGTAGGCAATATGGTCATGTTGAAGGCGGCCATGATTTTTGTCCATTGCTGAATGTGGATTTCCTACTAGAGGAACATGGAGGTGTGAATATCTAAGCTGAGGATAACACTCCCATGGAAGAAGATGATAATGTGCCAGAGGACACGATTGAAGAAGATGGTATTGGGGCAGGTGATGAAGAAGCTCATAATGATGGTACTAGCAAATCTGATAATGATGATGAAGATGGTCTTGATATACCTTTACTTGAGAAGGCACACAAGCCCTTATATGAAGGCTCCCAAACAACTCTACTCTCGACTATAGTGTTGTTCATGAACTTAAAGGTTATGAATGATATATCCAATGTAGCAATGTCATGTATGCTAAGGTATGTCATTTTGTCATCTTCAATGTTAGCATACAATTACTATTCATTATATTAACAATGCATATTTTTTGTAGGTTGATTAGTGAGTTTATGTTACCACCATCAAACATTTTGCCTCATTCATACTGAGAATTATCTAACATTATGGATCAAATTGGAATGAATTATCAGACAATACATGCATGTCCCAATGATCACATTCTATATCATAAAGAACATAAATTTTCAACAGAATGCCTTGCTTTTCATAATAGTAGATATCAGTCAGATCAAATAACAAAAAAAGTTCCTCACAAGGTTCTTTGGTACATTCCCATTATTCCACGTCTTCAACAGTTATTCAAGTGTGCTAGCTTGGCACAATTTATGGATTACCATGCATGCAATAGAAGTTAGGATGACATTATGCAAATGTATTCTAATGGTTCTGCATTTAAAGAGATAGAAGAAACATGGTCACACTTTAAAGAAGAACCTCGTAATCTGAAGCTTTCATTAGCGACGGATGGTGTCAATCCATATGGAGATATGGGATCTATTTACTCAGTATGGCCTATTTTTTTTATTAACAATAAAATTCCTCCTTAGATGTCCATAAAGAGGGAGCACATAATGTTGTCAATGATTGTGCCAAGTATTTTTTTAATTTTATAATTATCTGAATTAATTTATAAATAGTGCATGAAAATGGTTATAATAATTACGTAATGTTTATGTTCATTCAATTGCTAGGTAAATACCAAGTTAAAAATATGAATGTGTATATTGAGCCCCTAATTGACAAGTTTTTGAAGTTATGGAATGACATCACTATGTATGACATCTCTGGACCAATAGGACATCAACAATTTCAATTCCATGCAATGCTTGTATGGACAATAAATGATGCCTCTGGGCTAACTCATTTTTGCAGTATGTTATATTGTTAAGATCACGTATTTTTGGTCTATTATAGTGCTTACACATTACTATTGAATGCTTAAGTTGCACATGATAATTGTACATGATCCAATTATACATGATCCTTTAAGTCTTTAGACAAAGGGAAAATTTGCATGTCCAGTTTGTGGTCCGAAGATGAAATGTCATCATTCGAGAAGTTTAGGAAAGCAAGTGTTTGATGAGTTTAGACACTTTCTCCACAATAATCACAAGTATCGAATTTCCGAAAAACATCTTTTCAATGAGCAAGAAGAGACATCATCAAGGCCATGAAGAGTGACACCTCATTTATGGAAGTTGGAATACAATCGACTAAATCATTGAGGTAATCTCCAATTTGTTTTCTGAAGTTTAAAATTTGTATTTTGATATTGTCTTATATTTACTAATGATGTAATTGATGTTTGTGAAGGTCGTCAAGGAATCAATGACCAACTTCCTAGAGGAATGAAAAGTTATCCTACTCAATTTAGTAGGTTAACATACTACAAGGATCTCCCAATCATGCATTTGTTTGATGCTATGCATATTGGAAAGAATGTAACAGAAACACTATGGAAAATGTTGGATGGAAGGTGCAATAGAGAACAAATTACCAAATTTTGTACTGACATTCATGAATCCAATCATGCACTAAATTATTTCATTGAATCAAACAATAATGGAGACCACATAAATACAAGTGCCCTTCCTTGGTTATTAACAGAACAACAAAGTGATGCATTAAAAGAAGTCATAAAAAAAGCAAAATTTCCAATAGGATTTGCTATAAATATATGTACTCTTCTATCAAAGAAAGGTGATTTTGAGCCAAGGTTGAAAACACATGATTGGCATACCTTCCTCAAGGTAAGTCATGTTCTCTATTTATAGTATATTTGTAAGATTGAATGTAGTACCAATTGCATTATTTAATAATATATTGAAATGATCATTTTTTAATGATTGCAGTTTGTCCTACCTCTATCCCTTCCACAACAATTTGACAACAATATTAAAAAAGTTATATATGATCTTGGAAAATACATGATGTTAGAAGTGCTTTTTCTTAGATTTGTAGCTTTTTATCTGAAATCTATTGTATAATTTTATTTGAAATCTCCTTTATGCATTTTTGCATGTTGAATCTCTTTTAGGTGGTTATCATGTAAAGAAATTGATAAAAAAGATATAAAATATTGGAAGAGAAAGATTCCATAGCTTATGTGTGAAATGCAAAAGTGTTTACCTCCAACATTTTTTAATGCTCAAGAACACTACCTCATATATCAAGTTGAGGAGATTAAATTGTGTGGACCTGTACAAGCTAGATCAATGTGGATGGTTGAAAGGCACTTGACATTTATGAAGGGCTTGGTTTGACAAAGAGTACATCCTGAGGGTTCTTGATAGACGGATATATGATATACCATACCATGGTGTATATTAGTGAATATCTTCCAAAGTTTGCAGCAGATATCCATGTAGATCGCATTTGGGATCTCAACTATAATGACAAATTCAAAGGGGAGTACTTGATGGGGAAACGTAGATTGAGGAGGGTGAGAGGTAATTATAAGTTTTTTTTTTATAATTTAATAATTCTTATCCATCATCAATATATATAAGTTGTTTCTAACTAGTGTAATTTTCTTCTTTATAGTTGGTTGTGAGTGGGATGCACTACACTTGTATATTGCAAACAATCTTGATTGGATGATAGTATGGATTGAATAGTCTCAAGAAAATGGTCACTCATTAACATGGGATGGTGTTGCATCATTGGTTAAAGAAGGTCATCATAATGGAGATCCCAATGTTACACCAATGGTAGTTGATCTAATATATGGCTTAAGAGATACAAAGGTACGCATAAGATTACTAATCATGAGACATAAGTTTAATATCAACTCATAGATCAATGAGAAGATTCTTGCCATGTTTGAATAAGTGCAAGTCAAACACCACAAAGCTATGTACTACCATGGCTATAAATTCTACACAAAAAAGTTAGATGAAATGAAGAAAATGTGTAATTCTAGGATAAGTGATGTCTTTGCGGTCACCAATATTTCATCTAGAACTGATATACATCCTCAATAATTTGAAAATTGATACTATGGCATTTTGGATGATATACTTGAGTGCGACTTTAATTCATTTAAAATAGTTCTATTTTTTGTCAAATAGTTTAGGTTACGACTGAATCAAAATGATCTTGATAGGATTATTATTGAACACAATAATGAATTTACTATGATTAATACAAGGTCATTTGAGCCAGTCAGAGATGAGCCCTATGTTCTTCCAAGCCAATGCGAGCAAGTGTTTTACTTTGGTGTTCCACACAAACTAAGTTGGTCATTTTTTTTTAGACATGACCCAAGAGGAAGACTGGTAAAGTATAATGTGATCGAAGAAGAAGATATTGAAGAAGCACAAGAGGAAGTAAATGATTATCAGGAACGACAGTTATGCAGTGATGAAGAAGAAGAAGATGGTGATGATTTTTGTCATGATAACAATAATGGTGATAATGATGATCATGATGTTGATGATGATCATAATCATGGTGATGAAGATGGTGATGATCATGGCAATAATGGTCATGATGATGATAGTGATCAAGATGATGATGATGGTGATGAAGATGGTGGAGGTGACGACGACGATCAAAGTGACAAGTACAATGATGGTGATGATTATGATGATGATGATGATGACATGGATGAAGATCATGATGATCAATGAAATGTCTAGGTAGGATCAATGTCAACTATGATGGGGTCTTGTAGGACCAAATTTTTCTTTCCAAACCATATGTACAAGTATAAACATTCAGTAGAACATGTCAAATATTTTTTTAGATATAAACATTAGTTACACTAAATTTTTAATTTAAGACAAATGATTTACATATACAATCTACTTTATTATTAATATTTTTTTTGGTAAGTCTACTACTTTAATTTCACTGCTGATTTCTAAGACTTACTAATTTTTTTCACAGGGCAATATGGATGCACCATCTCAGACACCTTCAATAGAGGTAAAAATTAACTATTGTAAATTTTAATGTTAATATAGAAACAAATATAATATTATTATGTTCTTTTCTTTATGGCTTCGGAGTTATTTTGATGAAATTATATCGATATTTGATGTCACAAATGATAGGAAAAAGCTAGAATGATCGCTGATCAAATGTGATCTGAAATATGGGTGTCATATCTACATGACATTGCCCTTAGTACTGACCCTATATTCATCACCTAGAAAATTAAGCAAAGATACACTGATGAACTTTTTAACATTATCATCTAGGGTGATAGAAGTGAGGAGAAAGAGGCACTGAGAATATAATTGGACCATAGAGTCCAATCTTTGAAGGTAAGTAGTAATTCGACTAAAGTAGTAATAGAAGTTCAATAGATATTAATATTTTAAAGTATCTTATGGATCGTGATCTCTAATTTTATATGTTCTTGTATCTGACATATGTGCTAGTTGTGACATCACATGATGAACATGGTGAGGGTTGTTGCGCACAACCTTCGTGTAAGTAACACTTTGTTTGTTTTGATCAACATTATAAAACTTACCTTTCTTTTGTGGATGTTTCTTGCTAGTATCTCATTTGATCTTTATCCATTGCAAATATATTTGCTAAAAATATTCTATTGTTCAAATCATGATGAAGTGTGAACTCCTCTTTCGGTTGGCGGTCTAGTATTGCCTGGTGCATTGTTGGCAAAAAGGACCATGCAAACATCCTTGTCTATGCCCAGTAGAACTAGTAAAACCTTGTTTTGCTATATTTTGTAATGTTCTATTTGTAATGTATTTCTACAAGTTGATGAACAAAGAAGTAGATATCAGTGCTTAAATGATGTCTACAGAAGCATGCATACACACAAACACATGCATACACACACCATGCACACACACACACACACACACACACACACACACACACACACACACACACACACACACACACACACACACACACACACACACACACATATATACCCACAGATAGAGAGACATGGAGATAGGTAGGGAGGTAGACTTGTTGGCTCTTGATTTAACAGTGTTTGAACAACCAAGTATGCAAGGCAAGAATGTGTTTATGGGTAGCTATCTCCAATAATGGACACAAATATAAGGCTTGACCCTTCTTCTACTTTAGGCTCTACTAAACCTAGGTGGGTAGACCTCAGATTCAAATGATACCGTAACAGTGCAAAAACATATCCCTGAATCTATTAAGAAGATTTTACCCTTATATCTCCTAATGGCTTATGAAAAGACACAGATCTACAATAGCTAGATGCAAATCTATGAATCTCAGAAGCTGAGTGAGGGTTAAACATTTAGGTCCTTCAACATGAAAGGGGAAAAGCATTTGATATATTGATATCAACAAGACCCAGGTATGAGCAACAAAAATTAATGATCCTATCTCTGACCAGTGCCTTATCTATTGGACATTTAAATGAATTATAACTGTACATCTCATAGAAACCTTTGATATAATTCCTTTATCAAGATCCTTGATCTATCTTTCACCTTGTGAATAGATATCTACATCAAAATGAATCTCATACTGAGACAATCCTTTCATGAAATATGTAAACCCTATGACAAATATCAAGAAATTGCATGGCTCTTTGTTCCATCAGCAAGATATTTCAATCACATACATTTCTAAATGAAATCCAACCTAATCTATGCGCTTTGATCATAGACTAGAAAAGATTATAGGTCCATAAACATGAGATAAGATTCAAACTGAGTTTGGAAACCTTTGCTGCTCTTTATTTGCTTTCCTTGAAACCAAATACATGAAAGATATATAGAAATGACTCTCTAATCACCTAACAGACAAGAACTATTTGCATAAAACATAAATTGTTGTTCAATACAAGAAGAAATTGCTAAGGAATGGTGTCTTAGTAATGAGTGATTTTCTTCTCAAAAACTGGAACCAACTAGTTTCTCAGTGACAAAATTGGAACCCTTATTGTGAGAAAGAAAGGGAATGATATAGGAAGAAGTGAATTCTCAGATCTGATTAGGAGATGACAAGTGTCGACTCAAAATTCCTTCCCAAGAAGATCAAAAGCCTCTCTCTACCTTCTCTCTATAACTAAAAATCAAATCCCGTCATTCTGGCTCTATAAGGCATAAAGAATCTTAGATATTTAATTCATCATCATAACCACTTTTGATGCTAGATTTTAAATCATGGTTAAGCCAAAAATTAGTTAAGAGGCCTCCAAAATGTAATACAATCTTCTCAAAGTTATTTTTTCCACATTCTAGCTTCAAATAGTCTTCATAACTACCGTCTAACCAATTCTGATGACCAATGTTGAAATCTGCTCATTCTGCCACCAATGGCCCATGTTTTACAAATTGGCCTACAGTACGAACTGGTGAGGACTACGTAAAAATTGACTTTAGATTCAAAAAGTTTGGCTCTTCCCGATTCTGGTGGTATATTGAAGTACCCATTTTTTACTGCAAAAATTACCCTAGATATGGCCCTCTGAAGATCAGGTCTCCATTCATGGATTCCATTTAAAATTGCAAAAATTTAATCCCTTCATATAATTTGAACTATATTATAAATCAAATTTTATTAAAAATTTTTGCTCCTGCACATGAAAGTCTAAGAATAAAATAAGCTTTTATTTGAGACTTTTGAATTTTCCTCACAATTCCATCTGGGTCAAACTTGTTTTGACTCGCTTGATGACATGTGTCAAGACATGATTGGCTCATTCCTATTCTTAGTCATCCACCTCTAATTTAGTGCCATGTGTTAGCATGATATTTTTTCCACATTACCACAGTGTCAGTGACATGTGTCATCTTCCTAGTGTGATTCACTATGTCGCCATGTTAACGTTCAAGCATCTTCACCTTAGCGACATAACGACTGCTGTCAGATCTACCACGTGACATGATCTGGTGCATCATTGAAACTTGCTTGCCACATCACCTCCCAATTATTCTATCCACTACCACTTGGCACTGTTTGATTCGTCAAAAGCGAGACCCACGACCATTTTTGACTCTCACCGAATTTTGAAGTTTTTTGGCTAGTAACTATGTCGCTAGCCAGAAATCCTAGATTTTTTGGCTAGCGACATAGAAACTAGCCAAATTTTGAGACTTTTCAGTGACCTCATTCTGCTGACATCATCATTTAAAATTATTCTTTCACTGTGTCCAACTCCTGTCATCCGGGCCCACCTGCATGCACTTTCCCCTTTCAAAAGGGCATGTCCTTTAAGACACTTGCTACTTGTGTGGATTTGCATTTAAATCTCTTTGAAATCCATTCCCTCCTGAATGTGGGATAAATGGTTCGAATGTATGACTTCTTCTTTCATTTAAAATTGCGGCTTCAAATATTTTAAAATGCCTTGCCTCACGTGGTCTCTCCCACCTCTTTGATTGTGTGAGATGCCTGCAACATGGGGAAACTCTCTTATTGCTATGTGAGGTTCCTGGACTGTGGCTTGTTCCTATCGCTCCCCTGTTTGGACCTCCAATAGTTCCCCTTTGCGTGGATGTTTTGTCTTCTTGCTACCTTTGCTACTAGCGCAAGGGCTTCCTTAATGCATCTATGTCTATGTTTTAACTACCGTGGAAGGTTCTATTACTCTACTTGGGCATTCATGCCTTCTTTCTACATGGGGTCCTTTGTATTCAAACTTGGTGCTTTCCTTGCATGAGCTGCCCTTTCTTTTTTGCGTGGGCTGATTCTTTGCACTATGGTTTGCTTATAAAAGCTCTTCTACTATTCAAAAGCTAAGCCTCCTTCATGCTTCAGCAATGGTCTTTTTCTTTAAGAGACATGGGCTGTTTGATGTCGTGCCCACTTTCAAATGTGGGTGTCTCTTGTGATGCCATGGAGCTTTTCTTTTAAATTGCCTTGTTCTCCTTATTTGACATGACATTTCTCTTTAGGATACGTGTTTTTTTATTGACCAGGGTACCCCTTTTTCATGCTGCTGATGTCTCCTTGGCTGGCTACTCATTCTTTTTGGCACAGGGACTTTAAACTTTGACTATGAATTTTGCATAGTTTTGTTTCTTTTGCTTGCTATGATGCATTTCTCATGGTAGGGGAGGGCTCTCGTTTATTGACGTAGGCACTCTCCACCTCACTGCCACTCTCTCCTTTATGTTTGTTGTTGACTAGCATGATGGAGGATGAGTGCTTGAACTCATTTTGTTTTAACATGCCACCTACTTGGTGTTACACTCTGAGTTGGGCGTCTTTAATCAATTTGGTTGCGATTTCTCTTGAACATGTGATTCCTTTGAAGATGCCTTTTCAATTTTGTTGGCTTCTTCTATTTATTGCAACGTCTTTGAAGGGTGAGTTTACCATTTCTTTTAAAATGGCTAGGCATCTTCATGACCACCTTCATTAAATGTTGAGCATTCAGATTTGCCAATGTTGCCTTTGGATGATATGTTTTAAGTGTCTTATCAATGAATCATCAATGAAGAAGTCTCATCCAAACTATAATCCACATTTTTCTTTCAACCCAAAAAGAATATAAATAAAATTTTACCATCGCAACCCCTGAATACAATGTTCCACACCCAAACATCTTGACAATCGGACTGGAGTTAGTCGGGCCCTAGAGTGGGTCTGGCTAATTTTTTATTTTTATTTTTGAACAACTGGATTCTTAGATTGATCCATTGATCATCCAAAAAACATTCGACCTTCTGAACAGTCATTCAAAACTGGCTTTACCATTATTTTGCAAACTATGAATTTTGTGCCAGGAGGTCCATTGACTGCCCTTAAAAATTGACCTGAACAACTAACCATGCCCTGAAAACTTGCACATTGAATCTCTGTTTCGCACACCTGCATCCTACCAAATCTGATCTCATGACGAATTCCCAGTTAAAAGATATTCATTATCAAAGTTGACCTTTCAAAACTTCTTGGAAGAAAACATGTTAGAAAGCAATAAACTGGGTTCGAATTTGGCATCGAAAATCAGGCAGACGAACACTTGGGAAGACGAAAATTGGGCACAAATGGTGAGCGGTCAAAGTAGGCTACTTGGAATTAGCAAACTGGAAACACTGACAGAAAACATTTTGTGCAAATGGAATTGACCTGGAAAAGTATGCAAAAGGATTCGTCATGACCTAAAAACTGACACACTTGGAGTATTTTCAGTGGACAATACAATGGTACAATCCATTTGATCTAGGAAATCACGGATCTAAAGTTATAACATCACGAATAGGGGTTCCAAAAAATTTACAAATGTTGACACCAGTAAAAAGATAAAAATTGCGTTTGGAATCGTGTTTGAAAATTGATCAAATGGATTTTTCATAAGCTGAAACTTTAAACTTAACAAGTTTTTGACATCTACAATGCAATGCAAAAGGAAATTTAGCATTTCGGTCAACTGGGTCAAAGATATAACTCATCAAACAGGGCTTCCTAGAATTATGTGCAAAGTGCATCAGCATGAAAATAATAACTGACCAACTTTGAGAGATTCAAAACCTAGTCAAATGGACTCAAAATGACTCAAAATCTGAAAAATAGGCTCTTGGGTATGGATACTAAACATTCCCAAAGAATTGAGTCATGAAACATTTTTGGGTGTGAGATACGCAATGACAAACATAGCCTCCTATCGCTATTTGACACTTCAGGGTAAATTGCAGATTTAGCAAATGCTCAAAATAGGACTTCACAGAATGGCTTGGAATGTCAGTTTAACTTCATGGAACAATTAGATGCACTAAATGTAGAGTGTTAGAAACATCAAACACCTTAGGGGCCTCAAAGGTATAGCTAGGTACAATCTCATTTAAAAGCATTTATAGGGCTTGAATTTCGAAATGGTACTCAAAATCAAGAAGGCAATTTTGAGTCCCAACAAGACCAACAGAGAGCAGTACTAGAATTGTCATTTAATTTTTATGATGTTTCAGTTGATAGACCAATAGAGAGTAGTACTACTAAAGCTGATCCATTTCTTGGAGCAGTTCGTGTGATTAGTACTAGTTCGTATGAAGGGACATTGTTGTTGAATAAGAAAATTGTTTCTGTTAAAAGAACGAAAGCTTCCAGGTGCTTTAAAATTGTTATTATTTAAAGTGTAAATTTAGTTTACTTTTACATTACTCATTTTGGACTCATAAATCCTTTATGTTTTTGTAGGTAATAATGCTTTTTTTGAACATCTTTTTCATATGACATTGAGACTATTTGGACCCACCATACGTAAAAGGTACGCTATTTTATATCATTGCTACATAACTTTTCTTTTCTTCCATTTATTGTAATATATTAAAGTTATTGATCTAACAATCTATTTTTTTTTAAAAAGGTGGAATGTACAAGCTGTGGAATTAAAAAATCAGCAGATTGCATCTTTTGAGGAGAAATTTGGGAAAAACATTTTTGACACTGGCCTACTTCTGAAAAGAGCAGCAAAGCATATAAATACTGCGAGGGATCAATATATAAGGGCTCTTAAGGATAAGCCAAAGTACAACCATCCTCCTATGATTCTACCAATGGAGTGGAATGAAATAACAGAAGAAGCAAAGGAGAAAAGGCTATGTGAAGATAGAGATAATGAAGTAGCACAGGGCAAAAAGAGGTATGTCATTATAGTATTGAGTACATTGTAATCATGCACTAATTATTGATATTTGTAAATATATAATCTAAGATGTTCGAAATTGTTTATAATTGTAGGACACATCTGTGGCTACAAAAGCGAGAGTAGAAAAGGTTGGCCAACACAAACTTGGCTCTGGTGGGTATATGAATCTCCAGTCTCGACTTGTAAGTAGAGCAATGGAATTTTATTTATTTTTAAATATAATGTTGCAAATAGTTTTGTTTAATAAAACCATATATGGAAAATTGATGTTATCAGGCAAAAAATATAGGGCACAAAATTCAATGTGGAGGTCACAGATGAAGATAGAAAAATTGCCTTGAAGGAAGGCTATAAAGTTGTGGCTGCATGCCTACACAAAGAATCTGTAAGCCTTGCCCAAGATTCCAGTGCCCCAAATGATATCTCACAGGTAAATTGGTCAGATGAAATTTAAATGAAATTGAATAATTGAGAAGATTCTTTTTTGGTAGTAGTTTTAAATGTAAATTGACTACATAACAATGTGCATAACATTTTACTACAGCCTTCATATCCTACCACAGAACCTGCTCGTGACGAAGGCCATGATGTGCATTATAGTGGAGGTATTAATTTTCTATTGGAAATTAATTGTGTAATTATGAATACAATTTAACATCTTCAATTGCAATTTGACGTGTATCCTTTTTTTGAATATTTTAGAGCATGTTGAACATCATGCTAAAGGAGTGGACCATGTTCCAAGTGTTCAACATGTTGACACAATGGAAGATCAAAATGCTAATGTACATGATGTGGCATTGTCAGGTAAGAAAAATGCATGTTATGTTGTATTTGTACTTAATTATAGACTTGTAATAGTTAGAAAAAGAAAAAGAGTATGCCAATTTATCCCATTCACTTGTTCTTGCAATAGAGCCCCGTTTAGTGCAGCAGCATCCTGCTCCTCCAAAGAGGAGCCATCATAATTTGAAATTACATGTGTCAGAAGAGGAGGAGAATGATGCAGATATGGATGCTCCTATGAGCACTTTTCTTAAGAGAGCTCAGAAAAACAAAAAGAAAGAAATGATGTTTTAAAAATCTTCTTTGATAAACCTTGTTGGATAATGAAAGAACTTTGTTTTAAGTAATTATGTATGAATGATGCGTATTAATACAGATTTTTATTTTATGTTAATGGATATTTTTATGTGTTAATGAAGTCTTGATTAATATTGTGTATTAATGAATTTTATATCGTATTAATGAATGTTATGTGATTGTATTGATTGAATGTTATAGTTCATAAATGGATGAATGAATGAATGAAGTATGTAATTAGATGATAATGGGTACTTTAGATTGATGTTAGGGGGAGGGGGTGAGGCTAGATGAGCTTCCACCTTTACGTGGTTGGCCTTGTTAAGTACAGAATATTATAGTATTCTTGAAACCAAGTAAAGCTCAAACTAAGGATCCTTTTTCAATATGTTCAAGAGGGTCAGAAAAGCTAAGGACCCTTTTCATTATAGTCTAAAAAGTAAGTCTATTCTGTTACAACCAGATATATCTTTATTTTCCTATCATATTGATGTCCTCACCAGAATCCAACCAACTTTAGGAAGTTTATATGTTAACAAATTCCACGTCTCTGGCCCATCAAGAATCCAAGGAATTGTAGGAAGCTTATAGGTTAACAAATTCCATGTCTTTGGCCCATCAAGAATCCAAGGAACTTTAGGAAGGCTAGAGGCTAATTGACTTCTCTCCTCTATCCATTCTCTATAATAGCCATTACCAATATGGCAAAATATAAAGAACAGATCCCAAATTTATAACCTTGACACTCAATAATGATCCACATGGCTCTGTTACATAGGGAGTAGCCAATGTCAATAAACCAAGACAAAAAAATAGCAGACCCCCTTTTCTTTCTATAATATATATTTACAAAAGATGACAATTTTCAAAATAAATTCTAGAGTACACTCCAAAGAAAGGCTAGCACGTTTTACTTGCTAAAGCATATTAAACCCAAATTGTCTCTTGAGTTGCAAAATGTTCAAATGAGTAACAATTGACCAAGGCCTTCAACATTTCAACAAATAGAATTTATCTTCATTTATGGGGTAGAAGAGGAGAGAATTTGGCATCCATATGTATTGTTTCAAAGTAACTCACTATTTTTCCCTCTAACTATTTGACCAGATTCTGGGTTATGATGTTAGATTTAGAGGGTTTCCTCTTTTATCTCTATGAGTTTATTATTCTTCTAATTGTATTCATTATCATCACATTTCATGTAGCTTGTTTTATTCTTGGATTCCTCTTAAAAGTATGTTTTTCTAAGGTAGGTATTTGCCTTTTAGACTCCCCATTAATATAATATGATTTTGTTCAGGCTACTCAATAGAAGCTACAGTTCTCTAAAGTATGTGCTTACCTTTCCTGCATTTTATCCCATTCTTTACAAAAAACCAAGACTTTAGAATGTATAAGAATTCTAGGGTTAGGCCATTACATTTTTACTTTGAAATAGGACAATTTTTTCTTTGATGGTCATTCTTTTTACAAAGAAAAAAGGTGTTTCCCAATTGAATTAATTTACGCTGAATAACCCTATGTCCAATTGGAAGAATAAAACTTCTTCCAAGTTTGCAAAAATTAGAACCCTAGCATCTAGCTAAGCTAGGGTTAAATTCAATTCCATGTGCAAATCTTCACCAAACAATTTCAAAGAAAATGAGGTTAATGACCAATGCTAGAACACTCAATACTTGAAGCCATTTGAGCATCATACTTATGATGACTAACATCACAAGGATTCAGCTCAAGCTTTCAATACAATGCCCTAAAAAAAAAAGTTTCCATATTCCAAAAAGCCCTATTTAACACCTTTTCTTGTAATTTTAGAAATCTTAAGGATCACAATGCTTCAATACCAACTCTTGATCTCTGTACTCAAAGACTCCCCTGATCCTTAAAATGCTTCAATACTCTTAAAATAACATAACTAAGGAGTTCCAACTCCTACCAAATATTAGTTTTGTCTCAAACTTAAAACTGCCTTCAAAAGGCCTGTCCTATTAGCCCTGTCCTGCAAGTAATCTGCACTTTACTTCAAAACTTCTCAAACAACCTAGTAACCTCTTCACCTTTTCAAATACCCTTTATTGAGTTCTTCAAACCTTATGAATCTCAATCCTTTCATCCTATGACTGATGAACCTTTCTATGACTACTCCTACATGCAACTAGGCCTAATTAGCCCTCCATTTACAAAGCAACTCCTTTTTTCTATTACTTGCAACATTCCAAACCTTGAAATAGTCTTAAGGAATCTATTAAATAGAAGGATTACTAAATTTTTTTGAACTTCCACTCACATCTAAGCATTCTTTCATCAAACCCTCGTTTTAAGGGTTTCTAGCCTAGGGCTCTCTAGAAAAGACCCTTAACAGTTTCACAAAACCTTTCTAATGGTTTAGACACATTACAATACATTCCCTTAGTTGTTTCCAACTCTCATTTATCCACTCCAACCCTCAAATCACTATATTCACCATGTGGTGCTTTCTAAGTGCACCCTAACTATTTGTTCATCAGTCACCCACTGTTCCTTTCTCTATTCACTATCACCTACATCTAAATCATAGTAAAAAAATCATATTTATAGGCTCAAGTACCTCTCCCACAAGTTAAATTTTAATCACAAAAAGTGGGAGAGGCATATTTCCTTAAATTTCTTCAAAACAGTGACAGGCTATCACATTTCCTATGACAGCAGAGAACTTCAAATAGATCTGTTAGAAGAAACTTGCAATATTGCACTTTTAGTACCTTTTACATCCTCTAGTGCCTTTTCAAGGAATTACCAAATTTTACATGTAAGCTGATATTATATGTGTTGTTTCTTTTCAATTAGGTTGGCATGTGCTCAAACGAGTGATGGTTGTGGCAGCATTTAAATCAACTTCTAAAAGATGCTTGACTAGTTCACGAGATAGGAGTGTAGCCACAACAGATAAAGGAAAATCAAATTCCTCTCAAAATGGAGCCCATAAGAGATCAAGGAAACCAGGCCATGTGACATTTTATGCAAACTAGTCTATGGGTAAACTCTTTGTAATTTCTCTTAATACAAATTTTAATTTAGTCTTTTTAGAATAGTTGTATTAGCTTATTATTATATAACTTTTAATATATATATCAGTTATGTCTTTTTGTTCAACATTCTCTTTATTATGAAATTAAGACTTGACCACCATTGGTACTTCATCCTAGACAAATAGGTGTTGAAGCTCCACTTCTTGTCCTCCAAATGATTAGAGCTTTTAATATGGATAATATAGTAATCAAAGGTGATTGAATGGTATTTACCTTGCATTTAAAAAATTGGCAATATTCGAATAGGAAAATTAGGAGCATCATGAAGGAGGCTTGGTCATATTGGATATCATTTTCAAATTTACCATACAACATTGTTTTTGTTTATGACATATATCTGATCCCTTTTGGGACATTTGTAGACTATCTAGCTGCACAAAATACATGAATGCTTACTTCCAACCATATCTTGTTTATGCTACACAACTCTTAGTTGCTATTATTGTTGAACCCTTATTTGGCAGGTAATAGTCACTCAGTTTCTATATCCAAGTGGATTATTGATTTATATGAGGTTATAGTCAAACATGAATGAGGGTCCTCAAAAATTATATAATCTTAAAAAAAATTTGGTTAGGTGCTTGCTTGAACTGTGCAGTTGGAAGGAGTTCATCTCTTAGCTTAATCTCATCATCATAACCAAAACTTCACATAACTGTCCAAGTATCATTTGAGTCTAATTTTTGAAAATGCAGAAATTTTGAAAAATTTTAGTGAAAAATAATTTGAGTCTTTGTGTCTTGCAAATTAGGGTTTTGTTCCTTGTATTTTTCAAACCCTTAGATTGCCCTAGTTCATAGCCTTGTCTTCTTGTCTTTGAAATCCTATTAAACTCTCAAGGTTTGTCTTCAGAGAATTTCTCAGAAACCCTAGTACCATGCCTTATTTTACCCTAGTTTTGAAAAGCCCTCAAAATAGTTTTTCATAAAAATGATTTTGAAAATATATCATTTTACCCTAAGGTCGGGCTTACACGAGCATGGTTTTATTTAAAAGCTTGTTTAAAAACATATTGACCATATTATTTTATTTAGAAAAGCCCAATGTGATACAAATTTTGTGTAACTATTGATCTCATTCAGATCAAAAGGTACCACATTCTCACAATATTGAGATGCAATGCTTTTAAATAAAGCGAGCAAGCAATTTTTTGGACACATAGCAAGGTGGGGTCGGGAGTTCTTAGTATATGCTGTAGTTTACCAAATTGAAAAGTGATTGCTGACATGTACTGCCAGTTGTCCCATTAAGGAGGTTTCCTTGCCAGATGTGATCAAAGTTTGGTCATCCATAGATCCTTCAAAGATCAAGGGCTGGTGGAAGCCCGTAATAAAGAACTGCTCAATATTTAAGGAATGCAAGAATGTGCGTTCATACCATGTTTCATAGTGAGGCATGGTGAAATGAACACGTGGTGGGACCTCAAGCAATGTGGAAAGATGACTAAGATTAAAAAAGAGTTTTGCTTGTTTTCGACAGTGCAAAATTTCCTACGCCATTAGCATCCTAGACCAACCACTTTTTTATAAAGCATATAAGGGATTCTAAATTGTTAGATCAAGCATAAATCGACGATACTCGCTAACTCGCTATGGAAAGATGTGTGAATGTTATGTATAGCAAGGTAGTGAGTGAGGGACCCACCATTGTTCTCTCAAGGGTTGTATCAAATGTCTGCCACAAGATCAAAGTAAAATCAATGGTTATTGCTAGCTCGCTATGAAGAGTTGCTCAGAGGATATGTATAGCAACGTAACGAATAAAGGCCCACCATTGTTCTTCTAAGAAATGTGGTAATGTGTCATCCATAGGATCAAGATCGAATCAATTGCTATCGCTGCTTTGCTATGGCAAGGTACTTGTTCTATATGTATAGTGAAGTAGCGACCTATTGACACGTGTCCTCAATCACTAGTGGGTCCAGACAGAAATGCCATGATCAAAGGAGCATGAGGCCATAGTCAAACAAATGAACTCAGATATTGAAAGTGTACAGACCACCTTCAAAGAATAGGGAGCTCCACACTCAAGCAAAGTTGGAGGTAAAAAAGAGAAGGCATGAAAGAGGTAGAAGCCATGAGCAATCACCAGTTGAAGTCATAGGAATCCGTTGCAAAAAAAGTAGGAATCTCACGTAAAGAAAAAAAGTAGGAAAAACCCATTGCATGAAAACAAAAGAGAACAAGCCGCAAGGATGACTTGACCAGAAAAAGAAGCAAGTTTCCATGCTGAATCATAGGGCAGACCAATGTTAAGGAAGAACTCATGCATTAAAAAGAAGAAATCCATGTTGTGACAAAAAAGAACCCATGCATCAACATGAAAAGATTTGCAAGTGCCAAGTGAAATGGCAGGGTTAGAGGAAACAATATGTTAAAAAGAAAGAATGTGATGCTATGAAAGGCCAAACCAAAGACCAAGCCACGTATTATAAACAAGGGAGTTTAAAATGCAGAGTCAAAGTTCAATTTGATGTAAAGAACAAAGGGGAAGTCATTAAAATGCAAAGGAATAGAGAAAAGAAAGTGCAAAGGTAGACAAGTTGAAGGGAAGCTCCATACACAAACATAGAAGAAACTTGTGTAGAGAAAAGAAAACCCACGAGCTGGTAGAAATGGAGATGCCTATTCTAGAAAAGACACCCATGCCAAACAATGAGGAAGCATGGGCCAAAGAAGTAGTTGACTGAAGTAGAGGAGGCATCAGGACATGGGAAGCCTTCGAAGGCTTTTGTACCACATCTAATATGTGATTGGATTTTATATCTTTAAATGCACTCCCACTTAGTGTGTAGTATGTCTAAGGACATGGGCTTTTAGAAGCCACGGCCATGTGAAGGGGCCTGTGGGTCAAAGGTTAATTATATTTTGACTTGTGAAACTGCTAAAGGTTAAGCATATGTGCAGAAGTTAAAAGGAAAGCCTCTACGTTGTTATGCTTACCTATATGATCGGGATGTGGATGATAGATGTATTATGCCCATACAAGATGAGGCCCACCGTATGGGCATAAATCAAATTTTCAAGCTCTTCGGTGCTATGTCCAAGGTCATCAGAGCATAAAGGGCAGCATTCATTGTATGGTCACAAATGAATTTTCTAGAGCCTCCAGTCTTACGTTTCAAAGGCAGCATATATGCATAAATGGAGAAATGAGAGCCTTTAGTACTACAAGCATGAATTAATTAATATTAATTTATTAATTAAAAAAATTTCAAGATGGGTCTGAGCCAATAGTGACCTGCGATGTGGCATCACAGGAGGGAGAGTATTGAACATAAAGTGAAAATTTAGAAGATGCTTCAAACACATGAAAATCATTTGAATGAAAAATTGAAAAATTTTGAATTTTTATATAGTTCAGACTATATAATATTTTAAATTTTTCATTTTAATGCAAAGGCATAGTCCAGACCTAATTTTTTCAAATTACTACCAGGGGGGCAATTTTTGTCCAAAATAGGCAAATGTCTTCCGAGGTGTTTTGAGTAAAACAAAGTTATTTCCATTTTTTTCTCTGTTGTAGGGCCACTTAGTTGTTGAAGTAGGTCTTTGTGAAAGATTGTGAGCATTTTACCAAATGTGGAGTATGGGATTGATATACAACTTTAGAATCCATTGAATCAAATTCATTAATAGCCTATAACACAAAAATTATCATTTAGGAGTGTGGTATAAGGCTTTGAAAAGTTTGATCTCTTAAGCATTTGAAGTAGTTGATAGGCTAGAGTGCCTAAACCTCTGAAATTTTGAAATTCTCATTGTGTCTTGAAGACCACCACCCTCCCTCCACATCATTAATGAATGGTAGCCAATGCTGAGTATTGTGTATTAATGCATTTTATATCATATTAATGAATGTTATGTGATTGTATTCATTGAATGTTATAGTTGGGGCTCCAGTTTTGTGGCCTTCTCAACTCCTGATGAAACATCTCGAGCTATAAGTATGGCTTGTTTTGAGCAAATGTAAATGTTTATTAAATATTTTGAACTCCTAAAACTTGTCTTTTGATATCTCTTGCCTTAAGATTGTAAGGTTTTGTATGTAGCTTGTAAAAATGAATGGGAAAATAGTAGTCAGCAAGCCACTCTATGTTGCACTAGCTCAGTGCAAAGAAGAGAGAAGAGCAAGGTTACAGGTACTTCTTTTCATTCTTATTTTGAGGAGTAGATTTACAAACTTGATTCCATGTTTTTTATTTTGAAACCAATTTAGCAAGATGGATCCATATTCAATTCTTGTGCTTATCTTATAATTTATCTCTAAGATTTAGCAAATTTACTGAAAGTCAAAGTCAGGTAGTCTAAATAAAATAACTATATATGGAAACTCAATCATTAGGACATTTAGTATGGACTTGAGCTACCTTGATGGAACTATTTATGATAAGAGTAGGAAAGAATGGTCATGAGGTTATAGGGGGTGGAAGGGTATTAATAATATAGTCAGTAGGTTAGATGGTTAAGTTTGGGTAGAAATTTAGGAATTGTTGGTTTCCTAAATGTGTGTTTATTACTGGAATGTATTTGCTTACTCAAAATATTGTTGTAACTAGTATGACTCTAGGAATTATTGATTCATAATGTCTATTTGGTTGGTTGATATTATTAGTATTCTATCAGTGGAAATTCCATACTAATTTGGCATATCTTGATTGTTTTATGCAGACACAATTCTCACAAATGTGAAATTTGATTGGTGTGGCACAAGCTATGCCAACTCATCTTCCTATATACAATCTTGGAGGTCTAGGTCTAAGCCAACCAATGTTCTATGGATAGGGGCTACCCACGCTCATGCCACCTCAAGTAAATATGATATATATTCATATTTTTTGATATATTTTCTACTGATGTTGTTAATTTGTGCTAATCAGTTCAAAGTTAATTTTTATACCTTGCAAATGGCTCTATGCTCATCTTGAAGAAAAGGATGTGTCAACTTTTTTTTGGTGATTGATCTAAAATGAAAAGCTCAACATTCATCAACTTTTATTTGTTATGTTCTTATATAAGAACAAATTGCCCTTTTTAGCATGTCATGCTTGGAAAACCATTCCAAATTTTTGCAAGTTCTTCATTCAGCATTGTTTTCATTGGTATTTTATGGTTTGATGCTAATTTTGTCACAAGCTAGTGGATTTGGTTATCAGCAGCAGCTTGTCCCTGGTATTAGGCCAGAAAATGTACCTATTCCAAATTTCTATCTTTCTCTGGTTCAACCACAACAAGGACAATGATCTAATGTTAGGTGGTCTAGAGCTACACTCGTTCAACAATAGTAGCAGCAGCAAAAGATGCCACTTATACCTCAATAGGCAAAGCATACTTTATCTATATTTTCTAATTGTTGTACATCAATCTTGGTTCTTAACTATCTTCCTTAACTATCTTCCTTACATGTTCAATTCTTCATTGTACAGGTCAATTGCTATAATGCTTTTCTTTATTTTTTACTTCAAGCAACTACTATTATTAACATTTCTCCTATTGTTGAAATGTTCTAGAATGCAGATTTGAGCCTTCAAATGAAATTTTGATTCTTCATGATCGAAATGATGGGCTTCTTTTAAAACCACCATTAGACCTCATAAAAATGGGACAAATATATAAACATAGAGAAGTGGAAAGTATCTCCTTTTGGTTGCCTTAGGCTCCTCCTGGATATGTTTCTCTACGATACATTGCAAACAAATCTCCCCCAAAAGTAGGTAAATTAAATTCATTGCATTGTATTCACAATGATTTAGTAACTGGAGCTCAGTTCCCTGATAATAGTATTTGGGATGCAACTAAAATTAAACAAACAAGAGAAGACTTTAGCATATGGATGCTAAATAGTGAGGTATAATTTGTTGATCACTTTTGCAGAAGGATAATTGAGATTCTTTTTTTATTTTTCTAGAATTTGATCATGTAAGGCAATTTATAGGCTGGTACATTGCTTGTAAGAATTGGAATAAAAAGGCCACCAAGAAGGTTTGCCCTGAGACTAGTTGATCAGACCAATTCCCATGAACTAGATGACTTAGTGATTGATGCCCAAGTACAAAGGATTTCAACAACACTTTTTGATTATTTTGGGGGTCTGGTAAGCATTTCATGGGCAGGAATGTTGTGATGTGACACTTCGCTTGCATGTACTCTCACAATTTAGTGATGAAAATGGCTATGTAAATCTTATATCTCAATAGTTTTGATCTATATGATGATGTTTAAATCATGGAATCCATCAGTGGTTTGACATTGGTTTTCACTTTTCATTTGTCCATGTAGATGGTTCCATTGTTGAACATTTGTTTCACTGGCATCATGTCTAGTTTACATGGAAGACTCAATTACTTAAATTACATAGTAAATCTGTCATTAGTGACAAGGTCATACAATGAAAAGCATGACTTTTGGGAACCTCTCATTGAACCTGTGGATAGATTTTTGAGGTATGATTCTATCTATCAAGAATGAAAAAATTCTTTAATCATCTTGCTTGCATCTCCTTAGAAGCCTTTTTCACCTTGAGCTATCATTTCTACCATTAGAGGATTGTGTTCCCTCCTGTTTACCAATGAAATAAATGGTTTTCATTTTAGTTTTGAATATTGTTTTCTTTCCTTCATAGTGTAGATTCTAAGGAGTTCCTTAAAAATTCATAGAATGAATTGTAGAAAAATATCAAACAACACCATATTTGCAAAATATGGGAAGTACATGCTCTCCTAAGATAAACTGCAGCTACAAATTCCTAACTGTAAAGAAAGAGTACTCAAACAATGGTGGTTCTATCTATTGCATTTTGAAAAGAAGAGATGTATTTTTTGGAACTAGGGCTATAGGCTAAAAAACAAGTATAATGTTATTTTGTGCCTAGGCACACACCATGCCCTTTTCCTTAAATAGACTCATCCTCAAAGCTAGTAAAAGTCAAAATGCTGATAACACTTTTAATATACAACTTCACAAATGTATAAAATGGGTCTTCTTTCTTAAAATACTGGCTCACATGAATGTTTTGCCATAATTTTTGAAGTCTTGTCAAATACTTCATAATTGAGTACTAGATCATCTATTACAATCACTTTTACTTCACCTTCCAAAATCAAATTGTTATCTTTAGCATTAGTTTTGCCTCTTCAGTAGAAATCCTTCCAGGTTTTAATATTACTATACATTATACATTTGTTACTGGAATTTGCTTCTAATTTACTATGCTCCAACCTCTTGTAGAATTGCCTAGGAAGACACCATGGATCCTTTGTACTACGCCACCAAGGAACACTCAGAACATAGGGTCAAACATGCATGAAAAACTATTTTATTTTCTTTTAAATGGGAGATTTTTTTTATCTTTAATTAGGATTGTTGTTTTTAGATTGCAATGTGGAAGAGTGTGCTCGTTACTTGGAGAAAATCAAAACATATGAGAAGAAGCCAGTTGACAATATTGTAGAACGTACTAACAATTTCTATCTATCATGAGTATTCTTCATACCTCTATTGAATAAAAGTTGTGCATTGGTCATGTAGATTCAAAACTTAGAAACATTCATTTCTTTTAGCTAGGAATAATAAAGATAAAATGATTGAAACAAGAAATAGATTTTGAAGAACCTCTTTAAATGAATATAAGACATTTGTGTTAAATTGTTTTGTGTTTTTAATAATTTGTATTGTATTTCTGAATGATCAATGGAAAAGCTTTCTTATATCTACATCCTTGAGTGAGGAGTGCCATTGTATGGGACATGTCTTGTGTCCCTTAATTTCCTTTGCTAATCACACCTTTCTATTACAAGTCTTCTAACAATAAGATCAGTTAGTATAACATTTTTTAATAATGAATATTGTATCCCTTCATGATCATTTCTAGATGCACCTTTTCCTTGTTAGATTTGCATCCTTTCATTCAATAATTAATCAGCCTTTAGTTATTGATTATAATATTCTCCTTATTGGATGCCAATAGTAATAATATCACTAGTCAGTGTGCATGAGCTAGTATAATAATATGGTTCATTGGTTAAATAAATCTCAAAGTTTGTCATTTTTTCACTTAATCATTATCATAACATATTGTTATTCCTCCATATCATTATTGGTTATGAGTGTTGTATGCTTATTATTGTTCAGTCATATGTTGATTGATCTCCTCTTGATTATTTATGTTTATTGATACAACTTCTCTTGATTTGTGTATCATCCTGTTACATAGTAATCATGGACCATCATTGGATATAAATAGGATCATTGATCAATTATCACTCAATTTTTGATCTTCATAGTAGCTATCATTCTTATCAGCACTTGGGAACCAAAATACCCATTATGAATTCCTCATTTTCTATTCTGTATCACTCCATATCGATTTAGTAATCGGTTCATTAACCAAATCACTTCTTCTCATGATGTTGATGTGTATTGACTGCTCTTCAACTTCTTCCATGTATGATGCAAATTGATATCTTAGCTACTAGTGAAAATAGTTCTAAATGATGATTTATCCATAGTTGTGATTTATCCTGATGGTATCTATAGACCATTCTGTTGGTCTAATTTTTTACATATTAATTTTTCTTAGAATCATGGTGAAAAAATTAGATTTGATTTCTTTTGTTAGGTCCTAGGGTTTTAGGTTTTGATCTCATATTTTTGATATCTTTTAAAATCTGTGTAAAACCCTAGGTTTTGCCTTTTCAATCTTATTTTGGCGCAAAAGTCTTAATAGCAATTGAATATTCTTTCCCACCTACATCGAGGTCATTGTTGAGTCCTTTTGAAAAATTTTATCCCGACATTGGATCTTGTTAGAATCAATGGATGTCATGTATGTGCTATAAAAAGTTGTGAGGTTGTTTCCTATAGTGATGTAGTGACCATCTGAGAACTATGTCCTAGTGCTGAAAAATGAAGTCTAGTGCCAAAAAAGGTGTGTTAATATCAAGACATTATGATCATGTGCTATGTCCCAGGATTGTTAGTATTAAAGAAGGATTTAGTGAAATGGCCCAGGATTGTCAGTATCAAAACATGACACACGAGGAGGAATTCGCAAATGGTGTCACCAAAATTGAAGTTTCTCTAGCAACTTGCTAAGTCTATCAAAAAATCTATGCGACCTATCGGTAGCGACATAGCGAGTGCCCAGATTTTAAAGGAAGCTACAATTTGTTTTAAAAACTAATTTGATTGCAAAAATTGCTATGCAAGTTCATAAATATATTAGTGTAGACACCTAAATTTGATTACACTGCTTTGATAATCCTATTTAGCTATCTCTAAAGGCATCATTAATTAAATTCCTATTTAATTAATCCTTTGCCATCCCCTAGCTGAATAATTTAATTAATCATCTATAGTCCTAATTGATAAATCAAATAACCCATTATTTATCAATTAAATCCTATTCTCCTATCTAATTCCAAAATCCTCGTTTATTAAATAAATCTATTTGATAAATAAAATCCTCAAATATAATAGCCCCTAACTTATCCCTGATTCTCCATTTAGCCTAATCCACCCCATCCACCTATACTAACCTAGCTTAGCCACTAACTTACCCACCCTCATGAATGCCATCCACTTTCACATCTCTAACATCCTTAATCTAATCCTAACCCAAGCCTAATCCCCCTCCTAACCTTGTCACATTCCCTAAGTGAGCTTAAGACTTTCCTAAACCAAGCAAAATCAACAATCTCAACTTCCTCCAAAATATCCCAACCATAAGCCTTCAATGCTCTTACAAAGCCATAAATGGATCTTACATCCTCACACATGACTCTTACATACTCAGCCACCCTCATCAAGCCCTTGACCAACCCATTTCCTATTCTCTCACACTCATCCTCCTTGTGACATGTGTCACTCTCTGATTGGTGCTAAACAAGCACAATCCATGTGCTCCCCTTTGAGTGCATCCTAGCCCTCCCTCACCATCTTGCCATCCTTGCACCTTACCCCTCCATCCATCAAGCCCTTAGCCTATAAATTGAACCCTCTCCCTTCACTAAAATCACAATCCACCTTCCATGCAAAGTTATAATGCTATTTTGAGAGCTCATAAACTACCAAAATACCATTATAATGGCAAAATCACTTCATGACTCCATTGTTGAAACCTTGCCTCACTCACTCCATCCATCCATATAAAGCTTAAAGCATAACTTGTGAGCATACATATTTCAATCAAGGACAAATCCTTCATATCATGTGTTAAGCCATTAGGAGCCTACCATTCTTAGCTTGCTTCCTTTTGTGAACCTAACTTCCCTTTATCATTCTCCTGTAGTGAGAGTTTGAACTAATTCAACCCCTTTCTCTTTTCCAATCTAAGTCTCCTTGCTTCTACCAAATTCTTGTATTTTTCAAGAAGCCATTGAGCCTCATTTTCTCTCCCCGCTGCCTTCTTGAGAGTTTTGACTCCGTCGAAAGTTGCTATCTCGCTAGCCAAGAAGTTGGTATTTTCATGGGTAGCGAGGTAGCAACTAGTCAGAGGGTTGTGATGTAATGAAAATTTTAAAAGAGATGGACCCCAAACAAGTGATTCGTCAAAAATGAGTTGTGCAAATTAAATGACATGGTGGCATCCTACTTAGCATTTATAGGCTAGAAGTTTTGACTCCGTCGGAGCTCGCTATGTCGCTATTGAGAAGTTTGTTCTTTTTGCTGGTAGCGAGCTAGTGACATGCCTAAAAATGACAAACATGGCACAGTCAAGGAAAAATGATGTCATTCAAAGTTAAATAATATATATGTGTGCCAGCATGCTAAGCCAGCTCAGTGACAGTAGTATCTTGGACCCACTCCCCATGTATAGAACATGTAAATGATTCTAAATCATTAGATCAAGCATAAATCAATAATACTTGCTAACTCACTATGGAAAGATGTGTGAAAGTTATGTATAGCAAGGTAGTGAGTTAGGGACCCACCATTGTCCTTTTAAGGGTTGTATCAAATGTCTACCACAGGATCAAAGAAAAATCAATGGTTATCGCTAGCTTGCTATAGAAAGGTGCTTGAAAGTTATGCATAGCGAGGTAGCGAGTTGATGACATGTGTCCTCAGTCATCCGTGGGCCCATTTTGAAATGCCAACACTAGAGGAAAGGTACAAATGGAGTTATTTTATTGGGTTGATTGCCAGTGTGTTAAGAGGAAATGTGAGTCAGCCTAGTTTTCATTCCATGATCATAGGAGTTTTCGAAGATTGATGACACAAATTTAAAAGGAAGTATGGTGCCACTCTATTTCTCTATTTTGTGCATTTATGATGAATGAAAGCTTCATGTGTGATAAAAAAAAAGTACAATATAGGAGATTTCATCACTTCCAGTCTCATTCAAACAAAGATTTCACATTTTTTGAGCATAAGAGCTTGTTGATTGTATTGTGTTAAGCCTGGTAAAGATGTGAGGCAGTTTCTTATTTGTTCGAAGAATAATCATAGAGGTTCAAAGAAGAACAAGTCTAGCAAGTCAAGTACGTATTCACATACAACCTCTGTAGCATTCTAGTTCCTATTATTATGATCAAGAGGCCTCCTAAGAAAGCATTTTCTGGCAAATTAATTATATGGATAGAAATGTCCATGATGATTTGCTAGAATTACTCCCATAATCCACCATCAAGCTTGCACAAGTTAAAAGGTTAATTTCCTTAAACCCTAGGCTTAAGATTTCTAATGGCGTATATGACAAGAGGAACTAGGTTAGGGATGCAACAACTACACAAACTGGTCTTGTCTTGTTTAAAAAGTGGTTTTCAGAGAGGAATTTTTTTGCACCACATGCTAACATCTGGAATTTTGATTTGGGAAAGCTAGTAGTCCCAAGTGTTTTCATGGATTATGATTTGATTGAAGCCATTGCAAAGAATTATGACCAAGCTATTAGGGTGGTAAGAAGAAATGATGGTGTGCCTCTGATCTCGATTAGTCCTGAAGAAATTAGAGAGGTTTTCACCTAGAACCATTGTCAGATTACCATGTGCCAATAAATCTGATAGAACTAGAAAATGAATACAAAGAAAAGAAGGATGTGATTAGGGGAGGTGCACTGAGGGCAACACATTGGTATAATAGGAACTCTATCGGTAATTACTGCAGCCTCTAGGGAACCTTTTAAGAAGACTTTTTTCACTTCTCGGGCTATAGAAATATATAGAACCCTATGCCATGTTTTTGGTTAGGATGACCAGGATTTCATGCCCATTGACCTTATGTATATGATGGTTTAGATTTCTTCTTTTGGTGTAGATGTTATCTTTGATTTTGCCTTCTTTTTGGCTGAGGAAATTCATACTGGTTTAGTTGGAATTGCGAAGGGCAAAGTGGAGAAAACTTTTGGCCACTATTCTCTATTGATGCATATGTTCTTATTCAAGGGGGTGACATATTTTGGTAATGAGAAGGAATTGAACAAAGAAGAGAATGGGGAAGCACTGCCAGTCCAATTGTGGAGTGTGGATATGACCTGGGATGCAAATAATGTCAATTTTGTCAGATTTTATAGGTATTTTGCTTCTAAATTGAGTTGTCTCATATTAAGAGACAATCCCAGAATCCCTAAGGTATTAATGGACCTCCTTCGACCTATGGACAAACCCCATAACTTGAAAGTTTCACATAATTGGGGAGATGTCATTCCTTGCCCTATTTCTACAATTTTTAGAATCTATGGTTTTAAAGGGAGTCCTCATGTCTTGCCTTACCCAGTACCTTTGAAGGTAGGAATGGCTAAAGTTTTGTGGCAATTAGGAGGAGTACAAGAAATTTTTCTGTTGAAAAGGAAACTAGGATTAATTTTCCCTACCTATATAGTGGCCCATCAGTTTGTGATTACTAAAGGGGGTAGGCTCTTTTTGCATAAAATTTGGATCAGTATATGATGGCTGTCTTCCATCCCCATTTTTGTGATTCTGAGGGATTTTTTAATCAGACCTTGAGGCATAGAATTTAGCTGGGATAGGTCAAGCATGATTCATATTATCTAGAGGAAATTATAAGGAATGAATTCTCATTGCAGGAGCAAGAAAGTAAAAAAGAAAAATGGAGAGTTTATTCCTGGGTCCTAGAATTCATTCATTATTTTGATCAAAGATATAGTCCTTTAGATAATGTTAATATAGAGGCTGATAGAATAAATAAGCTCACGAATAACTTCCCTAAAATAATGGAAGCTATGAATGAGAAGAAACAATTTTTTTATTGATTCTTATCCTGATAAGGCTAGAGAAGTCATGAGGAGGTTATCTTTTGCTCCTAATATAGGATCTGGTCAAATAATTGGACAAAAGAAGCTTGGTTACACTATAATTCAAAATAAAAGGGCTCCTGTAGATAAGGGCAAGCAAATAATGGGATCCACCAGTACAGCCCAAGAGGAGAGGCTTGAAGAACCTAGTCCCAAGAGGCAGAAGATAATGAAGGAAGAGAGGCCTCAAATTGAGGAATATTCAACCACTCAATCCCCTTTGAGGATTGGAGAAGAACAACTCATTGGTGAGAAGATTGAATAGATGGGATCACAGGGAGGTATTTTTATTACTCAAGCAAAATCAGATGAGGGCAACCCTCTAGAACATCCCCTCCCAAGTTTGGATCTAATAGTAGTAGACTATAGAGGCAGGGAATTGGACCCTATGTTAGAACACGAAAGTCATCAATTTTTGGCTGATGACAATTTTGTGAGATCTTAGGCTTTCCAGGAATTTGCATGGAGGGAAAACATGGATATTTTTGAAGAGAGATGCAAAAGCCTAAAAATAGAGCATCCAAAAATGGATGAAGCTTCCATCCAGAAACAAACTAAAGAAGAAATGATGAAAGAATTTCAAAATATAAGCCCTGAGGAGGGGAGGAAAATGGTGAAGGCATCTAACATTTTATTGTTACCAAATTGGGATATTGTCGATGCCTTAGTTTTCAGTTCTGTTTCAAATAAATTGAATTTGCAAGATCACAATGAAAAGGATTTCAGCGGCACTGCATTTGTTGAGGATCAAGCTGCATTGGTTAGTTGGTCATTAACAAGAGGATCTAGAGCCACACCATCAAAATTAGATGAGTTGGATTGATGGGAAACATAATTGTAAGAAGGGTTGTTGATACTTCACATGTGCAAGCAGCACACTGGACTGTGGATTCATCCAAATTTCTTTTGGCCACTACTAGGAAGGAGGAACAAGCTATGTTCGAGTTACAAAATAAATATGAAACAATTCTTGAGCCCTATAATAAGGAGGTAAAAAGGAGAATTGAGCTTGAAGACAAGCTAATGGGGAATTCTACCAAGCCAAGAATAACATACCCTCGTCCTCCAGTGGAACCTTTTAAATCCATCCCCCTTGTAGAAATACCAGACACACCTCAAAGGCCAAAATATTACACAGCTAAGGATTTTGAAGAAGAGAAAAGCAAGTTATGGGCTTTACATGTAGAGTTAAATATGCAATATGAGGATAAGCTTAGAAAGGCCCTAATTTATTTAGTAGATAAAATTGAATAGCCCTTGTTCTATGATTAGTTGGCAAGAGTAACAAGTATATGGGAGGAACTAAAAACCCATGATGAAACCCTCAAGCCTATTGTTAATAAGTGGGGAAAAAGGGAGAAATAAATCACCCTTTTATGTTATTTAGTTATAAGGTCTTCCCATGACCATATTGAAAAAATTTATGATGTTGCTAATGACCTATAAGATTTTGATAACAGGAGAATTGCTCTACAACTAAAAATTGTTTTTTATTTAAGAAAGTACAAGAATCAAAAATTTGATTTGTTTCCTTGTGCCTTGGATAGAAGAAGTAAATTGAAAAATAAAGATGCATGGAGTAAAGAACTAGATGACCTATTCTGCATAAGGATAAATAAAGTTGTAAACGAAAAAGGGACATGCCTAGTGGGCCATCATGACAAAGGAATTGGTTCAAGTCCAATTATTTTTTGATTCTTTGAGACAAGTGTTTGTTGGTCTCGAAAATGAGGCTAACTATATATTAAAGAAGCAAGATGATATCCTATAATTCAATTGGCCTGATGATGCATACTTTAACACCTAGATGGCAGATATTACTTTTGATGAGTAGTTAGAAGAAGGTGATATAGATGATGATGAAGAACTGAAAGGTGAGGTGTAGATCATTGACACATCAACACCAAATCTGACAGAAGAAGAAGATGAAAAAGTAATATTGCATGTTCAAGGTGAAAGTAGTGAAAATCCATAGGAATAAATAGATTTGGAGGCACCACAAGATAACCCTTTTTTGGCTAGTTTGGTAGCTATGTATTTTAAAGATCTAGAATAGTAGGGGACAAATCAAAAGTTGATGATTTGCAACAGTAATAGAAATGGGCCTACCCAAAGAATTTTTGATGTGCTTGGGATTCTATTATGCTCATTTTTGTCACTTGTTATGATGTTTTGTTTCTTGTTTGGAAGGACACTTGTCAATCACAATTGCCCTTTGCTTGTTGCAACTCATGTCTATAGTTTTCAAGGCAATGTGATGTTCCAAAAACTTGTATAATTTTTGTGTTTCTCAAGAAAAGTACAGACAGTCAATCCAATAGCATGTAGTTGTTTTGAGTTTGCTTCCACTTGTACTCTCTAGTGATATTGAAATGACAGAATCAACAAGATGTTCTAGGCTTTTCTTTGAATTCTATTGGTTATTGTATTAGTCATTCAAAAGGATAATACAAAGGGGTATTAACACTATATTTGTGTCACCAATTTCTATCTCCATTTTATGAGTTTGTTTACTTTGAAGTCACTTAAATAAGGTTTAATTGGTTGAATGCAATCTAGATGGGTTGTATGTTGGTTTTATTGTTTCTTATAATTCAAGGAATTATGGAAATGCTTTAGTGAATCAGTAGGGTTTGTGAGCTTATAAAAGAGATATTTCATAAGAAGGGAAATGGGTGATTACAATTGATTTATTCATTTGCAAGTTATTTGAATTAGATCTCTCGCCAATAGTCAATTTTTTGCCCAATGGATAAGGCACTGGTCACATGAGTTAGAAATGGGCAAGGGTGAATTCTGCTGCTACATATCAAATCACTTTTAAAAAATCAAAATTATTTCATTCCATTTTGTTTAAAGTTACAAATGCTGGTTACCACGCATTTGCATATAGTTTTCTGAGTCTTAGATAGCAACTAATTCCAGGAATACTTGTAAACTAATAGGAGATTTATAACCAAATTTTCTTATAGGGGATGCATATAGATTTGAGAAGCTTTTAGAGAAAATTGATAAACTGTGTATGTGTCTGAGGGTAAAAGATGAGAATTAGAATGAAACTAAGATAATTTCATACCACAGTTTGTATTAGAATCATCCCTAGGTATACCCACCTTGGTTTAGCAGAGCCTAAAGAGTAGAAAACCATTTTTGCTTTTGTTGAAGTTGGGTCAAAGTGGTTTATTCATGTAATTGCTACTAGGAATTGGCTAATCCTTAGATTGTGTGAGTAATTTCATTGTGATATTGAGCATTTTGTTGCTCAATAGTTTCAAACACCTACACATTCAATTGAACTATGTATTTTTTGTAGCCTTCCTCTAGGAGGAGGATTTAATTGAACTATTCATCTAGGATTCCACATTTTGCATGCATGTCTACTAGGGCAGGTTCAACTTAAACAAATATATTTTCTCAATATATCTATTTTGTGCATATCTAGCAACCATGGCTTTTGATGACCACATTACGTTTAGGCATCCTATCAAATAGTTCACATGACTTATCTATGCTTCCATTTTGCAAGCATGTCTCCCAAGGCAAATGCTACTACTTCATCTACACTGTTTGACAAAATCCTTTATGCTTTGATGGATGCCTGTAGCTTATCCTAAAGCTCTCATTCAACAGTTAGGAGATGATCAATCAAGAGGAAATAGTTGAGAGCTTAGAGTGACACAATCTTTAGATGCTCTTATGAAATGAAATGGGCATGCGAGTAGAAAGAAACTAGAAAGACATTGTGCATAGATGAAGGCATGAAATGGATGGTTTTGGAGCACTCAACATAGACACTTAGCATTTAGTACATCATCATTCAAGATCAAATGGGTGTGTGGGATTATATGCATAGTGAATGATAAAGGAGGGAATTGAACCCTCCTTGAGGCTCACACTTGTGGAGGTACACTTCAGCAATGGCCCTTCCTACGAAATTGCTGTCTAAAACCTTTCTAATGAGATAATGTGTTATGAGCTCTTCATTAGTGGGATGGAACGTGAATCTAGGAGGTAGTTGTGCATCACCCATATCATGACTATAACTAAAGCTAAGAGCCTCTATTATTGAATTCTTTTCCTTATTTCCCATAGCAAAGGAAATGAATATGGGTGATAGGGAAGAGAATTCAATAATAGAGGCTCTTCACTTTAGTTATAGTCATGATATGGGTGATGTACAACTGCCTCCTAGATTCACATTCCATCCCACTGATGAAGAGCTCATAACACATTATCTCATTAGAAAGGTTTTAGACAACAATTTCATAGGAAGGGTGATTGCTAAAGTGGAACTCAACAAGTGTGAGCCTAAAAAAAAATTTGACCAAGCATTGGTCAAAATTTTGACCAATGCTTGGATGTTCTCAACCAAAAACTTGTCAAAATTTTAACCAATGGTTGGCAGAATTTGGGCCATGTTTGATGGTTCTCAATCAATGTTTGGTTGAGAACTACCAAGTATTGGTCAAAATTTTGACCAATTTTTGGTTGAGAACTACCAAGTGTTGGTCAAAATTTTGACCAATGCTTGGCAGAACTTGGGCCAACATGTTTGACAGTTTTCAACCAACATATTGGTCAAAATTTTGACCAACTAGTAGGTTGGTCAAAATTTTGATGAGAAAAACTTTGACCAATGGGTTGGTTGAATTTAGTTGAGCTTTGGTCTAAAATTGAATCAAAATTTTGACCAATTTTGGTCGAAAAATGGCCTCAAATGTACTCGTGATTCAAGATGAAACTTAACCATCTATTCACTTTATTAATTTCCTTGAAACAATACATTCATATGCATGAATTGAAAAAACACAGAAAAAACCTAACAAGTCTAAACTATCTGTATTATCTCTACAATTGTTGTTCACCTGAGAGAATTATGCTAAAGAATGGTGTCATAGTATTGGGAATACATCAAGACTAGAGCCAAGTCCTGGTATCATAGCAATGAGCAATTTTTCTCCAAAAAATTGGAACCAGTGGTCTCATAGTGAAATATTGGAACCTGTACAATGAGAAAGAATGAGAATGATATAGAGGAAGGGATTCTTTGATTTGCTCTATAATTTACATGTGTCCACTTGGAAAACCTCCTCAACAAGATAAAAAACATCTCTCTACCTTCTCTTTGTAATTGTAAGTCAAATCCATGCATTTTACCTCTCAAAGGTATCAAATATCTCAAGAATTTGATTCAACATCATAACTAATTCTTAATACCAAAGTGAACTCACGATAAAAGTAAAAATTAGTTATATGACCTCAAAAGGCAAAATAAACTTTTCAAAATAGTTTTCCTCCATACCTAGGATTTAACAAGTCTTCACATCTTCCCTTTAACCACTTTTTATGTTCAATGATCAAATTTTCCTATTCTACTACCAATGCCCCAGATTTTACAAATTGACCTATAGCACGAATTGGTGAATGCCTATGCACAATCTGACCCATATTTGGAAATTTCATCTCTTCCCAGTTTTGGTGGTATATTGGAACGACCATTTTCGATAAAAATAGCTCCTATTATGGCCTTTTGAAGATCAAAAGTCTATCATGGCTTTGCACAAATAAAAGAATAAAAATTAAAAATTTAACATATTCTATAGTTTGAACTATAGAATATTCAAAATTTGAAATCAAATTTTTCATTCTAAGAATGAACATGCAGGGACAGGAATATTTTATTGAAATTATAACTCCTTTGTATCCCTCAATCAATCGAGCAATGCCGCTTGTCACCTTCTAATTAGCTCTGGTTTGCACAATGCCACATGTCACACTAAGATTGGTCAGTGACCTCATCCTTTGCTACCATGTGTCATCTTCCTATTGTGATTCTCTATGTTGCTACAGTTAACTTCCCTGCACCTTCAGTTTGGGGAGATAATGACGAGCCTCTGATCTGCCACATGTCGCAATCTCAGTGCACCTTCGCCACATCAGTGTATGCATTTGTTTATTCAAAATTTTACTTTATATTTCCTCTAGTTGACATCATCCGGCCCCACACTACATGCTTGATCAACTTAAAAAAGCCCACATCCTTAATACATGTTATGTTCTATGTGTTGTTGTATTTAAAGGCTTGGAAAGCCTACCCACGATGAATGTGGGATTAAAAAATTTCAATGCCTTCCCTCTTGTTCTCTTTGACTGTATTTTTTTCTTGACCTTGTGAGAATTATGTTCATGTTCTTCCCTTTGACTGTTCTCAAATGCTGAAATCTTTCCTTTAACTTTCCTGCTGCATGGGTTAATGCTCTATTTTTATGAGTCGTGCCTTATCCTTTTTCAATGTGGGCCTCTTTTATGTGATCTCCCTAGCTACTTTCTTACTCATTACTCTCTCAGCTAATGACACTTCTCCATTATCAAGATCTTCTCCTTTCCCTATATTTTGATAATCTCTTATAAAATCAGGAATTGCAAGATTGGCACAAAACATGTGGGGATAAGGATTCACTCCAATGCTTTTCAGTGCAGCCAAATCTTTCAATTTTTTTTAAAAGATATTGTGTAGGATCCATACCCTCCTCTTCATTGTGGGGTACCCCTTTTCATTTTCATCTTCATAGAAGTTGCAATAGACTGCTCTTCCCATGCATTTGACTTGACCTCTTTTAACTTTATATGCTAAATTCTTCAACCTGTGGCTTCATTTACCAAAGCTTTGACTAAGTTTGAGAAACATAAATCTTTTGGATTCCTTTTTAATATGCAGTAGCTTCCTTCTTTCACAATACATTTCTATGTTGCTTCCTCTTCATTTGAGAACTCTTCTTCAACTTATATTAATGCCAAATTGAATTAGCCAGCATTTCATGACTCTTTGCATATCTTAAATCATTTGATTTAATGGCTTTTCAAAACATATTAATTCCTTTTGCTATTGGATTATAAATGAAGTCCCCTTTTTTATTTTTGAATATGTTTGATTCCATTTTACTTTCACCTTCCAAATCTTGCTCAATGGAATTAGTCGGCCCCCCAAAGTGGATCTGGCTAAAAACTTTTTATTTTCAAACACCTGAGCTTTGTGAAGTAATCCATTGATCAATATGATACTCATTGCAATTAATTTTGACCACTAACTGACAATTAAAACTCATTTCACTTCTTACCTGTAAACTGTGAATTTGTGTTTGGAGGCCTGTCAGCTGGCCTCAAAAATTGATTCAATCAAGTAACTAGGACACAAAAATCAGCACGAGTGTTCAATCGTACACACTCCATCATACTAAAAATTTTCAGCCCATGAATAATTCTCATTCATAAGATTTTAATTGTTGAACATCCATATTTTAATTATCCTACAGGGAAATAGTGTTAAAAAACATAAACTGGGCTTGGGTTCGGCATTATAAACTGGGTTATTGATCACTTGGGGTTCTGAAAACTAGGATATAGGTTCTTTGCCATGAAGAGAATATGCGTAGATATAAACATTAAGTAGAACATGTCAAATATTTTTTTACATGTACAAATTAGTTACACCAAATTTTTGGCTAACTTAAGATAAATGATTTACATATACAATATACTTTATTATTAATATATATATTTTTAAGTCTATTACTTTCATTTTGTTGTTGATTTCTAAGAATTACTAATGTTTTTCATTGAGCAACATGGATAGACCACCATGTCGCACAGGTGGGAATGCACCATCTCACACACCTTCTTCAACAGAGGTAAACCTTAATTATTGTAATTGTTCAAATTATATAGAAAAAAATGTCATATTATTATGTTCTATCAAATCCATATGCACAAATACAAAAATTAAGTACAACATGTCAAATACTTTCATTTTGCTGCTAATTTCTAGGAATTACTAGTCTTTTTCATAGGGCAACATGGGTAGATCACCATGTACAGGTGGGGATGCACCATTTCACACACCTTCAATGGAGGTAAACATTAATTATTGTAATCATTTTATTATATACAAACAAATTTTGTATTATTATGTTCTTTTCATTGTGGCTTTGGAGTTATTTTGATGAAATTTTACTAATTTTGAATTTTACAAACATACACATTAGTTACACCAATTTTTTCTTTTAAAACCATATGTGAAGATAAAAATATTAAGTAAAAAATGTCAAATAATTTCACTTCACTACTAATTTCTAAGAATTAGTAATCTTTTTCATAGGGCAACATGGGTAGACCAGCACACATAGGCAGGGTTGCACCAACTTAGACACCTTTAGCAGATGTAAACATTAATTATTGTAATTTTTATTATTATATAGAAACAAATGTCATTAATATATTCTTTTCTCTATGTCTTTGGAATTATTTTGATGAAATTTTACAGATATTGATGTCACAGATGATAGGAAAAAGCTAGAGTGACAACAAATCAAATGTGATCTAAAATATGAGCATCATTTCTACATGACATTGCCTTTAGTGCTGACCCTATGTTCATGGTACAACAACTAAAACAAAGATACACTAATGAAATTGTTAACCTTATCATCAATTGTGACACAAGGAAGGAGAAAGAGGCACTGAAAAAAGAATTGGACTGTAGGGTCCAATATTTGAAGGTAAGCAGTAATTAATCTTAAAAAAAATAGAAGTTCAATAGATGTTAATATTTTATAGTATCTTATGGATCATGATCTAAAATATTATGTGTTCTTGTACAAAAATATGTGATAGTTGTGACATCGTATGGTGAAAATGGTGAGGGTTGTAGTGCACAACCTTCGTGTAAGTAACACTTTCTTTGTTTGTTTTCATCAATATTATAACTCTTAACTTTTTTTTTTTTGGATGCTTCTAGCTAGTATCCTTATCCATTGCAAATTTTTTTGCTAACAATATTGTATTCTTTGGCAGACGATAAAGTGTGGATGCCTCCTTTGATCGGCAGTCCAATATTGCCTTGTGCATTGTTGGCAACAAGGAGCATGCAAACTTCTCATCTATGCCCACTACAACTAGTAAAACCTTTTTTTGCTATATTGTGTGATGTGCTAATCATGCATTGTTTTTTTGTTGGGTGGATTTTATACTCATGTACCTATTTTGTGCACTAACAGGTAGACCTTCAGTTGATAGAGCAATAGAGAGAATACTACTGAAGCTGATCCATTTCCTGGAGCAATTTGTGTGACTAGTACTGGTTCATTTGAAGTGACATTGTTGCTGAACAAGAAAACTATGTTTCTATTTAAATTACAAAAGCTTTCAAGTGCTTTAAAATTGTTATTATTTAAAGTGTAAATTTAGTTTACTTATACATAACTCATTTTGGACTGATAATCCCCTTATATTTTTGTAGGTAATAATGTTTTCTTTGACCATCTTTTTGATATGACATTGAGGCTATTTGGACCCACCATATGTAAAAGGTACATCATTTCATATCATTGCTACATAATTTTTCTTTTCATCCATATATTGTACTATATTAAATTTATTGATCTAACAATTGAATTTAATTTTTTTAAAGTGGAATTTACTGGCTTTTGAATTAAAAAATTAGCTGATTACATCTTTTGAGGACCTATTTGAAAAAAACATTTTTGACACCACCCTACTTCTAAAAAGAGCATCAAGGCATATGAAGACTATGAGGGATCAATATAGAAGGGGTCTCAAGGAGAACCCAAAGTATGAGCATCCTCCTATGATTCCACCAATGGAGTGGAATGAAATAATAGAAGATGCAAAGGAGAAAAGGCCATGTGAAAATAGATTAAATGAACCAACACAGGGCAAAATAAGGTATGTCATGATAGTATTAAGTACATTGTAATCATGCACTAATTAGTGATCTATGTAAATATATAATATAACATGTTTTAAACTATTCATAGACCATAGGACACATTCATGGCTACAAAAGTGAGACTAGAAAAGGTTGGCCAACACAAACTTGGCTTTTGTGGCTGTATGAATCTTCAGTCTTGACTTGTAAGTAGCTACAATGAAATTTCATATATATATATATATATATAATGTTACAAATAATTTTTTTAGTGAAACCATACATGGAAAACTAACAATGTTAAGCAAAAAATACAGGGCACAGAACTCAATGTGGAGCTCACAGATGAAGATAGAAAAATTGCCTTGAAGGAAGGCTATAAAGTCATGGTTGCACACCTACGCCAAGAATTTGGAAGCCTTGTCCAAGAATCTGGTGCACCAAATGAGACAGGTAAATTGGTCAGATGAAAAGTAAATAAAATTGAATAGTTGAGAAAATTCTTTTTTGGTGTTAGTTTTTAACATAAATTGACTGCATAACATTGCACATAGCATTTTACTATAGCCTTCATATCCTATCATAGAACCTACTCGCAATGAAGGCTATGATGTGCATTATAGTGGTCGAGGTATTAATTTTCTATTGGAAATTAATCATACAATTATGAATACAATTTAACATCTTCAATTGCAATTTGATGTGTATCCTTTTTTTGAATATTTTAGAGCATGTTGAACATCATGGTGAAGGAGTGGAGAATATTCCAAGTGTTCAAAATATTGATGTGGTGGTGGATCAAAATGTTAATGTACATGATGTGGCATTGTCATGTAAGAAAAATTCATGTTATATTGTACTAGTACTTAATTATAGACTTGTAATAGTTAAAAAAAGAAAAAGAGTATGCCAATTTAACCCATTTACTTGTTCTTGCAATAGAGCTCCCTTTAGTGTAGCAGCCTACTCTTCCTCCAAAGAAGAGGAGCCATCATAATTTGACATTACATGTGCCACAAGAGGAGGAAAATGAGGAAGATATTTATGATCCTATCTGCATTTTTCTTAATTGATGTAGGAGCATCCTAAGCTTTCCTACAATCTTGGATGTTTGGAGGGATTTTGGTTAAGTGTTGAGGAGAATAGAGATTGGATTTTGGTGGATTTATGCTTTCATGGTCAGGGATGTGTTGAAGACACATTGGAAAACCTTCCTTCATGATTGCATAGAGATTGGATGGATTGAGTTGAAGTTTGAACTGTTTTTATTGTGCTGTTGGAACTATGTTTTTCTGGTTTCTGGGTGCCTATTGAAGAGTGCATAACTAAATTTTCTTAATACATAAGAAGCTGAAAACTTTAGTGATTGAAGAAGGCATAGATTAATTTCTATTTTCCAGATAAAAAGTCCTAATTCATTATAGGTTGGGAGATATGGAAATTCTCCCAAAGTATCAATTTTTGGTAGTTTCACACAATAGTTTGTTGTACATGACTTTCAGGATGGATGCACATGTTTCCTTGGGGAATCAGAATTTTCACATTTAAGGGTTTGTAGAGGACCTAAATTTTTACCTATGGTTTTAAGAATGATTTATAATTCAATCAAAGCTATGAGATATTGCGATTTTTCTCAGATATCAATTTGTAGGCATTTAATTGTTGTTGCAGCTAGACTTGTGGCATTTAATTTATGTATTTGTATTTAATTTGTGTTCTGGGCCAACTTGTGTCTTATATTGGTATAATTATGGGTCTTATGGAGTATTTTATTCATCATGGAGTTGAGAGGGAATGAAGGATAGATGAAAATTTGAAGAGCTAGAGCTATGACTTAGGAACTAAAGGATCTATTGGTGGACCTGAGGGTACAAGTGTGGATTCTTCTTAGTGTTCTTATCCAGTTGTGTATCTAGACTAGTTGAGATTGGTTTTTGTAATTTGGATCCTTTTAGATATTTTAGAACTAATTTATTTTTTAATTTCTATTTTTATTTATTCCTAACCTAGAAGGGCTTACAGCTGGGCATATTGCATGTAATTAGTTATATTCTATGAATGAATTATTGTGATTTGGTATTATTTTGCATTATTGTTTCTTGTTTTTGTGTTTCCACTATGTGGTTATATTTCTAGGGGCTAGGAAATCTCCTTTAGGGATGCTCCTACCTTACACTATGTTAGGTGGTATTAGAGTGAAGGTTGTTCCTAAGTGTGTTGATAGATCACCGAAGCTGAGGCTGTTTACACCAGGATTTTCAAAGAAGGTTGATCTTGTGGTTGATTGATCTTCTTGATTGGTTGATTTTCTACTTAGGGTTTGCTAAAATTTTTGAATATGCCTCCAAGAAGATTTGAACCTAGGGAAATTGCTGATCTCAGTGATGTTGTAGAAGAATAGATCTTAGAGAATACGAGAGTAGAATTTAGATATGAGATTGCAGATGAAGAGTGACATGATTGCTGAAATTGTAAGTGCTTTAAGTGGTGTACCTAGATATGTGGGTACTAAAGATGGTTATGAGGAAGCTATTGAAGACTTTGAATTTTTTGAATCAAGTGGTGAGGCCAAAACTAATCGTGTGGAGAGACCTATTGGAACTAGGACTAGTCAATTTGCTAGACCTGTATCTCAGTTGAAGCTGAAGCATAAGATGGAGGTTTCTAATTTTTATAGTACTTTGAATCCTAAATAAAAGATTGATTAGATTGATAAATTAGAAGACTAATTTGAGCTTGAGGATATTGAGGATCCACTTAGAGTAAGGTTTGCACAAACTAAGTTGAAGGGACATGTTGCTCTTTGGTGGAAGGAACTGCAAAGAGATAGAGAAGAGGAAGGTGAAATGAAAGATCAATAGATGGAAATTGATGGTGACTAAGTTGAAGGCTAAGTTCATTCCTATTGATTATGAACTTGATTTGTTTAAGAGGTTGCAGAATCTAAATCAAAAGGATATGACTATGAAAGATTATAAAGAGAAGTTCTACAAGTTGACTATTTGGTCTAGGCATAGAGAATTGTCAAAAGAGAAGCTAGCATAGTATACTAATGGTTTGGGATTAAAAATTTAGGATGAGGTTGGTATTCTGAATAGATCTTTAGTTGAGGATGCTTATCAGTATACTTTCAGAGCAGAGGAGAAGCTAAAGAGGAAGAATCAAGTTATTTCTCAAGGGAAGGAGAAGCAAGATAGTTCAACACAAGCTAAACCAAAACAAGAAGGTGAACCATAACTTACTAATCAAAAAAGGAGGATAGGTGAAGGTGGGCTCAGAGTTAATTGTCTCAAGTGTGGTCAAGAAGGGCATAGATCTTTTGAATGTCCAATTTGGAGGACAACTACTATTGTGGATGAGGTTGCAGTTCAGGATAGTTAGCCCGAGCAAGGAAAGAGTTTGTTGGATTAGCAAGTACTGATTGGTGAGAGGACATTGGATTCCTTTCAAAGAACTAGTTTTTTCAAGACTTGTTGTAAGTCTTGTGATAAAGTTTGCAAGTTGATTGTGGATGGTGGTAGTACTAATAACCTTGTTGCTAAGGAGATAGTTTAGAAACTTGGTTTGAAGAGAATGATACATCTTTATCCTTATAGGATTGGCTAGTTACAAGGTGAGACTACTTTGGAAGTGAGGGAGAAATGCTTTGTTGATTTCTAGATTGGGTAGTATAAGGATCAAGTGTTGTATGATATTGTGAACATGAATAGTTGTCATGTGTTACTTGGCAAACCTTGGAATTATAATTGCAGGGTTGTGCATGATTGTGTTAGAAATGTGTTTAGTGTTGAGAAAGGTGGTAGGAAGTTTTTCTTGATTCCTTTACAGAATGAAGAGCTTGGTAGGAGGAACCTAAGTATTGGTAGCTAAGTTGAGTTGGCAGATTCTAAGAAGGTTGGAGATTAGCATGGAAAGTAGACCTATGGAACACCTATGGTGGATGCGAACAAGAAGAAGAACAAGGGAAAGAGTGTAAAAGTTGAAGACTTGGAGGAAATGTATGAAAAAAAACAATTTTGGATTTATGTGCTGAATCCCAAAAGATGTTCTTCTAGTTACTAACACATATTTTTGAACTTGAGGTGTTTGATGCAGTAGCATCCTAGGTTTTCCTGCAATCTTGCATGTTTGAAGGGATTTTGGTTAAGTGTTGAGGAGAATCGAGCTTGGATTTTGTTGGATTTATGTTTTCATGGTTAGGGATGTGTTGAAGACACATTAGAAAACCTTTCCTCATGATTTCATAGAGATTGAATGGATTGAGTTGAAGTTTGAACTATTTTTACTATGTTGCTAGAATTGTGTTTTTCTGGTTTTTGGGTGCCTATTATAGAGTGTGTAACTAATTTTACGTAATGAATGAGAAGATATAGAATTTGGATTGAAGAGGGCCTAGAGTAATATCTATATTTAGGAGCACAATTTATAATTTATGATAGGTTGGGAGATATGGAAATTCTAACGAAGTATCAATTTCTCACAGTTTCACGTGACAGTTTGTTGTACATGACTTTATAGATGGATGCACACTTTTCCTTGGGGAACCAAAATTTTTGAATTTAAGGGTTTGTAGAGGACCTAAATTTCTACCTATTTTTTGAAGCACAAGTTCTAATTCAATCAGAGATAGGAGACATCATGATTTTGCTCGGATATCGATTTGTAGGCATTTAATTGTTGGTCTAGGCTAACTTGTGGCATTTAATTTATGTATTTGTATTTAATTTGTGTTCTAGGCCAACTTGTGGCTTAGATTGGTATAAGTTGGGGTCTTTTAGAGTCTTTTAGTCATCATGAAGTTGAGAGGGAATGAAGGATTGATGCAAATTTGAAGAGCTAGAGCTGCGACTTAGGAACTAGAGGATCTCTTGGTGGACCTGAGGGTACAAGTGTGGAATCTTCTTAGTGTTCTTATCCAGTTGTTTATCTAGACTTGCTAAGATTGAGTATTGTAGGTTGGATAATGTTAGATCTTGTAGGATTGATTTATTTGGTAATTTCTATTTGTAATTGGCTCTAACCTAGAAGGCCTTACAGCCGAGCATATTGCATGTAATTAGTTATATTCTATGAATGAATTATTGTGAGTTGGTATTAGATCTTGCATTATTCTTTCTTGTTGTTGTGTTTCCATTGTGTGGTTATATTGCTGGGGGCTAGGACATCTCCTTTGGGGATACTCCTACCTTGTATTGCATCATTAATAGAGCTAAGAAAAAAAGAAGAAGAAATGATGTTTTAAAAATGGTCTTTGATAAACCTTGTTGGATAATGAAAGAACTTTGTTTTAAGTAATTATCTATGAATGTTGCATATTAATATTTATTTTTATTTTATGTTAATGAATATTGTTATCTATCAATGAAGCCTTGATTAGTATTTTGTATTAATGAATTTTATATCATATTAATGAATGTTATGTGATTGTACTGATTGAATGTTATAGTTCATAAATGGATGAATGAATGAATGAAGTATGTAATTAGATGATAATGGGTAATTTAGATTGATTTTAAGGGGAGGGGGGGTGAGGCTAGATGAGCTTCCACCTTCATGTAGTTGACCTTGTTAAGTGGAGAATATTATAGTATTCTCAAAACCACATGAAGCTCAAACTAACATATAACCAAGGAATCACAAAACCCAAATCCATCGACCTCTCATCTCAATAAGTCATCTTTTCCACCACTTTTTGCATATTCAATATTCTATTATTCACAATCTTCATAATGGTAGCCTCCATCTCGTCGATAAGTTGTTCCTATCCTATCCTTTTATTTTTTAAAAATGCATCTATTTCTCTCCTACCATAGCTCCCATATGACAATATATAGTGTTGCAGTCCACAAGCCACCATACAAATAGTCCTTATTTTGAAGAAATGTTTTTCTTTGGTCTTAGCTATTTTTTTATTACATAATTATATCCCTCCTGTTATAATTCTTTAGAATAACTAAGAGGGGGGGTGAATCAGTTATCCAAGGTCCAAATGCCCTAATAATACTTTTTCTACAAATCCTTAATGGCACATAACTAGAATTATCATGCATGCAATTGAGCATTAAACAACTATGAAAAGTAAACATGCATCACACCATAACACTAAGAATTTGATAACCCAGAAACCCTTTAGGAATAAGAAGGTAAAACTGGAGTGGAGATGATACCCACAAAATAACTGTGCAATTGATTTCAACCACTTCTGATGGTCTGCCCTGTTAAAGGCTACAACACATTGTTAAATGTGACCTTGTTAGAGGATTTAACCATACTATTAGGAATGGGCCTAGTTAAAGGATTTTGGAACATTCACTTGGAATATCACCCTGTTAAAGGATTTACAACATGGCTGGTAAACCAACCTAAGTCCATAGGATTTATTTTAACTGATACAATTGCTAGAGAGTAACAATAATGGCTTTCGATCTGATACAACTTACAACAAATCTTGCAGATTATAGATCACACTTTAGTTCAATCTTTTGCTTGGCTATAATCACTGTAGCTCTGTAAGCTTGTCATCTCAAGCTTTGTCCCCTTGAGTCTTTTTACTCATCATACCAATGCAATCATATCTATGGTCACCTATCGAAGAAAAGTATTTATGCTCTCTTCTACCTTAGCACCTTCTTCAGTACTTCATGCTTTCATGCTTGACCCTCTCTACTTTGCTTCCTGACCTTATGACTCCTTAAATAGAAATCTGGAATACCTTTCTTGCTCGATTCTCCCTCTCCAACTTTAGGGTTTTCAATAGATTAGGTAGGATACAATGTATCCATCCCATATCTTGCTCTTATCTAGAAACTTCATCTAGAATCCAATTATATTTGTCAAAAATATTTTACATAGTGTTCTGTGCCACCAGCTCATCATTCTTATCTTTTATCTGATTCACAAAATTCTAGATAGCTAACATGTCAGCTTAGATCTTGCAAATCTTCTATTTTCAAAATAATGCAGCATCTCGACATTATTGATTTACTGATGCTCAACACTTGAAGAAATTCTGTGAAACTTGGCTCTTGAAATTCACTTGGCACTTGAATATAACTCGGCACTTATATCTTTCTTGGCACTTGAAAACTTACTCGGCACCTATATCATTTTTTCTACTCAGCACTTGATCTTCACTCGGCACCTGAAGACCACTCCGCACACACTAAGTTCAACTTTGCTTAGCTTCAACTAAGAATCTGTTCGGCACTAACTAGCTTGCTTGGCTTTCTCTAATGAACTTAGTTAGGCTTTACAAATGACTTAAATAAACCTTACATCTTTGATGTGTTTTAGTGTGCCCATTCTTTGTGTTTGATATTAATGCACTATTTCATCAATGGCTTAGCTGATCCTTATACTTCATTACAATATCATAACTTCAACCTTTCTCTAGGTACTCTAGTTACATCTTATTGATTGCCACCTCCTTGTCAATCAACTAACTTTTAGTATTTGGATCACTAAAGCAATTATCATTCCTACAAGTGGCAAGTTTGACATCAATGACAAAACAGTGATTGAAAACATTCTTTACCAATTTCATTACTCTTCATTCATGAGCTTTTCAATCATTTCAAACAATCTCCCTCTTTGGCATTGATGGAAAACCAAACTAATCACTTGATCAACTTTATTACCACCAAAATTATATACGTTTTCTGATACATTTTGCTTCCTTCTTGACTGATGCATCCTTTACTTCTGATCTCATATATCTCCATATCTTTACCTTTTAGTTTCTCATAAATCTCCCTCTTTCATACATATCTCCCTCTTTGACATAAATGCTAAAGATGTAGCATCTTTAACATGAAAAATATAATCTTTTCATCTCATGTTTTCTCCCTCTGTCACCATGCTTGTGACTGATTTGGAGTTTTTGCTCCTGCTGTCATCCTCTGCATCATTCTTCTGATATTTGAATGATTTGTTCCTATTGATGCAGGGTAGCTTCTTTGCTTTAAACTGCTTGAGTTAGGGGCATTACCCCCAACTTGCCTCTTAGATATTCATAAGCATCCTTGGGCAATGGTTTAGTGAAGATATCTGTAGTTTGTTCCTTTGTATGAATGTACTCCATCTTTACTTGTTTGTCTTCTACCAATTCTCTGACATAGTGATACTTGATTGCAATATGCTTGGTTTTTGCATGCATTACTAGATTCTTGGATATGTTTATAGCACTTGTATTATAACAATACAATATCATAGGTTTGGTTACCTCTTCTTTCATTCCTTTTAATAGATGTGTGACCCACATAATGTTTGTACAATTGACTGTTGCTACCACATATTTTGATTCTGCAGTGGACTAAGATGTGCATGTTTGCTTCTTGCTAGTCCAAGTAGCTATTCTTTTACCTAAAAATAATGCTCCTCCACTTGTGCTCTTTCTGTCATCAATGTTGCCTCCCCTATCTGCATCTGTGTATGCATTGAGCTCAAACTTTTCATTCCTTTTATAATATAGGCCAAAATCATCAGTTCCTTTGAGATACCTCATTATTCTTTTTACTGCTATGAGATGATTCTCTTTAGGATTAGCAAAGAATCTAGCCACTATTCCAACTACTAGTGCTATGTCTGGTCTACTATGTACAACATATTGCAATTTGCCAATCATGGATCTATACATTTTTTGATTAACTTCAGCTGATACATCATTTTTGGATAGCTTATGTCCTGTTGCCATTGGTGTGCTAACTGGTTTGGAGTCTTCCAATCCAAACATTTTAAGTATCTCTTTGATGTACTTTGATTGTGTCATAAATATACCATGTTTTAGTTGATGTACTTGCAAACCAACAAAAAATTTGATCTCTCCAAACATATACATCTCAAGCTCATGTTTCATTTTGTCAACAAAACTTTTGAAAAGCACTTCCTTTCCTCCAAACACTATGTCATCCACAAAGATTTTAGATACAATAATATCCTTACCTTGTTCTGACTTGATGTACATGTTACTGTTATCATCAGTTCTTTCAAATTCTATTTGCACTAGATACTTGTGAAGTCTCTCATACCATGCTCTAGGTGCTTGTTTCGAACCATAGAGTGCTTTATGTAGTTTACAAACCATATCTCTTCCAATATACCATTCAAAAAAGTAGACTTTACATCCATCTAATAGACTTTAAAACCTTTGTATGCAGCATATGCAAGTAAAGTTCTTACTCTTTCCATTCTCGCAATAGGGGCAAATATTTCCCCATAGTCTAATCCTTCTTCTTGAGCATAACCCTTACATACTAGTCTGGCTTTATTTCTAGTAATATCACCATTCTCATCTAGCTTGTTTTTGAATACCCACTTGGTGCCAATCACATTCTTGTCAACTGGTCTAGGAACCAAACTCTAGGTTTTGTTCTTCTTTATTTGATCAATCTCTTCTTCCATAGCTTTATACCAATCACCATCTTGCAATGCATCATACACTATTTTAGGTTCAAATTTTCTTAACAGACATGATTCATTTCTTAGTCTACTCCTTGTCATTGGTCTTGCATCTTTTTCACCAATTGTTTGTTCAGTAGGGTGATGCCTCTTTACATATTTGGATAATCTTGGTTCTATCCTTGTTTCCATGTTTGATCTTTCAGATTTAGGATCACTATGTACTTCATTGTCATGTAGTTCTACATCTCTGTCATGTGTACTGACTTTAGAGTCAGAATGAGAATTTCCTTCATTCTGCAACTTGGCTTCTGAATGCAGCTCGACATTCATTGGTTGTGACTCAGCTGAGATTGAAACTTGCTATTGAATCTCAATTTTATTGGTAGTATCCTCATCAATAGGCATTCCTTTATAAGAATACACAAAGGTTTTGTAGTCATTCATTCTCTTTGGTTTTTCAACTTGGACATCTGGATGCTCATCAAAGTTTACATTTGCACTTTCCACAATTTTGTCAGTGTTAGTATTTAAACACTTATACGCTTTACTTCTAGTGGAGTAACCAAGGAATATGCCTTCATCACTTTTTGCATCAAATTTTCCATTTATAGCATCTTTAAGGATAAAGCATTTGCAACCAAATACTTTGAAATGTTTTACATTGGGTGAGTGACCATACCATAATTCAAAAGGTGTTGCATTAGTACCTTTCTTGACTTGTACTTGGTTCAGTGTATGGACAACCACACTTAAAGATTCTCTCCAATATTTTAGAGCAACAGTCTTTTCCATCATTAATGTTCTAGCACAGTCAATCACAGATCTATTTCTTCTCTCAGCAATTCCATTTTGTGGGGGAGTTTTAGGAGCTGATACTTGTCTCTTGATTCTTTTGTCATTGCAAAATGTCTCAAATTCATTTGATGTGAATTCACCACCTCTGTCTAATCTTAGGCACTTCAAACTCTTTCCTGTTTCTTTTTCAACTCTAGCCACATGCCACTTAAACATTTGAAAAGCATCAGACTTTTTCTTTAAGAACATAACAGTCATCATCCTAGAATAGTCATCAAAAAACAACATTATATATTTATCTCCTTTGTAGCTTTGTACTTCTATTGGAGCACATAAGTCAGTATGGACTAACTCAAGTACTTCTTTAGATGTATAGTTTGTACTCTTGAAACTTGACTTGGTCATCTTTCCTAGCTGACATTATTTGCACATGATATTGTCAGGCTTCTTCAGTTTAGGTAAACCTCTTTCTTCATTTTACTGATATTGACCAGATTATCAAAGTTGACATGACATAGCCTTCTATGCCATAACCACACATCATCAAATTTTGCAACAAGACAAAAAGTATTTTCCATATCAAGATAAAATAGATTACTTCTTGTTTGATCTCCTTTTCCTATCAATTTACCATTAGTATCATAGATTTTTGCAGTTTTATTTCCAAATTCTACTTTGCACCCTACATTGCCTAACTTTGAGACACTTAGCAAATTTTAGTTTAGTCCTTCAACATAGTATGCATTATCACATGAGATTTTCTCTTTAAGCTTAATGGAACCTTTTCCTTTGATTTGACATGGAGCATCATTACCAAATCTAACACTATTTTCATCATACTGAGTAAAGTTAACAAACTTACTTTTGTCTCCTATCATGTGATGTGAGCATCCACTGTCTATGATCCATCTATCATTCTTGTTCATACATATTACTAGTATTGTAGGCTCTTCTTCATCAAATTGGTCCTTCATGGCCACATAAACAACTTCATCATCATTATCATCAGAATCTTCTTCAACAATATAGCACTTCTTGCCTTTGTCTTTGTAATCTCTCTTATCATCTTCTCTTCTATGTTTGTACTTGTTACCTTCCTTGTATTATTTTTTCTGTGTACACCTTGCAGCAATATGTCCTACTTCATTACAATTAAAACAAATGATAGGTAGCTTACCTTTGAATTTTCCTTTGCCTCTATGAAATCTTCTAGCTAGTAATTCTTTTAATTGTTCCATGTCTTCCTCATTAGTGCTACTGTCACTGGATACATATTTCATCTTTCTTCACTTCTTTGATTTCACTTGTTCAGTATCTTTTCAATAATAGCTTGGCCTTGAAATTAGATTAAACGTTCTCAGGTCTGTAGTTGTCAAAGTTAGATAACTCAAATGTAGTGAGTCTACCCACTATACCTTCAAAACTTAGATTGTTTCCTGGCACACATCTTAGCTCTTCTATAGCTAATACTCTAATACCATAGATAGGGAGCAACATTTTTAGGAACTTACTATTAATAGTATCATCATCTAATTGACCACTCAAGCATCTTATTGCACTTACCACTTCCTTTATTCTAGTGGCATACTGAGCAGCATTCTCACTTTCTTTCATTTTAATATCATCGAACTTTCCTCTGAGGCTTTCTCTTTTTGCTCTTTGGACATTTTCTCTTTGGACATTCTAATCTCCTCCATAAATTTTTGATAGGGCTTTCCACATCTTGAATATAGTGTTACATCCTTTGATATCATCGAATTCAACATAGTTGGGTGTAGAAGCAATTTCTAGCATTGTCTGATTGTGTTCCTATTTTTTTTCAAATCTTTTGTAGTAAGAGTACTAGTTGGATCAACATGTTCATTGAAAATTTAATTTTGGTCATAATCTCCTATGGATCTAATATGTAGCTTCATCAAGCTTTGCCATGCAAAAAATTTGTCTTTGTTGAGCTTGGGAGCTTCTCTCTTAGGCATTTTGATCTTTTCTACTTCTAGTCCCTTTAAACTAAGTCAGTAGCAACGTTCTGATACCAATTGTTATAATTATTTAGAATAATTGAGAGGGGGGGTGTGAATTAGTTATCCAAGGTCCAAATGCCCTAATAATACTTTTTTTACAAATCCTTAATGGTGCATAACTAAAATTATCATGCATGCAATTGAACATTAAACAACTATGAAAAGTAAACATGCATCACACTATAACACTAAGAATTTGATAACCCAAAAATCCTCTAGGAATAAGAAGGTCAAACTGGAGTGGGGATGATACCCACAAAATAACTATGCAATTGATTTCAACCACTTCTGATGATCTGCCCTGTTAAAGGCCTGCCCTGTTAAAGGCTACAACACATTGTTAAATGTGACCTTTTTAGAGGATTTCACCATACTATTAGGAATGGGCTTGGTTAAAGGACTTTGGAACATTCACTTGGAATGTCACCCTGTTAAAGGATTTACAAAATAGATATTAAACCAACCTAAGTCCATAGGATTTACTTTAACTGTTACAATTGCTAGAGAGTAACAATAATGGCTTTTGATCTGATACAACTTACAACATATCTTGCAAATTACATATCACACTTCAGTTCAATCCTTTGCTTGACTATAATCACTGCAGCTTTGTAAGCTTGACATCTCAAGCTTTGTCCCCTTGAATCTTTTTACTCATCTTACCAATGCAATCATATCTATGGTCACCTATCAAGGTAGAGTATATGTGCTCTCTTCCACCTTAGCACCTTCTTTAGCACTTCATGCTTTCATGCTTGACCCTCTCTACTTTTCTATGTGACCTTATGACTGCTTAAATAGAAATCTAGAATACCTTTCCTGCTCGATTCTCCCTCTCCAACTTTAGGTTTTTCAATAGATTAAGTAGGATATAATGTATCCATCCCATATCTTGCTCTTATCTAGAAACTCTGTCTAGAATCCAATTATATTCATCAAAAATGTTTTACATAGAGTTCTGTGCCACCAGCTCATCATTCTTATCTTCTATGTAATTCACAAAATTCTAGATAACTACCATGTCAGCTTAGATCTTGTGAATCTTCAAATTTCAAAATAATGCAGCAACTCAACATTATTCATTTATTGATGCTTGGGACCTGAAGAAATTTTGTGAAACTTAGCTCTTGAAATTCACTCTGCACTTGAATATCACTTGGCACTTATATCCTGCTTGGCACTTGAAAACTTACTTGACACCTATATCATTTTTGCTACTTGGCACTTGATTTTCACTCGGCACCTAAAGACTGCTCGACACCTGAAGACCACTTGGCACACACTAAGTTGAACTTTGTTCGGCTTCAACTAAGAATTTGTTCAGCACTAACTAGCTTGCTTGGCTCTCTCTAATGAACTTAGTTAGGCTTTACAAATGACTTAACTAAACCTTACATCTTTGATATGTTTTAGTGTGCCCATTCTCTATGTCTGATATCAATGCACTATTTCATCAATGGCTTGGCTGATCCTTATACTTCATTACAAAATCATAACTTCAACCTTTCTCTAGGTACTGTAGTTACATCTTATTGATTGCAACCTCCTTGTCAATCAACCAACTTTTAGTATTTGGACCACTAAAGCAATTATCATTCTTGCAAGTAGCAAGTTTGACATCAATGACAAAACAGTGATTGAAAACATTCTTTACCAGTTCCATTACTCTTCATTCATGAGCTTTTCAATCATTTCCAACACCTCCTTAGTGTTCAAGTTTGCAGTAGTCATTTGATAGTTTCTCTAAACAACCTCAACCCCATAAGAAATTTCCAAACCATAGTTAATGAGCACTACTGGAGCAACCTTCATTATTGCATCAAAACCAAGGTAACCCATTTACTTTTCTTTTGTATACCATGGAAAGACTTGTAAACTTATCTCCATATTCCAAATTTATTAAAACTAATTTCTCCTCTTTCTGTTTTGGTGCTTAGAAATGGTATTGCTATTCAAAGATCATAGCAGAGAAAGAAGCATGTGAGTATGCAATGTTTAAAGGTAGCCTTCATTTGATAACATTACTGGGGTATGTTTAGTTTTGTTTGTTACTTTTGTATTTAATTTTAAATACCTTTCTAGGTTTGCATAAATGTTTATAGAATTCAATAGAATGGTCTTACTTGAACATAATTCATGTTGATTTTCTATGGTTCCTAATATTAGCCCATGGAATTGGTTTAATGTGACTCTAGGAAATTCATCAGTAGTGCAACTAGAATTTCCTTCACCTTGTAGTCCAATAAAGAAATTGCCTGTATTTGAGAACCATGTCCTAGAAATCAATATTGATAAAGGTAAAAATCCAAGTCCAATGTTTGTTCTTGATTGTCCTTTCCAAGAAGATTTTTCCATCGCAAATGAGTTCAAAGAAATAAGTTCAAATCTTCATGGTATGTGAGATTTTGTCATTAGCTTAATTTCTTTTCCAATGAAATCTAGAGCATGTCTCATGTAATGTACACATTTTGAATTTATATATTCAGCAATTCTGATCCTCATGCTTATGTTTTAGAACTATGATTACAACTTCATCTACTCAACTACAAGGGGTTAGAAAGGCTAGTGCATAGGTTCAAAAATTTATTACATGGGGATAACTTACATTTTGAAGATCATAAAATTGGAGATGAGGAAATTGCAAGGGAAAATACTTGCAACACACCATCAAAGGCTGGAACACCCCATACATCCAAGAGTATATTTTGAGCCATTGAAAAGTTTAATATTGAATCTCTAAAAATGGATGGTATTTTCTATTCAGAGGAACAATTGACTGATCTACTATATGTTAGAGATGTACTTGTTGCTTCTAGTTTCATTGGGGATTCTAATACAATTTTTGCTAGATGGCATTCCCCCAATAATCCATTGGATCCCCATTTGTCAAATTGGTCAAATGTGTGTGAATAAGGGAAAATTCATGTTTCTAAGTCACATTTGAAGTAAATATACTAAATGTAACCATTTTGGGTTGATAGAATGGTTGGAAGAGTAAAATGCAAAAAGTTGCTCAAAAGTTGTCAAGTGACTTAGTAACTTTTGTTGAAAACTTTTCACCAATGGCTAATTTTAGCTAAAAATTTGGTGGAGAAAATTTGGGAAGGCTTATAATGTATTTAAACACTATTTTACATGCCTAAAAAGATGGTGTGGAAGGATCTAGGTTGTACACCAACAAATCTGATAATGCAATATTTTCTTTGCAAATCTTCTTTCTAATTGAAATTGTATTGGACATAATAGAATATTGTTCTAACATTCATTTTCTATGGCTTGAAGTTCATTTAGACCATTATGTTCAAGTCAATGTAATTTTTATATCTGACAGTTTCTTCGCAGTTTGACGGTTATCATGTGGATATGATGCATTCCACTTTATGTGACAATTGTTCCTTATGGAATGGGTCTGGAATGGTGTATTATAGGATTTTATAACACTAGTAGTGTAGAGGAGATCATGGAGATTACATGTAAATACCCTAAGGTAGAGGGTTAAAAGGGAAACTGTGCATTCTTAGTGCCATGTATTGGTCTGAGTGAGTGGCTAAAATACCTATTTAAGAGGGCTAGTAGGGATTAAGGCCTAATAAGAGCATTTTGGGTCTTGGAGTTATAACCTTATGAAAGGTAAGTGTAGATCTTTGAATCAAGTTGGTTTGAATGTGTTGAGGTCCCTAGAAGTGGTGGGAAGGTGATTGAAGTTGGCAACCCTATGTGTGGGAGGGTATTGGGTGGAACCTATTGAAGGTGGAAGGTAGGTGTAAATTGGGAGATTAAAGATCTGATTGTAGAAGGATTGTTCATTGTTCACCATGAATTAGTCACGACCAATAACCTCTGAATCAGCTTGCAAATGATCTATATATCTTGTATCCTAGTTTTCATGAGATTTTGTTTTCTCTTTGGTGATAAGAAGACAAACAATTGGAAATTTTTACAGTGGTGTTAACTCCTTCTATATTTATTACCAAGTAATGCTTAAAGAGTGATGATAGCAATAGTAAAGCTTTAAGTTTTGGGATATTTATTTATTTTACTTAGGAGGTTGATTCTTTGTTCTGCATTCAATTGAGTTCTATGTTTACTGATGTTATTGTTATGAAATACATATTCCATTTGAAATTGGTCCACATACAACCACACTAGCAATGGTGCAATTCTCAGTTTAGTGATATTTATTATTTCACCTAGCAGGCTGATCTATATATCTTGTATGCTAGTTTACATGAGATTTTGGTTTCTCTTTGGTGATAGGAAGACAAATAGTTGGGAATTTTGATAGTGGTGTTAACCCATTTAATAGTTCACATGTTGAATGTTTAAAGGTTCTCTACTTTCTCTTGTCTTTAAATCACACACTTTTAGTTTATACTTTGCTTTTTGTTTCATGTTCTTAGCTTAACTTTGCTTCTATTTACTTGCTTTACCTAATTGTACCTTCTCGTACAACCATCTATAGCCTATCCATACAAGATGGACATGTGCTAAGTTGGCACCCTAAATCTACATTGTAGTCCTCTGAGTTGTGTAGGTGTCTTGGATAAAGAGTTCACTTGGCCTACTAGTTGGTCTTAGTTGTTTGCTCTTTTCATTTCTATACCCTAAATATCTTTACCATCTTGTATCATTGAGTTATTTCATTAATCATTAGTTAGCATTATAGTTAGGATCATTATTTTTAATCTAACCAAATTTACCTAGCTTGTTACAATACTATTATAAGTGAGGTAGTGTTGTGCCATTCGTTAAATTGAGTTTTCTATGCAATAGATTTGATTTCCCTTCTTATTTACAATTTTCCAGTTATGTACTTGTCATAGTGTCTTAAGCTATTATAGATCCATGATCCATCCCCTAGTCAAACTATTTTAGCATCATAGAAGAAATAGAAAACAATTCATGTGTTGCCATCTCTACCAGTGCCACCACATTCAATGGTGCATCCTTTTCCAAGTGCTACAATAGTGCAACCTTCATCATTAGCAAAAAGAGGAGCTTCTCTTGGAACTAAGAACAAGAAAACCAAAGCAGTGAGAAATTAATTTCTAAATTTTCTCAATTTTTTTTTTCTGTTACTTTAAATATTTGTCTTCTAAATCGTTCCACGTATTTATAAGTTCTATAATAAAAGAGAACTATTGTTTACTATAGAGTCATAAAATGTATGTGTTGTCTACCCCAATCAAGGCTCACTAGTTACCTTTTGCTCTTCTAGTAAGAGGGAGAGGATAGTTTGGGAACTAAGGACCATTAGAGCCTCTAGGTTTGAGTGAAACTACAACTCTTCACCCCTTGGTGGGCAAGAAAGTGAGGACAAGGTGGCTAGAAGACAATAGCTTTTATGAGGCTGTTATTACCAATTATGATCCAATTAAGGTATTGAAATTATTTAAGTTCAATGTTAATAATTTGATTGTTGTTTTATGAAAATTATGATATCTATGTGAAATATTGTTGCTCAGTAAATTTTTTTTTTTTGTTATAACACAAGGCCAGTGAAAAAACCTTATACTTGAAGAGGTCCCATTTCATATATTGTAGAGTCATTGCCACAATATTTTTTTGTCTACTTGGTGTTTTTTCTTGCAAGGTTGGGGTATTAAAAATTATAGTGCCACAAATTTGGTATGTTTTAGCATACATTCTTTCATTATGTTTTATTTGAAAAACCTAGATCCATGACTTATGTTTATCTATTTAGTACAAATGACAAATTTGAATATTATTCATGATTGCTAAGGATCTAAAATTGAAAAAACTTATAGCAACCCTTGTTTTGTCTCACTATAACTGCCATCTTGCATTATGAGAATTCTCAGTTCTATTGACCAACATCATTTTATGGCATAAATGTTGGCAATCAATGCTTACTCATGCCATTGAAGAATAGTTTTTAATAATTTTACATGGGCTTTATGATGTGGTCATAACAATCATGCTCTATTTGGTTGAATACATGCAGCTCCTGTAAGCATTCTTGTAGGTTCTCAAGTATGGGTGCAAGATTCTAAAGTGGCATGGATTGATGGAGAGATCCTAGAGATTAAAGGTCAGCAAGTTAAAGTTGATGGAAAGTTGGTAAGTAAATAGTTTAATTTTGAATCACAATCTCCTTAGATTTAATTTTTAATTTATTGTGACTGCTTACAATTGGTTTAGCAAAATCTTACCAATTGCAATAGGTTTTTAGGAAAAGCAATGGCTTATGTCTAGGAATATTAATTCTAGCATTTCTTTGTGGATTATTTATCCTTGTTTTTTGGTCAATGGTTAAAATGATTCTTTTTTAGAGAAGCTATGTTGCACATATTTCTTTTTTAGGACTACTTCCATTTCCTCATAGCAATATAATCATGTTTTATGCATACTAACCTTGTTCCCCACATTTATGGCAACCAAATAAGGCATCAACAAAACTCTTTTGGCATCAATAAATCCACTAATTGTAAAGCTTTTTTTGATATCTTGAAACCCAACTAAGCAAAAAAAATTTCTCTAGTTGTATGCTTACTCCTTTCACCAAATATCCTACACTCCCTTCACTCTGAACACTACTTTTTTCAAAGTTTCTAGTTACTAGCCATCAAAATTTTCTTTAAGGAAATGATTGAGATTGAGCAAAGAGAAATGTGTCCGAAGAGCCTTCTTATAGCTTTGGACCATTCCAAAAATTTGTATTAACACTAGAAAGAGAAACATTTAACTAAAGACATGCACTAAACAATAGCTAATACACTATCATCCACCATGAGAATGCAAGCTCAAAATAACAATCCTTCACAAATGTGGTCACCCTACTTGAATAAATTAAAGCATGATGACAATGCAACCAAACTAGTTAAGAAGCTTCATTAACTATCCTAAAGTGTTTCATACTTTTATAGAGTTTAGGAATAATACTCATACACCAGGACTTAATTTGTGTCTCTCTATAAATTCACACTTGCAAAATGTTTGATCATTATACACTAAGTAGGTCATGTAGAACTTCAAGCTATTTGACACCTTTGAAAGATAATCACAAATTGCATCACTGATCAGCTTTACTCAAAAGATTCTAGGATTGCCATTCTAACGATGTGAATGTATTAATACATTCATTAGTGAAAAATTTAAGATTTAGGAAGACCTTTAACCCTACGAAGAAGGGTTATCAAATCATCGACCTCTTGTTGGAATTCAGGATGGGGAGTCTTTGGCCACATTACAATGGCAGACTTGGATGCCTTGAGCTAGTTCATGTTTATATTCTTCCTACATTTCTCAGAGTGCTTGCATTATAATATTATGCTGACCATATGATGATAAAAACATACTCATTGATGTTTGGCATCTAAAAATCTTATAAATGAAATCCTCATCTAGCATTACAATCATTTTAATCTCCATTTTTAATGCTTTTGTTCTCTACATCAAAATGGGCAGCTGTTCTAAAGACTAGATGGATATTGATATCCAAAATTGATTGTATGCCGAAAGGTATCAATTGCTAGTTGACCATTTTCAAGAATTGTAAGGTCTACATGATCAATTTTCATGTATTTAATGTTTAACAATATTGTATGTCATAGAGGCCACTAGGAACACATTTTGGTACTACTTCTACTTCATATTACTTGCTTCAAGGAGGATTTGACATCTAGAATAAAGTTGTAATTCTAAATTAGATAAATGTCTAGTGTTAGAAAACTTTTGCATATTCTATTTAATTGTGGAAAACTTTTTCATTTCTACATGTAGTGTTGATGTAGTGCACGTTGGATAAAATTCTTCAATTTACATGGACTTCATTTTATGGCGCAAAGGCAGACAAATTCTCTAGCTCTATAATGTAAATCAAAACCTACAATTCCAAGAAATATCTATGAACTACATCAAGGAAATAAGAGTGAAGTTTGGGTTTTAAAAAGCCAACCTACTCTAAAATGGATGAGAAAGTGTCTTTCAAGTTGTAGAACTTGAACTATATTGCATCACATAGAATAGTGTAGAGAAAATTTTCTGCCCTAAAATAAATAAATAAAATGTAGTTCAGAGAATAAACTCCACACTACATAAGGTTAATGTCCTAGATATAGTCTTGTTCAAAGTTTCCAACTTAGACTACATAACAATTTTTTGGCAATTAAGTGTGGTTTAGAGAATAAGCTTTGAACTACATAGTAGAATGATCCAAAGATAGAAGGGTGCATCATGAGAAAAAATTTCCACCCTTGCAAAGTGAAGGATTGATAGCATGACAACTTTGTAGTTAGGGTCATAAAATAAGGTGACCAATGGCAACCTATGGATTTTTCAATTTGGTATTTGTATGTTTAAGCTTTGGTAGTTTTAGTGTCATTAATCTTCTTGGACTAGGCCCTTTAGTTATATTGAAGTCACATACAATGCCTTGTGAAGTGTAAACAAATTAAAGCTTTGGACTATAAAATTTTTCCTATTTTTTGTATTTTACTTTTCCTTAGACACTAGATTGTTTGGTATTAGTTATCCACATTGTGGACTTTTCATGGGAATCCCTTTTCCTTTGTGATAATTTGAAGATTTTTTTTCATAAGAAAAGTTTTTAAGGGATAAGTTAGTTACATCTTGACTCATTGAATCTTTATGAAGTTCTATTCACTTGACTTTGGCCAATTCTACACTAAGATAATCAAAATGCTCTAGCCAATGCTCTTTCTTTGCATTCTATTACCTGTATGAAATTATGGTGTTAGAAATGACTTTTAAAATAGAAATTAATATATGATATACAAGGATCAAGTTAATAAATGTGCACAATAGTTACACCATGTATTACAGAATGACATTTCTAGTGCATGGTTATTTGTTTATTGATAGGTGTGTTTTTCTCACAGAAAACTTGGCTAGTACATTATGTTAAAGCACAGCTTTATAGATCTGTTTCAAATCAATTACCATTTCCTACTATCCCATGTGGAACAATATAATAATTTTATAAAAATTATCCTATTATTATCCAAAATGAGCACATCCCAAAGGTAGTTAGTCCAATGATGGCATAGTGATAATAATTTGAGAAAGATCTCAATGTAAGGATTTTGTTCGATATCTAACATGCCCAATCCATATTCCTTAAATCAGCAATGTTGACCAAGTTGAGATTAGAAACCTTATTCAACATGCTTTCACTTATTTTTTTCACTTCGGCTTCTACATCAACAGTCACATAGGGGATAAGAGTCCACAACAAAGATGAAGACTATCTTTTTGTGGTGCAAGTTAATTAGTGATGAAGTAGACAATAAGAAGTGCCCTCTTTGCAAACCTTACAACCACAATGTTCACCTTGTGGAGATTAGAAACCTTATATTAATTGGTGGCTTTGACCCCAAAAAATTTGGTTGCATCTGCATCACTCACATAATTGATTGTGCCCTATGCATAAATATCTATTTATTCCATGCTATATCAAGCAATTTTTTCTTAGCCAAGACATTTAATTTGCAACCTCTTAAATCTCTACAAAGATAAAGTTGGAGCAAGAGAATTTTTCTTCTCAAAAGGTGTTCTCTAATTGTAAAGCATCCATTCCTTTATCTATTGAACTAGATATGTCTTGTTTGTTGAACATATAATGGAATGGACACTTTACAATCAGAGGACACCTTTGAGAAGAAAAAATCTCTTGCTCCAACTTTATATTTGTAGAGATTTAAAAGGTTGCAAATTAAATGGCTTGGATAAGAAACAATTGCTTGATACAGTATTAAAAATAAATTTGACCAAACATTGGTGGAAATTTCAACCAATTCTTAATAGTTGTCTACCAAGACTTGGTCAAAATTTCCACCAATTTTAAAAAAGAATTCGACCAAACATTGATGGAAATTTCAACCTATTCTTAGTAGTTTTCTACCAAGACTTGGTCGAAATTTCCACCAATTATAAAAAAATTCAACCAACCATTGGTGTAAATTTTGACCAATTCATGATAGTTTTCTACCAAGACTTGGTCGAAATTTCCACCAATTATTAAAAAAATTGACCAAACATTAGTGGAAATTTCAACCAATTCTTGATAGCTTTCTACCAAGATTTGGTTGAAATTTCCACCAATTATTAAAAAAATTCAACCAAACATTGGTGGAAATTTTGACCAATTCTTGATAGTTTTCTACCAAGAATTGGTTGAAATTTCCACCAATTCTTAAAAAAAATTGACCAAACATTGGTGGAAATTTTGATCAACACTAACAAATCAGAGCTAGCAAAAATTAAATTTTTTTGATGAATTTATTGGTCCAAATTTTGACCAACCTACAGGTTGGTCAAAATTTCTACAAGAAAAATTACCACAAATTGCTTGGTCAAAATTTTGACCAATCTGGGTCAAAATTTCAACCAATTTTCTTCAAAAATTGAGTCCAAAATTACCAGTGGGTTATGCTTATATGAAACTAGATATTCTACACCACACCATTTTGATAATGAGTACACTCCATCACCACCTAGATAGGTATGCCAATTGAGAAAATGAGAGACAAGCAGGAACATAACACTATAATGATTGATATAGCATCTTCTCCAACTGATGTTGAATTTTATAATATCAAAAATTGTGCTACAATAAAAAAAATGTGGGATAAACTTGCAATTATTTATGGAGGTGATCAACATATTAAAAAGGAAAAGTTTGAGAGTCTCAAAGGAAATTTTGATAAGATGAGAATGAAGAAGGTGAAAATATTGCACAATACATTTTCAAAATCAAGGAGGTGGTAAGTGTTATCAAATGTGTTGGTGGAACCATGAATGAAGATGATGTGGTAAGAAAAATCCTCATAACTCTCTTACCTCATTATGTTATTCGAGTCTCTTCTATTTAGGATTTGAGATCCATACTAGGTAATGATGTTAATTTTGAATAGTTTACAAAAGATAGATACTACTTTCAAATTATCCCTAACAATTGGTAGTTCAAGAAAAGAAATAGAAAGAGATAATCACTATAGTTCAGGTGGAAGTGACTATGAGAATTTACCATCTGAGGAGAAAGAACAAGAAGAATTTAAAGCACTGATAACAAAGAGGTTACTAAGAGGAAAAGGAAAGTACAATAGTAAATTGTAGAGCTTAAATATTTTAATTGCAACAAGCTTGGTCATATTTCATCTAGGTGTCCTAAAAATGACAAGAATGATTAGAAGCACAAGAAGGAGAATCGATATCAAAAATTTAGAGACAAGTATAAAGGAGATTAGAAATGATGCTATCTATCTAAGGAAGGCCAAATCAATGATGAATCTGATGACTTAGATGAAGGTGAAGAATTACTTAATGTTTCTATGAATTCAAATTCCAAAGAAGAAAGGTATGAAGATAAAGAAATACTTATTTTTAAAATTGATACATGGATTATTGATAGTGGTTTTTCACCCCATATGACTGGTGATGTTGAAAAGTTTGAAAATATAGAGAATATGATAGAGGTTTTATTAAACTTGGAAATGATGCTCCATGTTGTTTAAAGGGAAAAGGATCCATTATGACGAATAAAAATATTAGGTTTGGTAAGGAATATTGGGATCAAGGACCCAAGTGCAACCTATTGAGTGTAGAACAACTTAATAAGATAGGTTGAATCAGCTAAAATTTTATAATTGAAAGGTGAAGATCTATGATGCTATTACAGATATGATAGCTACTGGTAAATAATACAAAAATAACTTATTTTATCTGAATTCTACTACAAATACATGTTTGATTACAAGAAGTGAAAATGTTGGGTTATGGCATAAAAAAGTTGTCATGTACATTTTGATAACATGATCAAGGTTAGTAAGTGTTGGAGTCGAGGAAAGCCAACTCCGAAGATGCCCAAGATCACCTGCATGCGAAAACCTGTCAAAGAGAAGCCATGAAGAGGAAGAGCATGGAGCAAGGGAAAAACCCTAAATGGACATGAGAGACAATATGTGCAAACACAAGAAGAAAATGTATTTACAATATGCACAATGCATTATGTTATGATAATACAATAAGAGAGAGCCCGAATATAAAGAGCTCATGGAAGCTTGTAGAAAAAGCTGGAAGGTGCTAGAAGATAAGTGTGACAACTAGAAGGGAACAAACTCCCATGTTGTCAACAACTAACCACTACATGCATTAAATACAAAATATTAAATAAATGCATTAACCTAAGTAAGCTTAAGTAATAGAATAAATAATTAATAATTAATTATTTACTCTAACACCCCCCCTTAAGTGCAACTTAGGGAAATGCCTTAAGCTCACAAAACTAAGATGAAATGCATAATGGGTCCTAACAACGAGGCCATTTTAGGTACCCAAGTACAATGCAAGAAGATGAAACCTCTATAAACAGGGAAAGAGAGAAAATCACATGGGAAAAACCCTCCCCCAAAAAGAGGTAAGAACCTAGTGAAGAACTGAAGAAGTCTCCAACTAGGGAAAATGTCCCCTAAAATAGGAACAAGGAGTGATCATGAAGAAGCATCACTGAAGCATGAAGAAGCTGCAAATCTACCAAACTACTGATCTAAAGAACCTCCATGGAAGAAGAAGGCACGAACCGAGCATGTCTATATTGTAGATGATCCATCTCACTGAAATGCATAGGTAGCCAGCCACTGCAATCGCCTTGTATATAGGATCAACCACTGAATACATAGTTCACACTATCGAACCATTGAACCATGAATGCATTAGAACAATAGCATAACCCCCCCTTAATGCAGACGGGGTGTGATGATAGGCAACTGATAAGGTGGGCCAAAGTCTCCTGCAAACGAATCAAGAACGAGGAGAGAGGAAAAGAGGTACAGAAACCTATAAAGACATGGTCTAACTGAATTTGCATGGGGCTAATGTCATGGAAGGGACACTCACTTGACAAAGGAAGAATGCCTAAAACAGCAAACAATAATCCCCCCATGGTGCTTTATGAAAATAGTGCAAGTACAACTGACTCAAAACAACATTCATGATTCCCGGAATGCAAAAGTGGCACTTTATCTCAATGCGAAAGAAAAAAGTGCTTCAAAATGATAGCTACAATGATCAAAACTGAAAAAGAGCTGCAACAAAAGAAAGTACAGCTGAAAACAAAGCAAACCATGCTAGGAAAATGATCCTCGAGCCTAAAACACTCAAAATATCCACCATAGAGAAAAAATGCTAAAACTAGGATAGAAAGAGTAGAGGCCAAAAACTAAGGACAAGGACTGCATTTCTGAAAAGGTGACAAAACTAGCTTTCCAAAAATATAAAGTTTTAAAAAAACAAGCATGGGATGCAAAAGATATGCATGTCAGAGTCAAAAATAGGACTTCAGGCTTTAACAAAAAAAATTGGTATTAAAAAAGCATCAAAACCCACAAATACCTACACCAAAATCTTCGTCTCGGAACCAGCTTTTCGGTGCTTCTTTCAGATCAAAAAAATACCTTTGTATCTATAAGTTATGGCCAAAAAACCACAAGTAGGTCCAAAACCAAATCAGGAGAGGTGCATACAAGGTCTGATGACACTGCGCTGACGTCAGCAAGTCAGGCGATTAAATTTGACGATTTTTAGGCTGTCGCAGCACAAAAGATGCCATGTGGCATCACCACGTGGCAGTATGACTGATGACATGGCAGAGGCCACGTGGCAATGTGCCATGTGGCGCCCATGCCACGTGTCAAGCTCGGATTGGGAAAAATGCCACACCGGCTGCTGACTCAGCAAAAAAGGGTCGAATCGGCTGCTGCTAGCACGGGCACTAATGTGGGCTAGTGGAGCGAAGCACTGAAAAGAATAGCAGAGCAAAGAACTCAGGCGGATCTGTCGGCGGACGAGCGGAACTGCCGGCGCAGGCGACGAATGGAAAACTGAGGAACGCCACCGGAGGATGCCGAGCGGAGCCCAGGGGGGCGCTGCCTGCTGCGGGCTACGCGTGGGTGGCGCGGTGGCGGCCCTACGGTGGCGTGCGAGCGCTGCTGCAGTGGTGCGGCCTGAAAGTTTTTTTTTTTTTTTTTAAATTTTGACCCTGCGTTCGTACGATCTGTACGACAGACCCTGGAGGCTTCAGAAAATCCCCAAAAATGCCCTGTGTCCAAAATCGAAAAGCTTTATATGATTCATGACTACAAACGGCCTTCCGAATCCAATAGTGATGTCCGTTTGGGCCCAAAGTGCTCTGAAAAAATGCTGATCATCCGATTTGAAGAAAAATTGCACAAACAAACTAGGGTTTGTGACTTCAAATGACGGCTTCAAAATTTCTTCAACAAAGTAGCAGCAGGAAGGCTTTGATACCATGTTGGAGTTGAGGAAAGCCAACTCTGAAGACGCCCAAGATCACCTGCATGCGAAAACCTGTCAAAGAGAAGCCATGAAGAGGAAGAGCATGGAGCAAGGGAAAAACCCTAAACGGACATGAGAGACAATATGTGCAAACACAAGAAGAAAATGTATTTACAATATGCACAATGCGTTATGTTATGATAATACAATGAGAGAGAGCTCGAATATAAAGAGCTCATGGAAGCTTGTAGAACAAGCTGGAAGGTGCTAGGAGATAAGTGTGACAACTAGAAGGGAACAAACTCCCATGTTGTCAACAACTAACCACTACATGCATTAAATACAAAATATTAAATAAATGCATTAACCTAAGTAAGCTTAAGTAATAGAATAAATAATTAATAATTAATTATTTACTCTAACAGTAAGAAGAAAATAGTAAGAGGTTTATCAAGATTAAGCAAGCCAGATAAAGTTATGTGTAAGAAATGTTAGATTGGTAAAATGAAAAAATCAAGTTTTCCTAGCAAGTATTACTCATCTATTAATGGCATATTAGAGTTAGTTCACTCAAGGATAATGTCTATAATGATTCTAAAATAAAATTTGGATGCATTCCAAATGTTTAAATGGTACAAGGAAAGAGATGAGAAGGAAACTAGTAACAAATTGAAGTTTAAATAAGATTTCATAGAGGAGGTGAATTTATCTTTGATGAATTTATCATCTTCTACAATGAAAATGGAATCAAAAGACAACTTTCCGCATCAAGATCTTGACAATAGAATGTCATGGCTGAAAGAAGGAATAGATCAATAGTTGATTGTGCTATAATATTGTTAATTGAGAAGGAAGTTGCAAAAATATTCTGGAAATAGGTGTTTGTTAAAGTTATAACAAGTCAGGGCTCTTACAATCCTCTAATTTTCTTGTAGGAGAACATCAACATTAACAAGCTTGGTATAGTGTCTAATGTCACAACCCAATGCATGTGATATGTAGTTGGGATGATGCCGAAAATACAAATACAAATTCTTGTTATTGTTGAAAAGAGATTGTTTGAAGTGTGGAACCTATTATGGAACAATTATTATTTTGTCACTAATGTCAAACCTATTGCTTTCTGGTGAGACAGTTTCTTTTTGGTTTGAATGTTATCATTTGATTGATGAAGAGGATTTCAAAAGAAATGATAGCAAGAGTACCTAGAGAACGGTTGAGTTATATGGTGTATAAAATGAGCACTAAGATCAAGTAAGACATTGATGATATAGTGTATTATTGATCTACTTAAGGCTAAAGTGAATGGTTACTTTAGCTAAGCCAAGAAGAAGTGTTTTCATAAAAAGTGTCTATCAAGCCTAGTCGAGCAAAAAGTGTAAGCCAAGAAAAATTAGTTCAGGCCAAGTAGAATTTAGTAGGTGTCAAGTGTTAGAAAAGTTAGTATGTGTTGAGCATCAGTAAAACTTAGTAAGTGTCAAGCATCAAGGAAATAATAGTGGTGACTGAGCAAGGAAGACTTAGTAGATGCCGAGAAATCCAATTTTAGTTGAGCATCAGAACACTATTATTGCTGAGTGAATAGTGTAGATATCAAGTAACAACAAAATGAGTTAAATCAAAGATTTGATGAATCTGAGCTGAAAAAGTTAATTTCTTGAATTGTGTGAAGCATGTGGAAGATAAGCTTGATGAGCTAGACTCAGAATTTAAGGTAAACCATTTTGAGGCAAATTTGAGGAGAATTGTAAGAGAAGTTTCTAGAGGGAACAAAATGGAAAGAGGGAGGATTCGATGAATCTGACCTAACCCTAAGATGGATGATTTTGATTAAGCAAAAAAAATCATAATTCTCTTTATAACAGAATATGCAAATGACATGCTAAGCAAGAAGGCTTAAGGAGTTGGAGGCTTGAAGGGTGTACAAGCTATCAGAGATGAAGAGTATGAATGCCAAGCAGAATGGTAGACTAAACTAGAGATCTATAATCTACAAGTGGGTTGTAGAGTCCCACTACTACTTTAAGGTCAAGTCTCACTAATACTTTCTAACCATTGTATCTGTCTAGATAAATTGTTTGGATTAAGGTTGATCTAACAGTCATTTGCAAATCCTTTAACTGGGTGACATTCCAATGGAATATTCTAAAGTCCTCTAACAAGGCTCACTCCTAACAGGGTGATTGGAATCCTTTAAGAAGGTCACATTTAATAGTGTGCATTGTAACCTTAAATAGGGTTGGCTCCTTGCAAGGCTCACTTTAGAAGAGTGAAAATTGGTAGTGTGTTATTGGTGATTTTTCCCAAATTGGGTTTCCATGTTAAATCCTTGTGTCAAAATGTGTGATTTATTTTGTGTTTTTTAATGTTTACATTTCTGCAAAGCTATTTTGACCTAGGATACTGACCTACTAAATTATGAAATTATTGGATGCATGCATGATATGGATATATGGACATGAATCTGTTAAGTACTAAAATAATTTTTTTGTACATGGGTGAGTGCACTAAGATGGTGTACAAAAAGAGGGATATAAGTGGACACCTTTCTTCTAAAATTAGGTAAACCTGAACTTGGACAAGACATTTGAGGGTCATCCACTAAAATAACAAGATGCATAAAACATATATATTTTAGTACTCTGAATCTACTTTCTAAACTACTAGAGTTTTTTTAAAATGGATAAGATTAGGTGGGTCAAACCCTACACACACAAAAAAAATAGTTCCTACTTTTTTTAGAAAATATAACATAGTTGTTTTCATGTGCAACGCAAAAGGCATAGCTATATTTAGTGTTTTGAATATCCCTTTGGTAGGATAGTTAAGAGTCATATCTAAAAGTTGTATATTTTTTTGTAATTTTATGATGAGTATTTTTTTAGTTATGAATTATTGAATGGACTAATCCTAAAATATTGGTACCTATTCATGTGCTAACCATAACTTGCATCAAAATAATTGAAAATAGGAACATTTGTTTTTAAATATTTATATAATCAAGGGTATAATAGTAATATGTAATTTATTTTGAATTTGAATAGGTATATAAAAAGTTATTAATAAATGGTAGACATGTGTCTATGAGGAATTTCAAGGCATTGGTAAAAGTAATTAAAGTTTACAATGTTAATGTTGTCCAAAAAAAGAAAAAATTATATGGTTAGCAAAGAAGACGTGTAAGATTATGGTGGTGATTTTAGAGATACCAACTTCACCATTAACATACCTGACAAAGACCAAGACAATAATTAATCTTAGAAGATGAAAAAATTTCTAAAGAAGAAAAAGGAGGGAAAATAGTCTACCAAGCCTTTGGGTCATTTTCCTAGGCTATCACCAAGCCATAACCTGATCAGGTTTTTTGGATTCAAATAACCCAATTGGGTTATGAAAATAAAAAATGCATTTAGAACATGATCAAGTTTTGTATTGCTACTTCACAAGGTTAGATTGAGTGGGGGAGTGAGGGAGAGAGAGAGAGAGAGATCAGGTTATGCATTATACTAAAAAAGTGTCTATCATATCCCCAATCCTTGTCTCCATTCCATCCTCTATCCCTCTCCCTCTCTCTCTCATTTTCACTCTTTATCCTATCCTTATCTCTCTTTCTACTATCCCCTTCTCTCTCTCTCTCTCTCTTTCTATCCTTTCCCCAAATCTATCTCTCCCCATCCCTCTTTGTATCTCTCTCTCTCTCATTATCTCCATCTATCTCTCACTCTTTCTATCATATCCCCTAATCTCTCTCTCTCTCTCTCTCTCTCTCTCTCTCTCTCTCTCTCTCTCTCTCTCTCTCTCTCTCTCTCTCTCTCTCTCTCTCCCATATCCTTGTATCTCTCTCACTCTTTCTATCATATTCTCTAATTCTTCTCTCCATTCCCTCTTCTCTCTCTCTTCTCTCCATCCCTCTAGATCTCTCTCTCTCTATCTCTCTCACTATTTTTATCATATCCCCTAATCTCTCTCTCTCTCTCATATCCCCTCTCTCTCTTTCTCCTACCCCCTTCTCTCTCACTCTTTCTATAATAACCCCTAATATCCGACAATCTCTCTCTCTCTCCCTCTATCTCATCCCTAATATCTCTCTCTCTCTCTCTCTCTCTCTCTCTCTCTCTCTCTCTCTCTCTCGTATATCCCTAATCTCTCACTCTCTCACTATTTCTATCATATCTCCTAATCTCTCTCTCTCTCTCTCTCTCTCTCTCTCTCTCTCTCCCTCCCTACCCCCCCCACCCCCTCTCTCTTTCTCCTATTCCACTCCCTCTTTCTCCTATCCCCTTCTCTCTCTCTCTCTCACTCTTTCTATTATATCCTCTAATTCTTCTTTCCATCCCATCCTCTCTCTCTCTCATTCTCTCCATCTCTCTCACTCTTTTTATCATATCCCCTAATCTCTCTCTTCCCCACTCTCTCTTTATCGTATCCCCCCTCTCTTTCTCCTATCCCCTTCTCTATGTCACTCTTTCTATTATATCCTCTAATTCTTCTTTCCATTCCATCTCTCTCTCTCTCTCTCTCTCTCTCTCTCTCTCTCTCTCTCTCTCTCTCTCTCTCTCTCTCTCTCTCTCTCTCTCTCTCTCTCCTATTCCCTTTTCTTTGATTATTTCTATCATATCCCCTAATCTCTCTCTCTCTCTCTCTCTCTCTCTCTCTCTCTCACACACACACACACACACACACACACACACACACACACATAGTCTATCTCTCTCTATCTCTCTATCTCCCTCCCTCCCTCCCTCTCTCTTTCTCTTATTTTTCTCTCTTTTTATCCTATCCCTTTCTCTCTCTCCTCACTCTTTCTATTATATCCTCTAATTCTTCTTTCCATCCCATCCTTTCTATCTCATTCTCTTTATCTCTCTCTCACTCTTTCTATCATATCACCTAATCTCCCATAATCCCTCTCACACTATTTCTATCATATCTCATAATCTCTCTCTCTCTCTCTCTCTCTCTCTCTCACACACACACACACACACACACACACACACACATCCCCCCTCTCTCTTTCTCCTATCCCCTTCTCTCTTAGTCATTCTCTTCACCTCACTCTCACTCTTTCTATTATATCCCCTAATCTCTCTCTCTCTCTCTCTCTCTCTCTCTCTCTCTCTCTCTCTCTCTCTCTCTCTCTCTCTCCCCCCCCCCCCCCCCTCTTCATATTCCCTTCTATCTCTTTATCCTAACCTCACCCTCTCTCTCTCATTCCTCTCCATCACTCCCTCCCTCCTTCAATCTACCTTTGTATAGTAGTAATAAAGAACCCAATTGAGTTATACAAAACCCAATCAAGTTATTGAAAATTATAAATAAAATAATGTGTCAATGGTTATTATATTGTTTCAGTATAGTCCACTAGATTCTACTACTGTTTCACATGTATTTCGATACTAGGTATGCAAGTGTAAGGTTTTTTGTGCTTGGAAATGCTAAATTTTATAATTTTCATGTGCCAACATCTTATTTTATTTTAGTATCTTACAATTGAGCATAAAATAATCATGCAAATTTATTTTATTTTTTATTTTAGTTTTTATTTTATTCATGTTATTTTTTGTGGGGTAATTTGCATCTACGATCATGGGAAAGAACAAGAGAGGAACAATTAAAAAATGAGAGGTAGGAAAGGAAAAAAAAAATGGAGCGTATGAGGAGATTATGTGAAGGTACATCATAAAATTCCTCCAATGTAAGTGATGAAGATCTACCTATTGATATTGATGTTGCAAACACACCTAATTTGAAAAACAAAAGTGTTCAACATATCCCAATTAAAATGATTATGATACATACACTTACATCACTTGATGCCCCTAATGTACCATCTCAAGTTGAAATGATGATTACACATGATGTAATTAATGAAACTATAGAGTATGCATGTACATCAATATATCTTGGAATAATTCATAGAAAACCAAAGTTTCTAATTGACATTATGAAAATATTTTGAAGCCAATACATGATAAAATGTCAAAAAGAAATTTTAGGAGAATTGTTCAAAAGATTTGAAATAACTATTTTGAAAATTTGAATCAAAGTGGAAGATGCCAACTTGTTGTTGAAATGGTAAAAAATATGAAATTTAGAGAAACAATGAGACTTTTGGGGTTAAGAACATCTTAAAATAGTAGTGAAAAAAACATTGTTAGAAATTACTTTGAAGCATACCAATCCATTGGTTCAAGAGCACATACTAAAGATGCTAATGCAAGTCAACAAGTCCTCACATTGAAACCATTATGGGAAAGGAAATGGAAAAAATTGTATGGTAAGGAAAAAAAAGTAAATCATTAAGGATAAGTACAATAACATTACTCAAAGGCTTAGTGAGGTGAGAGAAAATTGAGAATTCTATGAGACTTCTTTTTGGTCATTCGAAGGTAGACTCCCACATATGGATAAAGTTATTGTTGATGCATGAAGAACATTAATAGAAAAAAAATTTCATGAAAAAACAAGGGCTTCACCAAACCAAAAAGATGTTGTCAAAAGATGAATTGGAAAAACAAACTGTGCACCACTTGCAAAACATTTTTTGGATATGACTCAAACACAATTTTATGAAATGTTTCTTTAAATATTTCCTCAAATTAAAATCAGCCAAAGATTTTTTCAGATGAAAAAACTATTCTATGTTAAGACAAATCATACATGCATTACATGTTATTGTAGGGTTCATGTTGAGTTTTCTATGTATTATCAGCTTTATCATTATATATGTTGTACTTTGCAAACCAATGAAATATTATAGGAATGTGGTCTACAATTACCTCCCAATTCACTGAGAGAATTTATTACAAGTGTAATATGTGATCAAGATGATGGGTGCATTTATTATAAGACCATGTGTTTAAAAGGTTTTTGCCTTGAATGTAGTGGTTCACAAAAGTTGCATAGATGCTTACATCTAGATAGCACAAATGAAATTGGCAAGACACTAGTTTCTCTTGAAAAGTACAAGTTAGTTATATATGGTGTTAAAGATGGAAAAGAATTAAATAGGTGTGAATTAGTGAGAAGTGATGTATGTGTAGCTGATTTGTTGAAATTGTTTCAAGAGAAAATAGTTTATGACTACATAGGTCATACACATAGAGCTAGACTGTTAGATGAGCAATTCAAGTTGTATAAGGACACTTTTCCCTTGGGTACGATTGTGTCAATTGTTAACTTCACTAAAAACTATACACTAAAACCTTAAAATGAAGTGCAACCAATGTATGACAACTCTATACAAGTGTCAATTTTTGTACACATAGCATTTATTCATGGACATGATAGCACAGAGGATGATAGAAAAGTATTAAGAGAGTATCACTTCTATATTAGCAATGATCAAACTCATTCATCAGAGTTTGTGCAAGGATGTTTTAGAGTTTTCTATGAAAATTTGAGAGAAAGAGATGAAAGATACAATCAATATATTATATGGTGAGACAATTGCACTACACAATTCACAAATGCAAGGATGCTATATTTGTCGAGTAGGATGCATGTGACAAGTGGAGAGCAACATTTTTAGAATTTTATTGAGGTGGAACATGGAAAAGGAGAGTATGATGGTACTAGAGCACGTGTGAAAAGAATCCTTAGTAGAGAGGAATTATAGTATGAAGGTGGCACAATATTACAAAATGTTGAAACAAATATCCAATGGTGCAATTCTATGAAGGGTCCATGTAATACACGTAAGTCTATGGTTTCTAGATATTTTTGATTGATACGTGAACCTAACATTGAAAATTTGTAAGATTTTTGTATGGTTATAGAATCAAGAAAGATGCATTCATTTCAAAGTTCAAATATAGTGTCACTAGCTATTCATACTAGAAAGCTTGCATTCTTTTTCTCTTTGTGTATGCATCATTTATGTGATGAATGTGAATCAAAAGAATGGGTTGACCAATGGTATTGTAGACCTTTGCATCTAATTGATTCATATCAACTTCCTATAGCACTACAACTCAACTAGGTTAAAGCATTAATAGATTTTGAGCATGTATCTGACCTAGTTGAACCAAGTACTAAGTTTTTCAATTTAATACTTGGATTAATTTGATTACTTTCAATTTTTCCATTAGCTTATCCTTCTATATAATTCTAGTAATGTATATTTAGTTATTGTATATGAAAATAATGATGAATGAATAGATTACTTTCTATGTCAACACAGTGAGCCCAAAAAGAAACTGATAGTTGTAGTCATTGATGGTGAAGATATTGAGTACCCAGTAAGATTTTTCATTGTGACAGGAACATAGTATATTTTTGTCCCCTACCACGAAGATCTCTTTAAGTCAATTTTTCATGTATAATGTATTAATTTTGACTTTAATTTATCTTTACAATTAAATGTAGGTACCCTATCAAGAACTCTACCATGTAGATATTTGAGGATTTTGAGACATAAAGAGATATTCTTCATTACTCTAGCCTTATTGTTGCAACAAATATTCAATTGATACCATATCATGGTAGACCTCTTAACAAGAAGTTGTAGAAAGTATGTGAATCTGATCATGAGGAAATACTTGATACAATAAGGGTTATAGTTGATCTAGAAGATTCCCTTGATTGATTGTGTGCTATATAGCTAAATCATTCTACATATGGTAGAATAATTTTTAAAATTTTGAATATATGTTATGCAAAATGTTGCAACTTCATAGTGATGTGCATATGTAGATGCCACATTTTTTATATAAATCCAATAATAGATGTCACATGTGCATATTTAGATGCCAAATTTTGTATATAAAATGGATAAGACATGTAACATGTGCATATTTATATGCCATTTTTTGTATAAAAATCCAATAGGAGATGTCACATGTGCATATTTAGTTGCCAAATTTTGTATATAAAAAAGAGAAGACATGTAACATGTGCCTCTTTAGATGCCATATTTTGTATAAAAATCTGATAAGAGATGTTGACCATGTACATATTTAGATCTGCCTGATTTTTTATATAAAATTGATAAGAGATATAATATTATGAATTATTGTTATAAATTTATTATATAAATTTTCCTCTTGAACTCTTTTTTGTGGTTTTGATGATATCCTTAAAAATATATTCAATTATCTTCAACTTATATGGATTTAGATGGTTGTCCTCTTGCATTTTTCTCCCAAATTTCCCAAAATATTAGGAAAATTAAATTATAGATTTATCCATTTGGCTTCTCTAAAACATATGAAAATCTTGGATAGGGTTGTTTTGGACCATGTCCTTGCTGTCACACTATGTCACCCCTTTTTAGGCTTAAAATAGCCCTTTGATTGGCACAAGGCATGATGATGATGTCATCATAAGGTCAATAGGGTCTACAAAGAGTTAGGGTCAGGTTTTTACCATAGGTAGGTTTGTGGTTAAGTTTGAGATGATAGTAAAGTCATTTGACCAAATTGGTGAAAAGTTGTACAAAAATGTAAAAGTTACATTATGCAACTTTGCAACTTTCAAAAGTTGCTTGAGAAAATTTTAGCAAGAAAGTTGCAAAGCATTGAAGAGGAGTTCCAAAATATGTTTCCCATGCTCATATACTCAAGCATGGGTAGTTAAACCTTCCAAACCTCCATTTACAACCTTTTGCAAAAGTTGCAAAAGTTGCTGAAGCATGTTTTTGAGCAACTTTGCAACTTTTGAGCAATTCTTGCTCTTAGCATCATTTGGTCAAATGGGTTCATCTAGGACTATTCTAGGACCCTAGTTAAGATTCCTAGGACCTATTAAGTAACTTAATACCTTAGTTTCCCATCCTTAACAAATTTTAACTTATTAAGCAACTTTTGGCTCATTAAGAAAATTTTGGCCAACTTAGGACCTAATGAGCACTTTTGTCTTTTCCTAGCATTCCATGGCTGCTCCATTAGCGTTGGTTGTTTGGGTTTAGGCTAGGACCAACCTCATTTGAGCCACAATGTCCATCCAATGGTATCAACCACATTGAACAGAAGCATCCCTAAGGGTTTGTAAGCCCGATCGGGCTATGATCTTTGATCAAGCATTTCTCTAAGCTCATGTGAGGTATTGATGAACTGTCCGGTGCTATAGAATCATGTTATCTAGGCCTACCATAAGCTATCTCATTTTTTAGAGATTCAATATTGTTTGGATTTGGCATCTGTATCTTGCCTATTGCCAAAAGTTAGAATGTTGCTCAGTTAAAATGAGCAAGGTTATGTATATTTCAAACCATTGGTCCTAGGATCAAATCTTCTACTCCATAAGCTCCAATTGGTCTAGCCTAGTCTAGGACCAACCTAAAATCAGCCACAACGTCCCTCTAATAGTATTTCCCACACTAAACGAAAGCATCCCTAAGGGTCTCTAAGCACCATCGGGCTATGATCTTTGATTAGGCATTTCTCTAAGCTCGTGCAAGGTATTGATGAACTCTCAGGTGCAATAGGATCACATTATCTAGGCCTAAAACAACCTATTTTTAGTTTTAGAGATTCAACTTATTTGCATTTAGTTTATGTATCTCACCTATTGCCAAAAGTTACAATGTTGCTCAGTTAAAATGAGCAAGGTTGTCCATATTTCAAATAATTGGTCCTAAGATCAAATTGTCTACTTCGTTGGCTCTAGTAGGTCAGATTTAGCCTAGGACCAACCTCATTTTAGCCACAACATCCCTTTGATGGCATCAACCATACTGAATGGAAGTGTCTATAAGGGTCTTTAAGCTCTATCAAGCTACAATCTTTGACACAAATACAAAAATCATGATATATTTTTACTTTTCATGTCTTATTACATCAATATAAGTGACATATGATTACATGTTAGATTTTTTGTAAAAAAAAAAAGAACATTCATGTGTTTGATTAATTGCAAGAAAGTAAGCTGAAATACAAGTTTGTATGCACACATTGAACAAGTTGGATGGAAATCCAAGTTTAATGTATATCAAAATGAATAATATATTATGTCGTATCAATCATATAGTTACAAAAAGATGTTATGTCTCATCGGTACAATAAAAAAGTTGAATACCTGATAAATGCCAAATGTGTAGAATAAAAATGTCAAATGTGCACAATACAAATCTTAAATATATACAATACAAAAGTTGAATACCTAAAAAATATCAAATGTGTACAATGGAAATGTTGAATGTGCACAATACAAATCTCAAGTATATAAAATACAAAAATCAAATATATGTCAATGTCATGTGATGACCACAACTACATATGTATATCACTATCAATATATATGATTGTGCAAGATCATAAAAATTGAGCCTCTTTGATGTAGTTTATGGCTCACTAGGTGTCTGTAGAAGAAAAAAATAAAATACACTATCAAATATCTTATCTATAAGTAATATGAAAATAGCTAGAAATTAGAATCTAAATTGTGGATAGTTGAGTTGTTCATTACCTCATCCCTTTGTCTCACAGTTGGTCTGAATGATAACAGTAATGGGCTCCTTCTTCGATGGGTGGGACTCCTAACAAAATAATGAGGTGGAGTGATGATGCAAGACACAACTACTGATGAATCAATGCTCATGGGAGGAACAACCATTGATGAATCAGTGCTGGTATGAGGCACAACTTGTATGGTAAGAGATAAAATGTTAGCTTTATAAAGTGACATTAGGGATCCAAATAAAATAAAAATACAAAAAATGTATTGTAGCCTGAGCTAGATCTCTGGTGCTAGTAGGAGGTACAACCATAGATGAAGTAGTGTTGGTATGAGGCACAACCTGTATGGTAAGAAATAAAATGTTAGCATTATAGAGTGGCATTATAGATTCCAAATAGAGTAAAAACACTATAAACATATTGGAGCCTGAGCTAGATCTCCTGTGCTAGTAGGAGGTGTAACCACTAATGAATCAATGTTGGTATGAGGCAGAACTTGCATGGTAATAAATTAAATGTTAGAATTGTAGAGTACGTATTAGGGATTCAAAATAGAGTAAAAAACAAAAAACATATTGTAGCCTAAGCTAGATCTCTCGTGCAAGTAGCAGTACAACCATTGATGAGTTAGTGTTGGTATGAGGTACAACCTATATATTAAGCAATATATATATATATATATATATATATATATATATATATATATGGCAACTTAAGTTGGATCTCTCATGCTAGTATGAGACACAACTTTTATGGTAAGTGATAAAATGTTAGAATTGTAGAGTAGATGTTAGGGATTTCTGTCACACACACAAGAAATCCAAATTGAGATCACAAGAGGGTTCAACTAAAACTTTACCTCTAGTGTTCTTGCTCCTAGCCTCACATCTCTACTAGAATGAGTACTATGTGGTGTTCTTGAACTGCTTGTTGCACCTTGCATTGCATATTGTTGACATATCAATCTAGAGTGATCTATAAAATGATTTTTAAAATTTTTTTACAATATTTAGGTGATGAAATAATATCATATCAAAACTCAAACAGAAAAACAAACCTTTTTATTATGTCCACCAAAGACCATTTCCATCAAATCATTTGAGTGTTAAATCCCCACCTCATATGAAAAAAAATTATGCCCATAATGTACACATGGATGAGATGACACTCTATCCTTAGAGGCCTCCATATCTATCCCATCACAAATGTGATAATAGCTCTAAAACAAAAAATGTTGATTGGGCCTCGAAGATTGTAATGATGCATGTGATGATGATGTTGGTGGCACAAGTGAGGATGACACTAGTGGTGTAGGTGACACAAGTAGAGATGACACTGGTGGTGCAGGTGATGGTGATGGAGTTGTCATAAGTTGTGATGACCAAGGTGCCATAGGTAATGATGAAGGAGCTAGTGCATGTTGTGATGATCAAAGTGCCATAGGTGATGATGATGGAGCTATCACATGTTGTGATGACCCTAAAGGTGCATATGATAATGGTTGGGATGTCATAGGTGAAGGAAAACCACCTAATTGTGAGCCATGCTCAATGATAACATCTATCAATAATGTAGTGACATAAAGAGTCTATAAATCAATATAATCCTTTACAATTGATGGGAGCATAGCATGAAGAATGATTTTTCATGTTGTACATCTCCTCTTATTTTTTGGTACCACCCTACGAGCCCTAGGTCTATCCTATACAAAGGCTCTCCCTCTACCCTAGAACTGATGGATGTTAAAGTAATTTGGCTTCTTGCCAAGGATGAACTCGCAATATAGCTTTCTCAAAAAATATAGAGGCACCTCATAATTATGACATGGTGGTAGGTCAAATATCATATACTACCTATCCCAAAAATATGATCTCATCCTAGCATGAGGGCACCAATGAATAGGAAAAGTTTTGATTGTGTGTAATAGGGAGTTGTCAGATATAGGATCGATGAAAATAGAACATATAATACCTCTTTTATGTCTTTATCTTTCACTTACTAATATGATAACCCATTTGCATAAAATGCACAAAACCTATCCCTTGATGTACCCCATTTTGTAACCTCTATAGACACTTTATTTGAATTTTGGGATATTTTTTCAACTGTATTCACTAGGGTTGAGTGGTGAGAAAGTTACCGATGACCACAACCTATTAACCATTTGGGTAATGTTAGCACTATTTTTTGAGAGGTGGTTTATGAGGTCCTCTTGTGTAGTAGTTAAATGATGTAATTGTATGCCTGAAGGGTTTATAGGAGGTGGCGGTTGTTGAACGAGAACATTGAGTGCAGTGTTTTGTGGTTGTATCACTGAGGGTGGAGGGTTCTTTGGTTGTGTCACAATGAGTTGAATTTTTCATGGTTTTGTCATGATGGGTGGAGGGTTTGATTTTCTAGGAGGTGGTCTTTCTTCTCTCCCTCATTTTCTTGGATTCCTCGATGCATCTATATTAAAAATTTATTTTAAAAATTACAAAAATTATAAATTACAAAACCACATTACAAAATTCGATAAAAATATATATAAGCGATGGCTAGAATGAAGACTTACCTCTTTTATGGGGCACCACGGATGGAAGTGCAATCAAAATTTATTTTTTATGCTAAATTTGATCGAGCTTTGGTGTTCTCCTTTGCAATCCATGATGTTGTTGCTATTTGAGGGTATAAAAATACCCTCAAATGTAGACAACAGTCACATATTATATATTTCACAAAACCTAATCGAGTTTAGTAAAACTTAATCGGGTTAATAACTTAGATAATTCAAAAAACCTGATTGAGTTTTTTTGAATTAAATTATTTAATAACCTGATCAGGTTTTTTAAAGTATAATGGCCAAGATTAGATACCAAGCCTGACCAGTATTTCACTTTTAAATAACCTGATCAAGTTATTGAAATTTATTTTTTTGGGGTGTGTCCACTTGTTTGTACACCTACTTGGTGTACACACCCACATTTGGACCTTGGATAATTGATTCACCACCTACCCACCCCCCCACCCCCCCCTACCTTGATTTATTCTAAATATTCCAAAAATTGGTATTAGAGATTTGGTGCTTGTGAGGAAACAATTTGAAGGTACTAGAAGCTAAAGATCAAGATTTACAAAAGAGAGTCACCCAAGCTTAACAAGGATGAATCTCTTACATGGAAAAGTTTGATGAAGCTACATCTAGGAGGACTTGGAGACTTTGCACTCTCAACTATAACTATTGAGTATGTAGAAATATTTGGAGGTATGACAGTAGAAGAATTGAAACAAAAGAAGGAACACAACTAGGTAATGTTAGAGATTGCATCTTCCCTAAGCTATTCTAAGTTTGATAACATCAAAGAGTGTAATACTTCCAAAAAGATGTGGGATTCTCTACACAAGATCTATGGAGGAGATAAGAATGTGTTAAGAGCCAAATATGAAAGTCTTAGAGGTAAGTTCAATGAAATGAGAATGCAAGAAGGTGAGAATATAGTTCAATATTGTGCTAGAGTCAAGGAAGTTGTTAATGCCATCAAAGGATCAACAAGAAAACTTGAGGATGAGACTATGATCAACAAAGTGTTAAGAACCCTACTACCTATCTATGCTATTATAGTCTTTGCTATACAAGAACTAGAGATGTACCCCTGGTAATGATCTGAACCTAAAGAAAAGAAAAAGAAAAAGGTCAAACATGTTTCTAGTGATAGTGATATAGATTAAGATGATGTAGAAGAGCTTGAAGCATTGTTGGCTAGGAGGTTTCATAGAGGAAAAGGAAAATACAAAGGTAAGTTACCTATCATGTGTTTCAATTGTAATGGGGTTGGTCATATTGTTGCAAGGTGTCCAAAAAAGGAGAACAATAGAAGTGGAGACAAATACATAGGTAAAAGAGATGAGAATAGAAAAGATTATAAAGAAAAAAGAAAGAAGGCTTGCTATATTGCTGAAGAGGAATCCAATGAAGAATCAGATGATCATGATGATGAAGTTGTTTATAGTTTAATGAAGGATAATTCTAATGAAGATGAGGAAACTATATTAGTGTCTTATGTGAACAAGAGTGAAAGATGGATTATTGACAATGGTTGCTCAAATTACATGCCTAGAGACAAAAGTAAGTTCAATTCTCTTGTGCATTATGATGGAAATAGTGTTAGATTTGGTAATGATGCACCCTATTTGATAAAAGGAAAAGTTTTAATAAAATTGATAGAGAATATCATGTGTGGCAATGCTTACTATGTAGAAGGACTTAACTATAATCTATCGAGTGTGTCATAGTTGAATAGTTTAGGATGTAAGGTTGAATTTTGAAATAGAAAGGATAAGATTTATTATGTTGATGGAGAACTCATTGATAGTGGTGATCATACTAGAGGTAATCTATTTTATCTTGACATGAATGAAGCTACTTGTCTTGTTGTACAATTTGATGATGTGTGGACATGACACAAAAGAATGTGTCATGTAAATTTTGATGATTTGGTTAGTATCAGTAAGATGAAAACAATCAAGGGTTTGCAAAAACTGAAGAAACCAACTAATGTAATTTGTAAACAATGTCAGTTAGGCAAGATGACAAAGTTTAATTTTAAGATTAAGACTCATACTTCAAATGTAATTTTGCAATTAGTTCAAACTGATCTATGTGGACAAATTAGTGTGCAAAGCTACAAATGTGACAAATATATACTTCATGCTATTCGTTGATGACTATTCTAGAATGATGATTTTTATGTTTTTAAGAGAGAAATATGATGCTTTCCAAATGTTTAAGTGGTATGTGGCTAGAGTTGAGAAAGAGACTGGTAAAAGTCTAAAGTGTCTGAGATCTGATAGAGGTGGAGAGTTTACATCAAATTAATTTGAATATTTTTGTATTGATAGAGGAATCAAAAGACATGCCTCTGCACATAGAACTCTTCCACAAAATGGGATAGTTGAAAGGAGGAACAAATTTGTGATGGACTGTGCTAGGACACTGATGACAGACAAGAATGTTACTTTGAAATACTATAGAGAAGCTATTAGTACAATTTTCTATACCTTGAACTGAGTACAAGTGAACAAAGGTACAAGCATTACACCTTTTGAGTTATGCTATGGACGCTCACCCAATGTTAAACCATTTAAGGTATTTGGAATAAAATGTTGCATTCTTAAGGAAAATAGGAAAGCTAAATTTGATGCTAAAAGTGAAGAAGAAATTTTCCTTGGTTACTCCACAAGAAACAAAGCTTATTAGTGTTTAAATATGAACACTAACAAAATTGTGGAAAGTGCCAATGTAAAAGTTGATGAATATACATAAGTAAATGCAAAAGAACAAAATGAGAAATCTGAAGATTACAAAAAAATTGTGTACTACTATGAAGGCATGACTACTGATGATTATGAAAACCAAGCTACTAATCAACCAGAATTAGTGATTGCTAAGTTATATCCAATGAGTTTTGAGTTGCATTCAGAAGCCGAGTTGCAAATTGATGCTAAGAACAATTTATAAAAAAGGAATGTTGAATTACCTAATAGAGATGTACATAGTAAGCATGAGATTGAATTTATTTAAAGGCTTATTATTGAAGAAAGAAGAACATAGCCAAGATTGTCAAAGTATGTTAGAAGACATACCCTACTAAGAAAATCATTGGTGGAAGAGAAGATGGACTAATCACAAGGAATAGAGTAATGCCCCACCTAGAGATCCTTGGAACACAAGGATAAAATATGTACTAAATAATTTTTTTCTCAAGATAAGTTAATTAACAAAAAAATACAATAACAAAGTGCAATAGCGAAACAATAGGACAAGGTGAAGAGAAGAGGGAACATGGCAAGACTCACATGTTCACCTACATCAATGGAAGTCTTGTACAATTACTTCCAAAGATCTCTAAGTTCAAAACTAAAACTCACAAACAAAGACCACACAAATCATGAGAACATACCATGGGAATATTCTCATTCAATCCCAAGGTAAAAGCTCCTAGTATGCTTGAACATACAAGTCAATAACTACTAGACATATCATCATCATGATTCACAAGTAGAGACCAAAAGTGGTCAAGTAGAAGACAAGGGCCCAAAGTTACCACCAATATACTAAACACCATGTTGAAAGATAGATGTTGAATCCTAAAATTTGACTAAGCGTAAAATCTGAAAGCCCTAAAAATTGGTTAAGTCTGAATTTCTGAAGCCCTAAAATTCCCTAGAATCTTTGTCTTTCTCAGAGAATTCTAGAACCTATCTCAAATGAATCATCTCATTTAATAAAATATATCTTAAGTATAAGGAATCACTTATACTTAAATTATATATTTTAAACCCTATAGAAACATTTGGTGAACTAGAAAGGAGTGTAACCCTAGAGGGTACTCAAAACACCAATTAACTCCCTAACAAAAATTCTAGAGATACCTATTTTTTGCCTGAGCAAGTTTTTGCAAGAAAACTAGGGAATACTTTAATAGAACTAGTCGACATTTCTCACTATAGCCAGATGATAATTTTTTCCAACACAATACTTTTCACTATAGCCAAGTGATACTTCTTAGTATGGTCAGGTAATAGTTCTTAGTATGGCCATGTGATACTTCACTAGTGTTGTATGATATTTCACACTACTATGGTGCGATACTTTTCAATATTGTATGAGATTTCTCCTTAAGAAATGCAATACTATTCTAGTATCACCTAGTGGTGAACTACTATCACCCAAGATTGAAAAGAAACAACCCGATGAACAAACAAAAGGGAAAAAGAGTTAGAACCTCCACACTAGGGAGTACCAGATCCATTATAATTGAGGCTTGGACACTTGAACACATGAAATACTAAACACCATGCAACCAAAAGTAGAATACAACTATCCATCTAATTGACAACAACATATGAAGGAACATGTAGAAAAAAATGTCATAGAGAACATACATGGTTCGTAAACAAAACATCATATGAAGGAAAACATAAACAATAAAGCACCAACAAAATTAAAATATGTGCATAGTTCCTCCCAACTAGAATGGCATCATGAGACCTTGAAGGTCCTAGCCATCCCTACGCATAACACCCCAAATTTCCAACTAGATTGCTAGAGTTATCTTATGAGGATGTCACTACTAAAGTGTAATAACATCATAAAAATAGGAAATCTAACATGCTAATCCAATAGGCAAAGATTCTCCAACTAATCAAATCACATCATCTAATCATATGCTAAACATCATAATAAGGGAATGTGTCAAATAAACTAACATCATCTAAACATGATATCCAAGCATTCCAATGAAAGCATAAATCACAAGAAAGCATACTCTAGAACCCAAAGTACTAAGTGAAAATATCTAGCAACGGTCGCACTAGGACAATAGACCATCTCTATACACTAGTCCCCAGTAGTTGTATAGGTAGCTATGCATCCCAACCACATGAAACTCATAGGGCCACTCCCACCATGCTGACGGAGATAATGATCCAACCACAAACACACCTAAATAAAACATCTATGGCTAACACTTATGCCATATAAGACGAATGCAACTAAGATCATGAGATAATGCAAGTACAACAAGTCCTAGTCAGACACTCATGGGTTACTATGTAGGGACTCACCTAGAGGGGAAATAACATGGCATCAAGTAGCCCAAGCTAGTAGGGTGTTAATCTCTCTTCCCACTGGAAGGCTCATGCACTGTGTCCTCAAAATAAATTAGGTGCTCACACATTTTAATATCTTAATTTTTATTAGCACCCAATATTTTATTTAGTTATCACTTAACTAATCCTTGTACCTATCAACTTGGGCATGCTCACCAAGGATGTGGTAGAAGCCCCTCCATGAAGCTATCCTACTCGACCCATACTCATCCAATGGTGAGTGGCCATAGGCATGCATATTCCCAACCCAACCCCAAAGATATAACTCAATCGCATTACCACCAAGAGTTTGGGCCTCATAAGTCACCTAATAAATACACACACATGTGCTTGTGAGTGGGCACACCACCATCATGAATATCAAAATGCAAGGGCTGGATGAGAACACAAGAAAAACACACTCAATTAAAAATAAATTTAGGAGAATAGATTCTACACAAATCCCAAAGAACAATAAAAAAATACATCATAAACTCACTCAACTGGCCTCAATATGGGAGTATGGATTCTACAAAAATACCAATGATGGAATAAGACCAAACATCATGAACTAACTCAATTGGATTCAATCTGAGAGTATGGATTCCACACAAATCCTAGTGTCCATGAAATAATAACAAGGGTCCAAAAAAATAATAACTCCAGGTATAAAATCACTCAACCAAACACAACGTCATGAGTATGGATGTGACACACATCCCACTGCAAACATAAAGATGCAACAATGATCTAACTATCATCTCAATAGATGATCCAAGCCCATGACCAACATCATGCTAAGAAAAGTTGAGAAAACAAGGTGGCACACAATTTGAGGTAAAATTCCCAAAATTGGAAAACTTAAAAAATAAAACTCATTTTATCTTAAGGTGCAAAAGCCACAAAAATCCAATAAAATTTGGGTTTGGAGTTTATATGCAAAAAAACCAGCATAATAGTGCAAAATCTAAAATTATCATCCTAGAAAATAGGGAAATGCTCATACTCACCCAACCAATTAGAGCTAGCACTCAAAAATGAAGGGGAACACTAGTTCTTAGGCTCCTAACAAATGGCTACCAAAAACATGAGTAGAAACATTAAAATTGGAGAGCATTGCCACATAACCAAAAGTAGAAAAACAAGAATCTGAACCATAAAATAAATATCCTGCAAAACTAGCCAAAAATCACAACAATCCAAGGTTTGCCTGAGCTGCATCTAATGAGACCAATCTCCCAATGATCCCACAACTGTAGCTCCCACAATGAATAGAATAGTAATTCCTCATGAAGAAGAATTTGGGTCTTACTCTCAAACTTTATAATTCAAAAGTGAGAAGTGAGGAATTAAATTCTTTTTTGGATAATTATTCACTTTTTGAGTGAATAATCGATTAGGATAAATAACTAGACAAACTATTTAAACCTTGAATCAACCCAAATGAAAATAGGCTATTCCAAGTAATTGGAATTCATATATGGAAAAGCTACTAGAAATTGAAAGTACATAAAAATAAAGCTCAAAATTCTCTTAAACCAAAATCATCAAATTCCTTAATAACATTTGCGACAATGTGAACCTCGAAATGCACAGACATGTTCATAGATCTAATCACATAATGAAAATGAGTTTGGATTTATCAAATCATTCGAAGGTTTAATTTAAAAATTAAATAGGATATTTCAACCATACAAGGATGACATTGGTTAAGTATGAATAGTTGAATTAGTAACTCTATGTGTCACTACTAAGGACATAAATCTGGCACACTAAACAACACAATCAAGTGCAATTGCATATAGTAACATAGCCAAAGAAATAAATGCATTAAATAACCCAATTTAACAATTTATTTAATTATACTGAAATAATCCATTTACATCACTCACTTTCACATATAGCATCACAAATCAAGAATGAAGTAAATAACCATAGCATTAAGTGAACATATAAATGTAATTGTAGAATATGTCCAAATACCAAATAACTAGATATCATCATAAAATTTACTATCATCTCAAAAAGGCATCATCATGTAGATATGATCAAATGAACAACATAGTAATCTAACATGGACAATTCATTTATAATATTTAAGCATTTAATAATGGTTGTTTAAACAACATGAAAATGCACTTAAAATACATAAGAAAATATTGGCATATACATGACTAACCACTACTACAAGAACCTAACAAGTGTAGTAAGATAATAATACACAGTAAAATCTCTACACACATCTCAGGGTGATCAAAAAACAACATCATGACACCACATCAATCTTTGTAACCACTAGGACAAACCTTAGTGAACCATCTAACACATCCTAGTCTCATAAATCAGCAATAAGCATAATCAAATCAACTGATACAATAAAATAAATCCAATCACCTCAAAGGTGTAGACCACTCATGGTCCCAATCATGATCTATTCACAAAAAAAGATCAATAAGTTTGCATCCATCAGGATGACTTACAAAAATCAAATGGAAGAAGCACTACAAATAGATTGAAGAATGATACATGCTTTTTGAGCATACATGAACCTCAAACTTTGAAGGATACATTAGAAAATGAAGACAGGATTAAATCCATGAATGAAGAGATTGAGAAGATTGAGAAAAACAAAACCTCCAGTCACTTGTGCCTAGACTAGAGAACAAGAATATTATTGGAACCCAGTAAGTGTGTAAAAATAAATTGGATGAGAATGGTGAAGTAACAAGGAATAAGGCAAGGCTAGTTTGCAAAGGACATGCTCAAGAAGAAGGAATTGATTACGGGGAGACATTTACATGGCCAGTTGCAAGACTAGAAGGTGTGAGAAGTCTACTTGCTTACTCTGCATACAAAGGTTTCAAAGTTTATCAAATGGATGTTAAGTCAACATTTCTTAATGGTATATTGGAAGAAAAGGTTCACATTCTACAGTGCGAAGGATTTTTTTATCCTAACAATAAGAACATGGTATGTAGACTACACAAAGCTTTATATGGCTTAAAGCAAGCTCCCAAAGCATGGTATGAAAGACTTCATAATTATCTTGTGAAGATTGGTTTTGAAAAGACTAATGAAAAAAACAACATATATCAAAAGACTAATGAAAAAAACTTGACCTATACCTAAAGACTGAAGGAGGTAAAGGAATTTTACTAGCTAAAATATTTTTTGGTGATATCATATTTGGAGGACAAAATGCACTGTGTAAGACATTTGCTAATGAAAGGATGAAAGAATTTGAGATGTCTATGTTTGGAGAGATTAAATTCTTTGTTGGTTTGCAAGTGTATCAAATGAAATATGGTATTTACATTACTCATTATAAGTATTTAAAGGAAATCTTAAAGAATTTTGGTCTAGAAGATTCAAAACCAATTAGCAATCCCATGGTGACAACACACAAACTATCCAAAAATCATGATTTTGCTGAGGTAAATCAAACATTGTACATGTCTATGATTGGTAAATTGTGATATCTAGTGCATAGAAAACCTGATATTGCATTAGTTGTTGGGATTTTTGCAAGGTTTTTTGCAAATCCTAAAGAGAATAACTTAATGGCTATCAAGAGGATAATGAGATATCTTAAAGGGACAAAAGACTATGGTCTGTACTACAAGAAAAATGAAAAGTCTAAATTAAGAGCCTATACAGATGTTGATTGGGCTGGAAACATTGATGATAGAAAAAGTACAAGTGGTGGAGCATTTTTCTTAGGGAAGAGACTAGTTACTTGGACTATTAAGAAGTAAAATTATATTTCATAATATACTACTAAAGCTGAATATGTGGCTATTGCAGTGAATTGTAACAATGTTGTATGGATTAAATAGCTACTCAAAGGTATGAAAGAGGTAATCACTGAGCCTATGGTAATCTACTATGATAATACAAATGCTATAAACATTTCTAAAAACTCTATGATTCCTACAAAGACAAAGCATATAGCAATCAAATATCATTATTTGAGGGAATTATTTCGAGACAAAGAAGTGAGAATGGAGTATGCAAATACAAAGAAACATATAGTTGATATATTCACAAAGGCTTTACTAAAATATGCACATGAATATCTAATAGATAAACTAGGGGTGATACCCCTATCTCAAGCTACTTGATAAGTTAGAGTGGTTCCCTGCATCAACTAATTTGAATGCCATATTTTACAACTTGGTGCAATGGATCTTACTTTAAGATTTGCCTAAAGTAGTGAAGGAGCTGAAATAAAACATTTATAGTCAAAAGAAAGGTGACAGAGGGAGAACACAAAATTACTAATATCTGCATGATGAGGTAACAATTCTTTGTAATTGTTGTAAAAAAGGGAGATATGAAAGGTAGAGACAAAGAGGGAGAAATAATGATAAGGGAGATATAAGAGATAAGGGAGATATACACTCAAAAAATTTAAGAAGGGAATTATGCTAATAGAAGTTAGAGTGAGAGATACATTGAAGGAATATTGACAAAGTTTATATTACCTATATAGAGGAAGGACACATATTGATAGAGGGAGATTTTCAAAGGTATTAAGTTTCTTTTTGGTATTATTGTTCGTATTGGTTTGCCATCAATGCCAAAGAGGGAGATTGTTTGAAGTGTGGAACCTATCATTTAACAATCATTTAACAATCATTCTTTTGTCACTAATGTCAAACATGCTACTTGCTTGTGAGACAATTACTTTTTGGTCTAAATGTTATCATTTGATTGATGAAGAGGATTTGAATAAAAAGGATAACAAGAGTACCTAAAGAAAGGTTGAGTTATATAGTGTATAAAAGGAGCAATAAGATCAAGTAAGAAATTGATGATATAGTGTATTGTTGATCTACTTAAGGCTAAAATGAATGGTTACTTTAGCTAAAACAAGAAGAAGTGTGTTCATAAAAAGTGTTTGCCAAGCTTGGCTAAGAAAATAGTATAAGGTGAGAAAACTTAGTTCAAGCCAAGCAGAATTTAGTAGGTGTTGAGTGTCAGAAAAGTTAGTTTGTGTTGAGCATCAGTAAAACTTAGTAAGTGCCAAGCATCAGGGAAATAATAGTGGTGACCAAGTGAGGAAGATTTAGTAGATGCCGAGCAACCTAGTGTTGGCTGAGCATGAGAAGACTTTTATTGCTGAGTGAACAATATAGATGTTGAGTGACAAAAAAATGAGTTAAATTGAAGATTTGATGAATCAGAGCTGACAAAGTTGATTTCTTGAATTGTGTGAAGTGTGTGGAAGATAAGCTTGATGAGCTAGAGGGTAAAAAATTCATAGAAAACCATTTTTGAGGTGAATCTAAGGAGGATTGTAAGAGAAGTTTTTAGAGGGAAAAAAATGGAAAGAGGGAGGATTTAATGAATATGCCCTAACCCTAAGATGGATATTTATTATTAAGTAGAAAAAGACAATATTTCTCTTGATAAGGGAATACAAGGCCAGAAGTAATGATTTGTTGTTGAGAAGTTGTTAGTGGTGCTTCATACGATGGGCCAAGGGATGAATATGAAAATGGCATATTGAGCATGAAGGTTTAAGGAGTTGAAGGCTTGAAGGGTGAACAAGCTATCAGAGATGAAGAGCATAAATGCTAAGAAAAATGAAGGACTAAAATAGAGATTTGTAATATGCAAGTGAGTTGTGTTTTATTTTCAGATCAAGTCCTACTACTACTTTCTAACCATTGCATCATTCTGGGTAAATTATTTGGATTAAGGTTAACCTAACAATCATTTGTAAATCCTTTAATTGGGTGACATTCTAATGGAATCTTCTAATGTCCTCTAACAAGGCACACTCCTAATAGAGTGATTGAAATCCTTTAACCAGGTCACATTTAATAGTGTGGATTGTAACCTTTAACAGGGTTGGCTCCTCACAAAGTTCACTTCAGAAGACTAAAAATTGGTGGCACATTACTAGTGGTTTTTCCAAAATTGGGTTTCTACATTAAATCCTTGTTTCAAAATGTGTGATTGATTTTGTGGTGTTTAATGTTTACATTTCTAAAAAGTTATTTTGACCTAGGACAATGACCTACTAAGTTATGGCATTATTGGATGCATGCATTATATGGATATGTGAATATGAATCTGTTAAGTACTAAAAAAGTTTTATTTGTACAAATAGACCTTGGATAATTTATTCACACTCCCCTCCCCCTCCCCCCCCCCCAAAAGTTATTTTAAATATTCTAACAATTATAACTATTTGGTTATTGCATAAGGTATATGTCAAGAATTTGCATAAGATAATCATCCAGATTTTGTGGAGATTCAAACTTAGGATAGAGTGAGATAATTTCCCCAATTTCTTCATATAACACTACCCCAATAAAATATTTTGGAAATGAAATAAATCATATAAATGCTCTCCAAACTTGTGCAGATGAACGATGCACCAATAATCACCCATTATGGATCCCTATGAACAGATTCACACCCCATTGTCACAAAGGGTATCCCAATTGATGCACATAAAAACCAATCTCCCAAGTCACAATTAACATTGTAGGAAGTTTCCAAATAATCCCTTGGTAATTAATTCACCTTTCATCCACACTATGGAATAGTAGAGAAGTCACAAGCTTAGACCCAAACCATTATACTGTTGGCATTAAGTTAGTATTGCCATTAGTGACAAAACTTATCCATATCAGTATAGCTACTGAGCTCAACACTTAATTCTCTACTCTCATCAAGCATTCCAGTGTTAACCAAGCTTTGAAGAGTTCAATAGTTTACATTGAGCAGATAGTAGCTACCGAGAAAATACAGGCAATATGAAGATCAACAATGTCTATCGAGCTTCACAATATCTACTGAGCAGTAAGCTTGTATCATGCATATTTTTTGTAAACCAAGCATTCCAAGAATTAATATTTACTGAGTGAAGCAAGGTAAACTCAGTATCTACCAAGTGACACTACATCTACCAAGTCACTAGTGGTCATCGAGTTTAGAACTACATGGAGTGATTAGTATGGATTGAGCCTTCACTTCTACTGAGTGCATGATGATGTTGAGTAATGCAGTGGATGTCATGTATCAGAAGCTCATCAAGTCAATTTGGTGAACCCAAGTTATTTACTATTGGACTGAATTTGTAATGTATTTGTTCACTTATGTTTTGGCCGACCTTGCAATTTTGTAAATTTGAAAGGTATATATGTAAGGTGTATAATAAGATATCACATGTATAAAAATAAATAGAAAAGTAATGAGAAGCATATGCGAAATATTATTAGCAGTAGTTCAAGGAACACATCAAGGTCAATACAGAGGTAGAAAAGTTATATCTATCACATAAGGTGATTAGTGCATAAAGGATCTTATTAGCAATTAGTTGTAAGTAGATCCACTACTTCATCTTGATAGGTGAATCAGTTTTCTAAATCCTCTAACAAGGTAGACTTAACAGTTTTTGTACAAATCTCTTAACCGAGTGCATAGTTCATTGTATGTTTGTAAATCCTCTAACAAGGTGGACCTAGTAGTCCTTTGTGCTCCTAACAGGGTAGATCACCAAAAGTGGTCAATGTAATCCTTAACAAGCCAACTTTATGCTACAGTATTGAAGTTTTGTGGGTATCATCCCCACCCCAATTTTACTTTCTATTTGGAAGCTTTCTGGGTTGCAAAAATATTGTGTTCTTTTGTGTGATGAATGTTTTAACTTTTAGTATTAATGCATATAGTAGCATAGATTGGTTTGTGACAAATTCAAAAGAAGAATTTAAAGTCACTGATTCACCCCTCCCCTCTTAGTAACATATCATATATTGAATATTTCCAAAAATTGGTATCAGAGCATTGTGGTTCTCAAGATAAAAGTTTAATAGCTTGAGCAAAGATCTAAGGAAAAATGGAGATATTTAGACTTGATAAGGAAATTCAAAATGAAAAGCTAGATCTGGAGATGGCCATAACTCAACTCAAAGAAGCAAAGGAGCACCTTTCCCAATCCCTAAAAAGAAGGAACTTGCAAGACAAATGGATGGCCATCAGTATGTTGAAGAGAAGATTGAAGACTTTTTCCCATCGAGAAGCTCAGATGAAGCTAATAAGGTAATCAAAGAACTCATAGCAAAGAATGGCTCTCTATAAGAAGAAGTAAGGAAACTTAAAAGAGAACAAGAAATCCAATCAATTAGGCTATGTGAATTTTTGGAACAAAGAAATAAGGCAAATGAAGACTTAGAGGCAAGGAACAATGGAGAACAAAATCAATCCAATCAGCATGAAGACCTCATTGATCAAATCACTGGAGCAAATGAAGAAATTAGGATTCTCAAAACACAAAATGAAAGAATAAGAAGTGACCTAAATTATGAGAGAGAAATTAATGAAAGAATAATGAGAGAACTAAGATGTGAAAAGAAAATCGTTGGAAAATTGAAGAATGACCTAAATACTTAAAAACAAATCAATGAGACAATGTTGAAATCAGAAGAAGACATGCATCAATTGAATTGGCAAAATGAGCAGAATCTTCATGGGCAAAAGGGTAAAGCAGGATTGGGATACAATGAAGAATAAGGTGAATCTTCCAAGCAAGGAGAAAAAAGGAATCTAAAACCCTCATCCAATCATTATGGGAAACTTGTTCATACATCAAACAAATGTTGGAGCAATGGAAAAGGAAAATTCAATGGAAAGTGCTATAATTGCAATTAGCATGGTCACAAAGCCAATGAATGCAAGGAGAAACCAAAATTTGAAGGTAAATGCCACAGATGCAAAAGCATGGTCACAAGGCATCTCAATGTAGATCTAAATCATTCAATCTAGCTGAACAATTAGTAAAGGGGATATTTAGATGAGACTACAATACCTGGTGCAGATGTCATTATTGTGGAGAATATGGACATATTGGCATAAATTGTGTAAGGCATCACCTAAGAAAGAAAGATACTACTATAAGGTGTTACACATGCACTGAACTCAGTCATATAGCTAAAAATTGCATGAATACAGGCAAAGTTGAAGATGAAAAGAAAGCAAGGGCTAACAATATAAGGAAATAAATGAGGCAGCAATGGATTCCTAAATCTACTGAGGAAACAAGCTCGAATCATGGTAGTGAAGTCACTCAAGAAGTGGGTGACTCCATCCCCTCAAACTAAATTTCTAAGAATGTATTGGAGTTGTACTCAGCAAGAAAATCATAAGCTATTCCAAGAAATATGAGGAATGCAAATGATTCAATCAGTATTCCAGATACACTAGGAATCACAGAAAGGTTATCCTTCATCGGGTTACATCTAACTCCACTAAGGTAAGTTGGTCGTAGACCTTACTGAGTGAGGTTGGGAGTAAAGGAAATTTGGTTTGTTCATCGAGTTGATACTCTTACTAAGTTAGGTCAATAGATGACAGTCTATCACACACTATCTCATAATAGTTCTAAGCATTTATGAAGATTTCTCAACAAAAAGGGGCAATTTTGACTTCATTTTTCATCGCATCCACAACATTCGAAGAGTAGAGCGATTTGAAAGAGCATTATAGTGTTTTTGAGCATTTCAGCAGCAAGATTTTCATGAATTTAATCATCTATCGAGTAGTGATGGTGTCTACCAGTGGAAGCAACACTAAACCAAAGAAGGGTTTTGAAATGCTAGTTAAGGGTGTCAAATGGAAACCACCAAACTTCAAAATCATTCTAGCTGTTGCTGAGTCACTTGATCCATATGGAGCTCAGTTACAAATCTCACCCAAGGTACTTCTAATTAATGACATACAAACTCACTTTAAATGTTCTATTCAAGAATTAGAGACACTAGAAATGGATACTACCCTAGCTAAAATGTGTGTTTATGAAGTTTTGAAACTCGAGCATAAACATTTGGAAGTTAAAGGATTAACTCATATCCCTCACATGCCTCAAAATTTCCAAGTGAAATGGATAAGATACATATTCATTCGATTTCACAATGGTTAATTATGGTTGGAGCAACCCAGTTTGATTACAAAGAACATGATACACAAGGTTATGGGTCTGCTAATACTAAGCATAGCCAAATCAACCAAAACCCTAGGTCGAGAGGAACTACAGAAGAAAACCCTAGCCAAATGGGATGGTAGAGGTTTGAAACTAAACAATGTCACTGACATAGAGCTTAGGTTTGGAATCCATATCATTGCACATAAAATCTATAGCTCGAGTCAATCAAACAACATTCCTTGTGAGGTAGTTGACCTAGCATACAAGGTTATAAAGAAGAACCTTGAATTTGATTTGTTAGATGTACTACTGAAATAATTGAACAAAAACATTGAAATTGTGAAGCCTTCAAAGAACCATTCCTTCAAGTTTAGTTCATTTCTTACTTCTTTATTCTTTTATGTTCAAAAATTATTTCCATCTAAGGGCACATTCGTATGGAGAAAAGACACCCCTATTCTTTATCAGATAAATGAATTTATTGAAGAAATGGGTGAAAACTTTGAAAGGGTATTGGATAATTATTTTGAGGCATTTAAAGAGAAAATGAATAACAGATTTGAATCCCATCCAAGCTTGTGGAAGACTACAAGGATGATATATGCTTCATTGTGAACTGTGATAGAGTATACATTGAAGCAGTCATACCAGGAGTGGCATGGGTAAAACCATTGCCTTATGAAATTAACATTGATGAAGCTAGAGACATCATTGAGACTTTAGTAAATGAGCTAGCCAATCCAAATCTTCCTACGTTTGGCACTTATAAGGAAGCCAAGAAGAGGATAGAACTCAGTATTAAGATTCCTCAAGCTATCAATAGACACAAGAAGAGGATTGCAAAATTAAAGAAAGCTAAAGGTCCTCTAATGCATCGAGGGCAAGGATGAGGATGTAGAATGTGAAGAAGAAGAATAAGAGAAAGAGGAACCAGCAAGGAAGAAAGGTAGAGTGATTTTCACTAAACTGTAGAAGAAACCTACTGCAGTGTTCTCTAGGAGAGGTAGGAAAGGTAAAAATGAACCAGTATTCATTTGCTCTCCACCTACATTTGAGGAAAGGATGAAATAGCTAAGAGTTGGAGTAGGAATATGTAACTTCAAAGTTCTCAAATATGAGACTTGTTAACCTCATAGTGGTTTTTGACATTTGAGTGCCAACACAATCACATTCCACATTGGAAGCTGAGTACATCATGCATGCTGAGCCACAACAAATGCTGAGTTAGGAAAGACTTCAGGTGTCAAGTGATCTTCATGTGTTGAGTAGTTTTCAAATGCCGAGTGAAGATCAGATACCGAGTGAAGATTAGATGCCGAGTAAAGATCAGATACCCAGTGAAGATCAGATGTCGAGTGTTAACAAGTGCCGAGCAACACAAGATATCGAGTGTTAACAAGTGCTGAGTAACATAAGGTGCCAAGTGATACAGTTTTGTTTAGGTGCCAAGCTATCCAAGAAATAACATGTGCCGAGTATCAGCAATACTTCAAGAGCCAAGTAACTCAGTAGATCAACATAAGAGTTTGTAATTACAAAAACTATGATGCAAATAGTTTTTACAGCCAACATAAGGTAAATCTCAAAGGATTTAATGATGAGATCGAATCTTTTATTTTTCCTATGCAATCTACATGTAGCCAATAAGAAAAATGATGAAGGCATGCAACCAATAGAAGAAGTGCAAATAATAAGTGGCAAATGGAGATTGAACATGGATTGTAGATCCATACCTAACCCTAAATTCTCAAATGTCTTTATAAGGAAGATGAAATTTTATTGAAAATGCATGAGTAGACATACAAGGGTGCATAAGGAATTCTATTTTCAAAAGCAAGGATTATCAGATCACAAAAGGATCAAGATCAAAGAAAGCAGAACAGGTGCCTGCATTCAACAATCAAGGATTGTAATCTATCAGGTTCATTGTACCTAACACTCTCTAGCAATTGTATTAGAATGAAAATCCTATGGTGATAGGTTAACTTAATAGCTATTTCATAAATCCTTTAATTAGGTGATTAAATCCATTAACAGGGTGACACTTCATGTTAAGTGTTTTTAAATCCTCTAACTAGGTCACTATTGATATAGTGTAAAGCCTTTAACAAGGCAGACCATCAGAAGTGGTTGAAAATTATTGCTGCAGTAATTTTTGTGGGTATCATCCCCACCCCAGTTTTACTTTCTTATTCCTAGAGGGTTTCTGGGTTACCAAATTCCAGTGTTATGAGTTGTTAAAGCATGTGTTTAGTTTCATGTTTATTTGATGTATTTACATGCATGCAATTTACTTTCAGTTAAAAGTTTTATTGGCTAAAGTGTGATACTTATGATTCACCCCCCCCCCACCCACCCACCCAAACCCCCCCCCCCCCCCCCCCCCTCATAAGTACTCTTTCCATATTTGAATATTCCAACAAGACTCGGACTCTAGCTAAGCAGAAAGAGAATGAGGACTTAGTCATGGAGAAGATTAGTATTTGGAAATACTCCCCTACTCAAATGAAACCTCAAATCCATGCAGATCTTTTTGCCAAAATTCAAATCAGATGGGAGAACATGGTGCAAACTATAAAAGACATCTTTGAACAATAGTTGAGACAGTTAGTACCTAATTTGACTAATGTTCAAGTAAAGAAGGCAATGAAACAACATGAAGACAGAATGATTCCAAAGCTTAAATCATGTTTATATTAATGAATAACATAGAATTAGTGGTTAAGCATGTCCCAAACATTTGGAGAGGTGTATATCATCTCAACATGCCATCAAAAGAAACTGTTATAGTTAAAGATGATGATAGTGATGTTGATGATAATGATGATGATGACAACACTCCTTCCATCATAGTTACTGAAGGTGAATTGCATGCTCTAATGGAGGAGAAGGCAGAAGAAGAGAAGGAAGAAGAGGAAGAGGAAGTAGAAAAAATGGATGAAAAAGGAAAGGAGGAAGAAGCAGAAGAGGAAGAAAATGATGAAGATGATCCAGTCAGAATTGTAATAGAAGCTATTGCATCTCTTCCTCACACTCCACCACATATTGTCACATTTGTGGAGATGGCTTCTACTAGTGAAATTGTGAGCACAATAGAAAAATAAATTGCTTAATCTTGACCAATCACCTCCCAACTCCAAGTGTCTACAATGGAAGTATCAAGCACCTCATTTACTAAGCTGGCTGTTACTTCTTCAGCTACTAAGTTAGCTCCCTTTTCCTTTGCATCTTCAGTTTGTGCATCAATAAGTTCTACAATTTTGTGTTCATCAATTCTAGTAAGCTCTACAGTTTTTTTTTCATCCACATTGTCTGCAACTACTTCAATTTCAGTTAGTTCAGACACTTCTATGAGTATTCTACTGAGTGTGGCACCATTTTTGGGAAGTGTTTCAATTTTTGGTCTAGTTAGTACTTCTATCGACATTCAATCCTTAAGCCCTATTCCATATTTCACTACTAGCCCTTCTATCTCTACTATTGTGTATGTTCCAAAGGTCAAACTAGTCATCACTAAAGTAAAACCATGGTAACCATTGAAACTTCTTATCACTAGAAAGGAAATTGAAGAAGACATTGACTTAGACACAGAGATAATAATACCTAAAATTGACTACGAGACTACTACTATTGAAGAAATGAGGTTAGCTAGTCAACTCATAGAGAAGAAAGCTATGCATAAGTAGATAAGGTCTAAAAGGGATAAGGAGTACAAAATAATTGAAAATGCCAAGAATATAATTATAGATGCTATAGGTATTAAAGTGGATTCCACTCAACATATTTTGATTCAGTTAGATTTGATTCAGTTAGAAGAGGTTGTACAAAAATATAATGAGGACTCCTCTAGAAAAGAGAAGCTAATTGAAAAGGCTAAAAGGAAGTTTGATACCAAGGAGCTAGAGCATATTGCTCAGCAGATTGCAATCAAACAAGTGGAGTTGTCCACATTTTTGGGCAATTTTGAAAATTCCTTTAATAATGCAGCATCACTTTTTGCAAAACTTTTTGATATGTCTGATTTTACGAATGAAATAAAGGAAAAGCTAAATAAGATTGATGCTAACATGAAATCTAGTACATCAAAGTTGCAGGCTAACCTCTCTTCTAGCTCCTTTCATCACACCAAGGTGAAATAACTAGTAGAAGTGCAGGTCGAACTTCTAAGAGAAGAAGCAAGAATAATAGAAACCTTGATTGATATTCAAAACATGATCTTTCCAATAATGGATACAATGTAGAAACGTATTTCTCATTGCAAGACATTGGTTCAGGATCAAAACTTCTCAGTGGCTAATCACATGATCAAATTATCAGTAGAAGTTCAGATTTCTCTCTCCACCTACAAAATTTTGCAAAAGAATTGGGGTACCTCATTTGCCCTCATTCTTAAGGTACATCAAGAATTTCTCTCTCATTTTGGTGTAACTATATAGATAGTACATGTAGCCATTTGGCATTACTATCAAAAATGGGGAGAGATATCAGTATTAAAAAATAGTGAAAATTTGTATATAAGGAGAGATATCAATATAAGTGAAAGGGAGAGATAACACTCAATAGAGTTAGCATGTATATGTGTATAGCTATGTACACAAGTATCTTTGTATATACATTATATGTCATCAAGGAGATATGTGTAGATATGTATATGCAGTAGCTTTACAAAGATCAATTTTGAAAAACCAAAATTTAGAGAGTCAATTTATGTACATATGTTTTGGCTTATAAGTGTTTTGTCACTAATACCAAAGAGGAAGATTGTTGGCATTAAGTTAGTATTGCCATTAGTGACAACACTTATCCATATCAGTATAGCTACCAAGCTCAACACTTAATTCTCTACTCTCACCGAGCATTCTAGTGTTAACCAAGCTTTGAAGAGTTTAGCAGTTTACATTGAGAAAATAGTGGCTATCGAGAAAATACAGGAAATATGAAGATCAACAGTGTCTACCGAGCTTCACAATGCCTATCGAGCAGTAAGCTTGTGTCATGTAGATTCTGTGTAAACTGAGCATTGGAAGAATTAGTGTTTATTTAGTGAAGCAAGGTAAACTCAATATCTACCAAGTCACCAGTGGTCACCGAGTTCAAAACTACATCGAGTGATTAGTATGGACCAAGCCTTCACTTCTACCAAGTGCATGATGATGCTGAGTAATGCAGTGAACGCCATGTATCAGAAGGTCATCGAGTTAGTTCAGTGAACCCAAGTTATTTACTATTGGGCTAACTTTGTAATGTATTTGTTCACTTATTTTTTGGCTGACCTTGTAGTTTTGTAAATTTGAAAGTTATATATGTAAGGTTTATTGTAAGATACAACATGTATAAAAGGAAATAGTGAAGTAATGAGAAGTATATGCAAAAGATTATCAGCAGCAGTTCAAGGAACATAGCAAGGTCAATATAGATGCAAAAAATTTATATCTATCACATAAGGTGATCAGTGCATAAAGGATATTATCAATAATTAGTCAAAAGAAGATCCACTACTTCATCTTGACAGGTGAATCAATTTTCTAAATCCTCTAACAAGGTAGACTTAACAGTCTTTATACAAGTCTCTTAACTAAGTACATAGTTCATTGTATTTTTGTAAATCCTTTAACAAGGTGGAGCTAGTAGTCCTTTATGCTCCTAACAGGGCAGATCACTAGAAGTGGTCAATGTAACTCTTAACAGGCCAACTTTATGCTATAGTATTGAAGTTTTGTGGGTATCATACCCACCCTAGTTTTACTTTCTATTTGGAAGGTTTCTGGGTCATTAAAATATTGTGTTCTTTTGTGTGATGAATGTTTTAACTTTCAGTATTAATGCATATAGTAGCATAGATTGGTTTGTGACAAATTCAAAAGAAGAATTTAAAGTTAATTATTCACCCCTCCCCTATCAGTAACTTATCATATATTGAATATTTCCTTGAACATATACATCACTAATGGATGTAAAATTGTAACTCAGAAACCTACACAAGAGATAATAAAAAGAAAATAGACAATTGGATAGTGTAACTTTATTAAATAATTAATAAAATATATGAGCTCAACCAACTAAATGCTCCATCCAATGTAGGTGATGACCCCCAAATCTCACTAACTCATGAGGGTTGCAATGATGTACTAACCTAGCCAAATGTAGAGACCTACTAAAAATGAGGACATTATATTAATTAATGTTTAATTTGGTATATTTGGTAGATATATTAGTCTCAGTTTTGCAAACATCTAACAGTTACTTTTTTATTTTGAACATGTTTCACCTCTTTGTGGTTTATAAGGTGTCATGCTAGCTCTCTTTTCTTTTCTAGATGGCATGCCTTATTAAGTTTTATGAGTATCCCTCCTTATTTATCTTTTTATGCATTTTTTAATTTTCTTATGAGATGGTTGTATCCCATTCTTATTTGTCTAAACCAAGCTTTAGATTTGATTTTTTTTATTTTGTCTCTCTTTCCCTTGCTACTTATTTTGGTTTATTTTATTCTTATATATCTCCTCTTTTTAAACCTCCTTGGTTGTTCCTTTCCTCTTCCTTTCTTGTTTTCTTCTTATGTTCTTAGCTTATGCTCTATTTTTATTTATCTTTTTTTTTGTGGGGCTATTGCAGACTTGATAGTCTATTTTATGAAGTCACGATATCCCCATGGGATGAATCCATTATGCTCTTTGTTTCTTTTTCTCACTTGTTTTTTTAAGCTCCTTGGTTGTTCCTTTCCTCTTCTTTTCTTTTATGTTATTTCTATTCTTATTTTATTATCTTTATTCCTTTTCCTTTAACATATATTAAATTTTAAATTTTTTTCTATGTTTAGGCACTTTTTGTTGGAAATGATTGAAATGATCATAAGAAAAGTTGTTGGAATGCTATATGGAACTGATAAAGAATTTTCAAATCATTTTTTTGTCATTGATGTCAAACTTACTACTTGCAGGAATGAAAATTGCTTTAGTGATCCAAATAATATCAATTAGTTGATTGTCAAGGAGGAGGCAATCAATAAGATGTAACTAGAACACCTAGAGAAAGGTTGAAGTTATGATGTTGTAATGAAGTACAAGGATCAACTAAGCCATTGATGAAAAAGTATATTTGATGACATACTATAAGATACAGAGAATGGGCACACTGAAACATATCAAAGATGTAAGATTTTAGCTAAGAAATTTGTAAAGCTCAACTAAGTTCATTAGAGAGAAGGAGCTGAGCAAGCTAGTATGTGCTGAGCAAATTCCTAGTAAGTGTCGAGTAAACTTCAAGTGCAAAGCAAGTTCAAGTGCCAAGTAAAATTCAAGTGCCAAGCAAGTTCAAGTGTCAAGTAAACTTTAAGTGCCAAGAAAGTTCAAGTGCCGAGTAAACTTCAAGTGCCGAGCAAGTTCAAGTGCCGAGTGATATCGAGTGTCGAGCAGAGATAGGTGTCGAGTAACAAAGAGATGTCGAGCACCAATAAAACCAATAGTGCCGAGTAACACAGAGATCTCGAGCACCAGTAAATCAATAATGCCGAGTTTCTGCATTATTTTGAAAATCAAAGATTCACCAGATCTAAGATGACAAGGTTGTTATCTAGAAGTTTGTGAATTAAAATGGAAGATAAGAATGATGAGTTGGTGGCACAGAACACCATGTAAAATGTTTTGAGGATACAACTGACGAAGTTTGAAGATAAGAACAAGATATGAGGTAGATACATTGTATCCTACCTAATCCATTCAAAACCCTAAAATTGGAGAGGGAAAAATGAGCGGCAAAGGAAAATCAAATTTCTATTTAAGGAGTCATAAGTTAATGAAAAAGAGATAGAGGAGGCCAAGCATGAAAGCATGAAATGCTGAAGGAGGTGCTAAGTAGATTAGAGATCATAGTGAATCTATTTCAGTAAGAAGACCCTTGATATGGATGCATTGGTACAATGAGTTAGAAGACTCAAGGAGATGAAGCTTGAGAAGAACTCAAGTAGTCAGAGCTGAAGTGATTGAAGCCAAGCATTAGGATTGAACTGAAAGTGTGATCTAAAATCTACAAAGTATGTTGTAAGTTATATCAGATCAAAAGACCATTATCGTTACTTTCTAGCAATTGTAACAGTAAAGTTTAAATCCTATGGAATTAGGTTGGTTTAATAGCCATGAGATAAATCCTTTAACAAGGTGACATTCCAAGTGAATGTTCTAAAGTCCTTTAACTAGGCCCATTCATAATAGTTTAGTGAAATCCTCTAACAAGGTCACATTTAACAGTGTGTTGTAAGCCTTTAATAGGGTAGGCTTTTAATAGGGCATCACTTCAGAAGAGTGAGAATCAAGTAGCATGTAACTGGTGGTTTTTCTCAAATTGGGTTTCTACGTAAATCATTGTGTCATGTGTTGATCTTGCATGTTTTATCTTTGCATGTTGATGTACTGTAACTTGCTAATATGGTTGATTTAAAGTTTGGATGGATGAAAAGTGTATGAATTCATTAAAAGTAGTGAAAAAGTATTAATAGGGCATTTGGACCTTGGATAACTAATTCACCACCCACTCTTAGTTATTCTAAAGAATTCTAACAATTGGTATCAGAGCCTTACTGCTAACTCTATTTAAAGGAACTATAAGCAGAAAAGATCAAAATGCCTAAGAGAGAAGTTCCCAAGCTCAATAAAGACAACTTTGTTGCATGGCAAAGCTTGATGAACCTACATCTTGAATCCATAGGAGATTATGCCCAAAATTCAATTGTCACTGAACATGTAGATCCAACAGGTGCTCCTACTGCAGAAGATATGGAAAACAAGCAAGAACACAATCAGATAATGCTGGAAATTGGCTCTGCACTCAGTTATGCTGAATTTGATGATATCAAAGGATGTGATACTGCATTCAAAATGTGGAAAGCCCTATCAGACATCTATGGAGGAGATCAGAATGTAAAAAGAGCAAAAAGAGAAAGTCTTAGAGGAAAGTTTGATGACATGAAAATGGAGGAAAATGAGAACACTGCTCAATATGGTGCAAGAATAAAGGAAGTGGTAAGTGCAATAAGATGCTTGAGTGGTCAATTGGATGAAGATACTATCAATAGTAAGTTCTTAAGAACCTTGCTTCCTATCTATGCTATTAGAGTATCAGCAATACAAGAGCTAAGATGTATACCAGGAAACAATCTAAGTTTTGAAGGTATAATAGGTAGACTCACTATATTTGAGTTATCTAATTTTGAAAACTACAGACCAAAAAATGTTGAATCTGCCTTTAAGGCCAAGTTATCACTAAAAGATGTTGAATAGGTGAAATCAAAGAAAGGAAGAAAAATGAAGTATGTATCCAGTGACAAAAACACTGATGAGGAAGATGTGGAACAATTGGAAGGATTGCTTGCTAGAAGATTTCACAAAGGTAAAGGAAAATTCAAAGGTAAGATGCCTATCATTTGTTTCATTTGCAATGAAGTAGGTCATATTGCTGCCAGGTGTACATAGAAAAAGGATTACAAGGAAGGCTACAAAAACAAATTTAGAAGAGATGATGACAAAAGAGATTACAAAGAAAAAGGTAAGAAGTGTTACATTGTTGAAGAAAATTCTGATGAAAATGATGATGAAGTTGTTTATGTAGCTATGAAGGATCAATATGATGAAGAAGAACGCACAACATTAGTAACATGTATGAACAAGAATGATAGGTGGATCATAGACAGTGGATGCTCACATCACATTCCAAGAGATAAAAGTAAGTTTGTTAACTTTACTCAGTATGATGGAAATAGTGTTAGATTTGGTAATGATGCTCCATGTCAAATCAAAGGAAAAGGTTCCATTAAGCTCACAGAACAAATTTCATGTGATAATACATACTATGTTTAAGGATTAAACTACAATTTACTAAGTGTCTCATGATTAGGCAATATAGGATGCAAAGTGGAATTTGGAAACAAAATTACAAAAATATATGATACTGATGGTAAACTGATAGGAAAAGGAGATCAAACAAAGAGTAATCTGTTTTACCTTGATATGGATGATGTTTCTTATTTTATTGAAAAATTTGATGATGGATGGTTATGGCAAGGAAGATTATGTCATGTCAACTTCGACAATCTGGTCAACATCAATAAAATGAAGAAAGTCAGAGGTTTACCAAAATTGAAGAAGCCTAATAATATCATGTGCAAACAATGTCAGCTAGGAAAGATGACTAAGTCAAGTTTCAAGAGCAAAAACTATACATCTAAAGAAGTACTTGAATTAGTTCATACTGACTTATGTGGTCCAATGGAAGTACAAAGCTATAGAGGAGATAAATACACAATGTTGTTTGTTGATGACTATTCCAGGATGATGACTGTTATGTTCTTAAAACAAAAATTTGATGCTTTTCAAATGTTTAAGTGGTATGTGGCTAGAGTTGAAAAGGAAATAGGAAAAAGCTTGAAATGCCTAAGATCAGACAGAGGTGGTGAATTCACATTAAATGAATTTGAGATATTTTGTAATGATAAAGGAATCAAAAGACAAACATCAGCTCCTAGAACTCCCCCACAGAATGGAATTGCTGAAAGAAGAAACAGATCTATGATTGACAGTGCCAGAACACTAATGATGGAAAAGACTATTGCTCTAAAATACTGGAGCAAAGCTGTAAGTGTAGTTGTTCATACACTGAACCGAGTACAAGTCAAGAAAGGTACATATACAACACCTTTTAAATTATGGTATGGTCATTGACCCAATGTAAAATATTTCAAAGTGTTTGGTTGCAAATGTTTTATCCTTAAAGATGCTAGAAATGGAAAATTTGATGCAAAAAGCGATGAAGACATATTTCTTGGTTACTCCACTAGAAGTAAGGTATATAAGTGTTTCAATATTAACACTAACAAAATTGTGGAAAGTGAAAATGTAAATTTTGATGAGCACACAGAAGTCCAAACTGAAGTACCAAAGAAAATGGAAGAGTACAAAAAATTTGTTTATTCTTATGAAGGAATGCCTGTTGATGAGGATGCTGTCAATCAAATTGAAAATCAACATTAAGTATCAGTTTCAGCTGAGTCACAACCAGTGAATGCCAAGTTGCATTCAAAAGTTGAGTTGTAGAATGAAGAAAATGCACAATCTGATTCTGAAGATAGTACACATGATGAAGAACAACCTGACAATGAAGTGCATAGTGATCTTGAATCTGAAAGATCAAACATGGAAACAAGGACAGAGCCAAGATTATCCAAATATGTAAAAAGACATCACCCTGCTGAACAGATAATTGGTGACAAAAATGCAAGACCAATGACAAGGAATAGACTAAGACATGAATCATGTCTGATCAGCAAATCTAAACCCAAGACAGTATATGGTGCATTACAAGATGATAACTGGTGTAAAGCTATGGAAGAAGAAATTGATCAAATAAAGAAAAATAAAACCTGGAGTTTGGTTCCCAGACCAATTGACAAGAATGTGATTGGCACCAAGTGGGTATTCAGAAACAAGCTAGATGAGAATGGTGAGATTACCAGAAACAAAGCTAGACTAGTATGCAAGGGTTATGCTCAAGAAAAAAGAATAGACTATGGGGAAACATTTGCCCCTGTTGCTAGAATGGAAGGAGTAAGAACTTTACTTGCATATGCTGCCTACAAAGATTTTAAAGTCTATCAGATGGATGTAAAATCTGCTTTCTTAAATGGTATACTAGAAGAAGAAGTCTACATTGAACAACCAGAAGGATTTGTTGATGAAAACAATAATGATATGGTGTGTAAGCTACATAAAGCACTCTATGGTTTGAAACAAGCACCTAGAGCATGGTATGAGAGACTTCACAAGTATCTAGTGCAAATTAGATTTGAAAGAACTAATGATAACAACAACATGTACATCAAAGCAGAAGAAGATAAAGACATTATTGTATCTAAAATCTTTGTGGATGACATAGTGTTTGGTGGAAAGGAAGTACTTTGCAAAGGCTTTACTAACAAAATGAAACATGAATTTGAGATGTCTATGTTTGGAGAAATCAAATTCTTTGTTGGATTGCAAGTACATCAACTCAAACATGGTATATTTGTGACACAATCAAAGTACATCAAAGAGATTCTTAAAATGTTTAAATTTGAAGAATCCAAACCAATCAGCACACCAATGGCAACAGGAAATTAGCTATCCAAAAATGATGAATCAACTGAAGTCAATCCAACAATGTACAGATCCATGATTGGAAAACTACAATATGTTGTACATAGTAGACCAAACATAGCATTAGCAGTTGGAATAGTAGCCAGATTCTTTGCTAATCCCAAGGAAAATCATCTCATAGCAGTAAAAAGAATAATGAGATATCTTAAAGGAACTGATAACTTTGGTCTATACTACAAAAAGAATGAAAAATTTGAGCTCAATGCATATATAGATGCAGACTGGGGAGGAAACATTGATGATAGAAAAAGCACAAGTGGAGGTGCATTATTTCTAGGCAAAAGGCTAGTTACCTGGACTAGTAAGAAACAAACATGTACATCCCAGTCCACTACAGAGTTAGAATATGTAGCAGCTACAGTCAATTGCACAAACATTGTATGGCCCACACATCTATTGAAAGGAATGAAGGAAGAGGTAGCAAAACTTGTGATATTATATTGTGATAATACAAGTGCTATAAACATATCCAAAAATCCAGTGATGCATGCAAAAACCAAGCATATCACAATCAAGTATCATTATGTCAGAGAATTGGTAGAAGACAAACAAGTGAAGTTGGAATACATTCACACAAAAGAACAAACTGCAGATATCTTTACCAAACCATTGCCCAAAGATGCTTATGAATATCTTAGAGGCAAGTTGTGGGTAATACCCCTAACTCAAGCAGTTTAAACCAACCAGGATGCTGCCCTGCATCAACAGAAACAAATCATTGACATATCAGAAGAGTGATGCAGAGGATGACAACAGGAGTAGAAACTCCAAATCAGTCACAAGCATGGTGACAGAGGGAGAAAAAAACAAGAAGCCAAAGCTATATTTAGCATGATAAAGATGCTACATCTTTGGCATTTATGTCAAAGAAGGAGAAATTTTTAGAAACCTGATCGATATATAAGAAAGAGGGAGATATATATGAAAGAGGGAGATATATGATATCAGTAGTAAAAGATGTAGCATCAAAGAAATATAGCAAACAACATATACAATCTTGGTGGTAACTAAGTTGATTAGTTTGGTTTTCCATCAATGCCAAAGAGGGAGATTGTTGGAAATGATTGAAATGATCATAAGAAAAGTTGTTGGAATGATATATGGAACTGATAAAGAATGTTCTCAATCACTGTTTTGTCATTGATGTCAAACTTACTACTTGCAGGAATGACAATTGCTTTAGTGATCCAAATACTATCAATTAGTTGATTGTCAAGGAGGAGGCAATCAATAAGATGTAACTAGAACACCTAGAGAAAGGTTGAAGTTATGATGTTGTAATGAAGTACAAGGATCAACTAAGCCATTGATGAAAAAGTGTATTTGATGACATACTATAAGATACAGAGAATGGGCAAACTGAAACATATCAAAGATGTAAGGTTTTAGCTAAGACATTTGTAAAGCTCAACTAAGTTCATTAGAGAGAAGGAGTCGAGCAAGCTAGTATGTGCCAAGCAAATTCCTAATAAGTGTCGAGTAAACTTCAAGTGCCGAGCAAGTTCAAGTGTCGAGTAAACTTCAAGTGCTGAGTAAACTTCAAGTGTCGAGCAAGTTCAAGTGCTGAGTAAACTTCAAGTGCCAAGCAAGTTCAAGTGTCAAGCAAGTTCAAGTGCCGAGTAAACTTCAAGTGCCGAGCAAGTTCAAGTGCCAAGTGATATCGAGTGCCAAGCAGAGATAGGTGTCGAGTAACACAGAGATGTCGAGCACCAGTAAATCAATAATGCCGAGTTGCTGCATTATTTTGAAAATTGAAGATTCGCCAGATCTAAGCCGACAAGGTTGTTATCTAGAAGTTTGTGAATTAAAATGGAAGATAAGAATGATGAGCTGGTGGCACAGAACACCATGTAAAATGTTTTGAGGATACAACTGATGAAGTTTGAAGATAAGAACAAGATATGAGGTAGATACATTGTATCCTACCTAATCCATTCAAAACCCTAAAATTGGAGAGGGAGAAATGAGCGGCAAAGGAAAATCAAATTTCTATTTAAGGAGTCATAATTTAATGAAAAAGAGATAGAGGTGGTCAAGCATGAAAGCATGAAATGTTGAAGGAGGTGTTAAGGAGATTAGAGAGCATAGTGACTCTGTTTTAGTAAGAAGACCCTTGATATGGATGCATTGGTACAATGAGTTAGAAGACTCAAGGAGACAAAGCTTGAGAACAAGTCAAGTAGTCAGAGCTGAAGTGATTGAAGCCAAGCATTAGGATTGAACTGAAAGTGTGATCTAAAATCTGCAAAGTATGTTGTAAGTTATATCAAATCAAAATACCATTATTGTTACTTTCTAGCAATTGTAATAGTAAAGTTTAAATCTTATGGACTTAGGTTGGTTTAATAGCCATGAGATAAATCCTTCAACAGGGTGACATTCCAAGTGAATGTTCTAAATTCCTTTAACGAGGTCCATTCCTAAGAGTTTGGTGAAATCTTCTAACAAGGTCACATTTAATAGTGTGTTGTAAGCCTTTAATAGGGTAGGCTTTTAACAGGGCATCACTTCAGAAGAGTGAGAATCAAGTAGCATGTTACTGGTGGTTTTTCCCAAATTGGGTTTCCACGTAAATCATTATGTCATGTGTTGATCTTACATGTTTTATCTTTGCATGTTGATTTATTGTAACTTGCTAATATGGTTGATTTAAAGTTTGGATGGATGAAAAGTGTATGGATTCATTAAAAGTAGTGAAAAAGTATTAATAGGGCATTTGGACCTTAGATAACTGATTCACCCCCCCCCCCCCTCTCAGTTATTCTAAAGAATTCTAACACTTTTTGGTTATTTTAGCAGTACCAATCAAGTTTTATCAATTCACATTACCTTAGTTAGGTTGTATCCATTTATTTATTTTCCCCACCTCCTTTTGGTTTTGAGATTCCTTTGTGATAGTTTTTACCTTCACATATCTTCAATGTTTAGGAACTTTTTGGTTATTTTGGTAGCCCCAATCAAGCTTTATCAATTCATGGTAGTTGAGTAAGGTTGTTTCCTTTTGTTTATTTTCTTCGCTTCCTTTTGATTTTGAGATTCCTTTGTGATGAGTCTTACCTTCTTTTCAGTGTTCTCTTATCTTTGGTTTGCTTCCTTTAGTGTATCTAAATTTTTTAGCTTGTTTCGTGTTTAGACACTTTTTGGTTATTTTAATAGTACTAGAATCAAGTTTCATCAATTCACATTAATTGAGTAAGGTTGTATCCTTCTATCTATTTTGGTTCTAAGATTCCTTTATCATTTTGAGATTCTTTTTCCATGAGTCTTACCTTCTTTTTACTATACTCTTATCTTTGGTTTGCTTCTGGTTGATTTTTTTAGCTCTTTGGTCTGCTTCTTTTAATGTATTTGATTTTTTCAGGTCCTATTTTTAGGCACTTTTTAGTTATTTTAGTAGTGTCAATTGAGTTTTATCAATTCCATCCCTTAAGTGGTGAAGTACATTTCCTACAAGTATAGCGCCTACCCCGAATGAATCTCCTATCACTATCCATGTTACTGAATACCAATCAATGAATCAACTCTTGGACACTTTTTGGTTATATTAACAGTGCCAATCAAATATTATCCATTAACATTAGTTGAGTAAGGTTATATCCTTCTATTTCTTTTGGTTTTGAAAATCCCGTTGTCATTTTGAGATTCCTTTGCCATGGGTCTTCCTTTCTTTTTACTGTGCTATTATTTTTGGTTTGCTTTTAGTTGATATTTTTAGCTCTTTAGTATGCTTCTATTAATGTATTTGAATTTTTTAGGTCCCACTATTTGAAATAAAAGAGGGGTGAAAATTTATTCAAACACGAAGAAATACACAAAAAAATAGAGAAAGGGCATCAAACAACCCTATCAAGATCCACCAAATGATCTAAATGTTGAGATAAGACCATAGGAAGTTGGGACTTATCAACAATGTTTCGATTATGCATATGTTCATAAGCCTACTTTGATAGACAATCAACAACACTATTTCATTCCTTAGGAATATGAATGAAAGTAATAGATTCCAAAGAAGTACACAAATTATGAATCTGGTCAACAATCAAAGATAACTCCCAACTGAAAAAATCAAAATGTTGCTTATTCAAAATATGTATCACCACTTGTGAGTCAAATTCATAGATAAGCCTTCTCCAACTAAGGTCACAAGCACTCTTTGCAACATAAAAAATAGCAATGGCCTCCATCAAGTTTTTATTATGATGATCTTTATAAATTGAAAACACAAACTGAAAATCCCCCTTACCATCTTTGCCAACTCCACCACTGCCAGAAGGGCCTGGATTTCCTTTCGAGGGCCCATCCATGTTGATTTTACAAGCACCTTGTGGAGGTGCACTCCACTTCCCAACCCTATTAATGTTTTCCAAGGGATGTCTACACATATTACCCAATATATTTACATGTGAGGGAGGAATATTTAGGCAATTATTGAAAATATCTTCCCTTGGCTCCATGGCCTTAGTACTGTCACATTTTGCAGAAATAGTTTTCCTCAAAGAATGGAGAATTTTCCACCATAAGTGAGGAACCTCCAAATACTAATCCTTAAAAATATGATGGTTCCTCTCTAACTAGGTATGCCAAATAATAAAGGAGGGTGAAGAAAAGAAGTCTTGATAGGAGCATTACCCCAATGTGCAAAGAATTATGATAAAGAGGAAACATGCCAACAAAATTGGTTCCACACATTCCACCAAGAATGCCAGATATTTCTAGTAAAGGGGCATTGGAAAAAGAGATGAGAGACATTTTCTTCACTTGTCTGACACAAAATACACATCGATGGTCCCACATTAGTTGAACCATACTTGCATAAATTATCCTACGTAAGGTACCGACAATGGGCCACCAACCACATAAAAAAATTGCATTTGTTCCAGGAATACTTGTACCAAATTTGCTTCCACCAAGACATCCCCCAATGTCCATTGGAGAAGCTCCACATATCCTGCAGCTACTAAATATTTCCTAGACATATCATCATTGTCCCAAGCAAGAAAATCATTACCAATCAAAGTAGTATACTCATGAGACTACAAAATCTAAACTAGCTCCTACCTATCCTCCTCAAATCCTCTTGGAGGCCATTTAGAGGGGTATTTCCAACAAAAGGAAAGAGACAAACCTCAAGCACACCTTATCTTATTGGAAAGGATAGAAGGGTTCCCATCCCATGAGTCAAGCCAAAATAAACTTGAGATCTTGAATGAAAAATCTAAAAGTGACCATCTTTAGCTAGATGATCTCCAAACTTTAGTGTATTCCAAATCATGGATCCTTTCCCTTCCAGAGGAAAATAGTGAACTTCAAACAAATCAATACTCGAAAAATACTTATGGGTGAGAATATGAGCACAACATTGATGGTGATTAGTACACCAATGTCAATAAAGCTTACCAACTATCCATTTAATGTAGTAGATCATAAGCTAAGGCCACCCTCCTTCTAAGGTATACACACAGTTCCCCACTTAACCGAATTCCATTTAGAAGTTGAAAGGTTCCCACTCCAAAGAAATTGATAAGAGAGAGCATCGAATTCCCAAAGAAAATACATAGGAGTAGCCTCAAAAAAACACCTGTAAATAGGAATGGCTTGGATAACTGAATTTAATAGAGTAAGGGAAGCAACAATTGATAGCCAATAATGAGTCCAATGGTTAATCTTTTGTCACAATTTATCAAGAAAAAATTGCTAGTAAGATCTAGGATGTCTACCAATAGTAAGAGGGATACCCAAAAAAAAAAGGGAAGACACCTAATTTGAAACGTCAAAATAGAAACAATACACCTCTGAATAGCCTGAGGGGTATTGAAGAAAAAAATGGAGGATTTTTTCTCATTAAATTTTTTATTCAAAGCTACAAGATACACATCCAATGCATGTCGAAGAGAAGTAGCATCTTAAAGATGGGCCTATCCCATAAAGAAAGTATCATCCATGAATTGAAGATGTGAAAGAGGAGGAAAGCCATGACCCCATTTCCATCCATAAATCAAACCCTGGTGAACACAAAGCTTAAAAAAGTAGCCCAAACCCTCAACCAGAATGATAAAGAGATAAGGAAAAATAGGGTCCCCTTAGCAAAGTCCTCTGGAGGCACCAAAAGGCTTTGAAGGAGAACCATTCATAAGAATAGAAAAAGAAGCTAAAGTAGAAAAACTTATAATCTAGTTCACCCATTGTTGGCAAAAGCCAAAGGCTAAGAGGATCTTTTGGAGAAAACCCCATTTAACTTTCTCATAAGCCTTAGCCATATCCAACTTAATGAACATTGATCTCTCTTTAGATATATCTGTTGGAATATTCAAATATGGAAAGAGTACTTATGAGAGAGGGGGGGGGTGAATCATAAGTATCACACTTTAGACAATAAAACTTTTAACTGAAAGTAAATTGCATGCATGTAAATACATTAAATAAACATGTAACAAAACTCATGCATCAATAACTCATAACACTGAAATTTGGTAACCTAGAAACCCTCCAGGAATAAGAAGGTAAAACTGGGGTGGGGATGATACCCACAAAAATTTACTGCAACAATATTGTTCAACCACTTCTGATGGTTTTCCCTATTAAAGGCCTACCCTGTTAAAGGCTTAACACTGTATTAATAGTGACCTGGTTAGAGGATTTGCAAACACTTAACATGAAGTGTCACCTTGTTAAAGGATTTTAATAACCTAATCAAAAGGATCTTACAAAATAGCTGTAAAGCTAACCTATCACCATAGGATTTTCATTCTAATACAATTGCTAGAGAGTATTAGATATAATAAACCTGATAGATTACAATCCTTGATTGCTGAATGTAGGCTCCTTTTCTGCCTTCTCTTGATCTTGATCCTTTGTGATCTGATAACCCTTGCTTCTAAAAAACAGATTTCCTTATGCACCCTTTTATGTCCTTTTCATATATTTACAATGAAATTTTGTCTTCCTTATAAAGACTTCAAAGACTTAGGGTTTGATTTGGATCTATGATCCATATTGAATCTCAATTTCCCACTCAATACTTGTCTTTTACTGATTGGTTGCATGCCTTTATCATTTTTCTTATTGCTTGCATGTGGGTTACATGGAAAAAATAAAAGATTCAATTTTATCATTGAATCCCTTGAAGTTTACCTTATGTCGGCTGCAAAAACTGTTTGCATCATAGTTTGTGCAATTTGAAACTTTTATGCTGATCTACTGAGTTACTCGGCTCCTGAAGTATTGCTGATACTCGGCACATGCTATTTCTTGGATAGCTCGGCACCTAAACAAAATTGTATCACTCGGCACCTGTTTCTCTCGGCACTTGTTAACACTCGGCACCTATTACACTTGGCACTTGTTAACACTTGGGACCTGTTACACTCGACACTTGTTAACACTCAGCACTTGTTAACACTCGGTACCTGTTACACTCGGCACTTGTTAACACTCGACACCTGTTAACACTTAGCACTTACTCTTGATCTTGGTTAAGTGTATTGACACTCAGTTGTCAAATTTATTCTTTAAGCTAACAATCTCCCCCTTTGACATGAGTGGCAAAAACATTTAATTAAGATCCTTGTGACTCATTAATTTATCCTACATTCAAAATTTTCTATCTCAAAATTTGCTACCTCAAAATTTGCTATCTCAAAGTTTTCTATCTCCCCCTTTTATCATACTTATCATTTCATTGTTGTACTTAACTCCCCCATACTTAATCACTTCTTATTACTCTCTTATTACTTATTCTCCCCCTTTTTGACACTTATGTCAAGGGTCTTACAATGAAATGCCATACTTAGCCAAAAATGTGATATTTACTTCAAGGAGTACCTTCAGAGCTGCATCCCAATTTGCTAATGTGACATCCAATGTCTTATGCTGGATGGCAATCTCTGCTGCTAGGTGTACAAGTCCATCAGATGAAGAAAGATTGGGGTCTTTCTGTTGGAAATGATTGAAATGATCATAAGAAAAGTTGTTGGAATAATTTATGGAACTGGTAAAGAATGTCCTCAATCATTTTTTTGTCATTGATGTCAAACTAGCTACTTGCAGGGATGACAATTGCTTTAGTGATCCAAATACTATCAATTAGTTGATTGTCAAGGTGGAGGCAATCAATAAGATGTAACTAGAACACCTAGAGAAAGGTTGAAGTTATGATGTTGTAATGAAGTACAAGGATCAGTTAAGCCATTGATGAAACAGTGTATTGGATGACATACTAAAAGATACAAAGAATGAGCACACTAAAACATATCAAAGATCTAAGGTTTTAGCTAAGTCTTTTGTAAAGCTCAAACTAACTTCAAGTGCCAAGCAAGCTAGTAAGTGCTAAGCAAGCTAGTAAGAGCTAAGAAAATTCCTAGTTAAGTGTCGAGCAAGTTCAAGTGTCGAGCGGAATCAAGTGTCGAGCAGAATCAAGTGCCGAGCAACACAGAGGTGCCGAGCACCAGTAACTCAATAATGCCGAGTAACACAGAGGTGCCGAGCACTAGTAACTCAATAATGTTGAGTAACACAGAGGTGCCGAGCGCCAGTAACTCAATAATGTCGAGTTCCTGCATTATTTTGGAAATCAAAGATTCGTCAGATCTAAGCCAAAAAAGTTGTTATCTAGAAATCTGTGAATTAAAAGGAAGATAAGAATGATGAGTTGGTGGCACAGAACACCATGTAGAACATTTCTAGAAGAGAACAAGATATGGGGTAGATACAATGTATCCTACCTAATCCATTTTGAAACCCTAAAATTGGAGAGGGAAAATTGAGCGGCAAAGGCAAATCAGACTTGTATATAAGATGACATAAGAAAAATAGCGAAATAGAGGGGTTAGTGAGAGAGAGAGAGCTATCGTCAAGCATAAAAGCATGAAGTGCTGAAGAATCTGCTAAGGAGAAGAAAGCACAGGAACTCTGTTTGGATTGACGACCACAAGGATGATTGCATTGGAAGAATGAGTAAGAAGACTCAAGGAGACAAAGCTTGAGAGGGAAACAAGCAGTCAGAGCTGAAGTGATTGAAGCCAAGCATAAGGATTGAACTGAAAGAGTGATCTAAAATATGCAAAGTATGTTGTAAGTTATGTCAGATCAAAAGATCAATATCGTTACTTTCTAGCAATTGTAACAATAAGTCTAAATCCTATGGACTTAGGTTGGTTTAATAGCCATTAGATAAATCCTTTAACAGGGTGACATTCCTAGTGAATGTTCTAAAGACCTTTAACCAGGCCCATTCCTAATAGTTTGGTGAAATCCTCTAACAAGGTCACATTTAACAGTGTGTTGTAAGCCTTTAACAGGGCATCACTTCAGAAGAGTGAGAATCAAGTAGCATGTTACTGGTGGTTTTTCTCAAATTGGGTTTCCACGTAAATCATTGTGTCATGTGTTGATCTTGAATGTTTTATCTTTACATGTTCATTTACAGTAATTTGCTTATATGACTGATTTAAGTTTGAACAGATGAAAAGGGTATGGATTCATTAAAAAGGTATTAATAAGGCATTTGGACTTTGAATAACTGATTCACCCCCCCCCCCTCTCAGTTATTCTAAAAGAATTCTAACAATTGGTATCAGAGCCTGACCACTGATTCAGTTTAAAGGGACTACTAGCAGAAAAGATCAAAATGCCAAAGAGAGAAGTTCCCAAGCTCAACAAAGACAACTTTGTTGCATGGAAAAGTTTGATGAAGCTACATCTTGGATCCATAGGAGATTATGCTCAAAATTCAATTTTCATTGAACATGTAGATCCAACAGGTGCTCCTACTGCCGAAGACATGAAAAACAAACAAGAACACAACCAGACAATGCTGGAAATTGCCTCTGCACTCAGCTATGCTGAATTTGATGATATCAAAGGATGTGACACTGCATTCAAAATGTGGAAAGCCCTATCAGACATCTATGGAGGAGATCAAAATGTACAAAGAGAAAAAAGAGAAAGTCTTAGAAGAAAGTTTGATGACATGAAAATGGAAGAAAATGAGAATGCTGCTCAGTATGGTGCAAGAATAAAGGAAGTGGTAAGTGCAATAAGATGCTTGAATGGTCAACTGGATGAAGACACTATTAATAGTAAGTTCTTAAGGACCTTTCTCCCTATCTATGCTATTAGAGTATCAGCAATACAAGAGCTAAGATGTATACCAGGAAATAATCTAAGCTTTGAAGGTATAATAGGTAGACTCACTGCATTTGAGTTATCTAACTTTGACAACTACAAACCTAAAAATGTTGAATATGCTTTTAAGGCCAAGTTATCACTGAAAGATGCCGAATAGGTGAAATCAAGGAAAGGAAGAAAAATGAAGTATGTATCTAGTGACAGTAGCACTGATGAGGAAGATGTGGAACAATTGGAAGCATTGCTCACTATAAGATTTCACAAGGGCAAAGGAAAATTCAAAGGTAAGATGCCTATCATTTGTTTCAATTGCAATGAAGTAGGTCATATTGCCACAAGATATCCATAGAAAAAAGATTCCAAGAAAGGCAACGAATACAAGAACAAAAGAGATGATGACAAGAGAGATTACAAAGAAAAAGGTAAGAAGTGTTATAGTGTTGAAGAAAATTCTAATGACAATAATGATGAAGTTGTTTATGTAGCCATGAAGGACCAATCTGATGAAGAAGAAGCCATAGCACTGATGACATGTATAAATAAAAATGACAGATGGATCATAGACAGTGGATGCTCACATCACATGACAGGAGACAAAAGTAAGTTTGTTAACTTTACTCAATATAATGGAAATAGTGTTAGATTTGGTAATGATGCTCCATGTCAAATCAAAGGAAAAGGTTCCATTAAGTTCACAGAACAGATTTCATGTGACAATGCATACTATGTTGAAAGATTAAACTACAATTTACTAAGTGTCTCACAACTAGGAAATGTAGGTTGCAAAGTGGAATTTGAAAACAAAACTGGAAAAATCTATGACAATAATGGTAAACTGATAGGAAAAGGAGATCAAACAAAGAGTAATTTTTTTTACCTTGATATGGATGATATTTCTTGTCTACTTGCAAAATTTGATGATGAATGGTTATGGCATAGAAGATTATGTCATGTCAAGTTTGACAATCTAGTCAACATCAGTAGAATGAAGAAAGTTAGAGGTCTACCAAAATGAAAGAAGCCTGATAATTCCATGTGCAAACAATGTCAGCTAGGAAAGATGACAAAGTCAAGTTTCAAAAGCAAAAACTATACATCTAAAGAGATACTTGATTTAGTTCACACTGACTTATGTGGTCCAATGCAAATACAAAGCTATAGAGGAGATAAGTACATAATGTTATTTGTTGATGAATATTTCAGGATGATGACTTTTATGTTCTTAAAACAAAAATCTAATGCTTTTCAAATGTTTAAATGGTTTGTGGCTAGAGTTGAAAAGGAAACTAAAAAAAGTTTGAAATGCCTAAGATCAGATAGAGGTGGTGAAATTACATCAAATGAATTCAAGATATTTTGTAATGATAATGGAATCAAAAGACAAACGTCATCTCCTAGAACTCCCCCACAGAATGGAATTGTTGAGAGAAGAAACATATCTGTAATTGACTGTGCCAGAACATTAATGATGGAAAAGAATGTTGCTCTAAAATACTGGAGAGAAGCTGTAAGTGTAGCTGTTCATACGCTGAACCGAGTACAAGTCAAGAAAGGTACAAATACAAAACCTTTTGAATTATGGTATGGTTACTCACCAAATGTAAAACATTTCAAAGTGTTTGGTTGCAAATGTTTTATCCTTAAAGATGTTAGAAATGGGAAATTTGATGCAAAAAGTGATGAAGGTATATTTCTTGGTTACTCCACTAGAAGGAAGGCATATAAGTGTTTGAATATTAACACTAACAAAATTGTGGAGAGTACAAATGTAAATTTTGATGAGCACACAGAAGTCCAAGCTGAAGAACCAAAGAAAATGGAAGAATACAGAACCTTTGTATATTCTTATGAAGGAATGACTTTTGATTAGGATGATGTCAATCAAATTGAAAATCAACAACAAGTGTCAGTTTTAGCCGATTCACAACCAGTGAATGCCGAGTTGCATTCAGAAGCCGAGTTACAGAATGAAGAAAATGCACAATCTAATTTTGAAGATAGCACACATGATGAAGAACAACCTGACAATGAAGAGCATAGTGATCCTAAATCCGAAAGATCAAACATGGAAACAAGGATAGAGCCAAGATTATCCAAATATGTAAAAAGACATCACCCTGCTGAACAAATAATTGGTGACAAAGATGCAAGACCAATGACAAGGAATAGACTAAGACATGAATCATGTCTGATTAGCCAATCTGAACCCAAGACAGTACATGGCGCATTACAAGATGATGACTGTCATAAAGCTATGGAAGAAGAAATTGATCAAATAAGAAAAAATAAAACCTGGAGTTTGGTTCCTAGACCAAATGACAAAAATGTGATTGGCACCAAATGGGTATTCAGAAACAAACTAGATGAAAATGGTGAGATTACCAGAAACAAAGCCAAATTAGTATGCAAGGGTTATGCTCAAGAAGAAGGAATAGACTATGGAGAAACTTTCACTCCTGTTGCTAGAATGGAAGGAGTAAGAACTTTACTTGCATATGCTGCCTACAAAGATTTCAAAGTCTATCAGATGGATGTAAAATCCGCTTTCTTAAATGGTATACTAGAAGAAGAAGTCTACATTGAATAACCAGAAGGATTTGTTGATGAAAACAACAGGGATATGGTGTGTAAGTTACACAAAGCACTCTATGGTTTGAAACAAGCACCTAGAGCATGGTATGAGAGACTTCACAAGTATCTAGTGTAAATTGGATTTGAAAGAACTGATGATAACAACAACATGTATATCAAAGTTGAAGAAGGTAAACACATTATTGTATTTGAAATTTTTGTGGATGACATAGTATTTGGTTGTAAGGAAGTACTTTGCAAAGGCTTTGCTGACAAAATGAAACATAAATTTGAGATGTCTATGTTTGGAGAAATCAATTTTTTTGTTGGATTGCAAGTACATCAAATCAAACATGGAATATTTATTACACAATCAAAATACATCAAAGAAATTCTTAAAACATTTGGATTGGAAGAATCCAAACTAGTCAGCACACCAATGGCCACAGGGAATAAGCTATCCAAAAATGATGAGTTAGCCGAAGTCAATCAAACAATGTACAGATCCATGATTGGAAAACTACAATATGTTGTACATAGTAGACTAGACATAGCATTAGCAGTTGGAATAGTTGCTAGGTTCTCTACTAATCCTAAGGAAAATCATCTCATAGCAGTAAAAAGAATAATGAGATATCTCAAAGGGACTGATGACTTTGGTCTATACTACAAAAAGAATGGAAAATTTGAACTCAATGCATATACAGATGCTGACTAGGGAGGAAACATTGATGACAGAAAAAGCACAAGTGGAGGTGCATTATTTCTAGGCAAAAGGCTGGTTACTTGGACTAGCAAGAAACAAACATGTATATCCCAGTCCACTACAAAATCAGAATATGTGGCAGTTGTAGTCAATTGTACAAACATTATATGGCTCACACATCTATTGAATGGAATGAAATAAGTAGTAACAAAACTGGTGATATTGTATTGTGATAATACAAGTGCTATAAATATATCCAAAAATCTAGTAATGCATGCAAAAACTAAGCATATTGCAATCAAGTATCATTATGTCAGAGAATTGGTAGAAGACAAACAAGTGAAGTTGGAATACATTCACACAAAGGAACAAACTGCAGATATCTTCACCAAACCATTGCCCAAGGATGCCTATAAATATCTTAGAGGCAAGCTGGGGGTTATGCCCCTAAGTCAAGCAGTTTAAGGCAACAAGGAAGATGCCTTGCATCAACAGGAATAAATCATTGAAATATTAATAGGTTGATGCAAAGGATGACAGCAGAAATAGAAACTCCAAATTAGTCACAAGCATGGTGATAAAGGGAGAAAAACAACAAGAAGCCAAAGCTTATATTTTGCATGATAAAGATGCTACATCTTTGGGATTTATGTCAAAGAGGGAGAAATATGTAGAAAACTAATCAATGCAAAGAAAGAGGGAGATATATATGAAAGAGGGAGATATATGCAATCAGTAGTGAAAATGCAGCAAGCCAATACAATCTTGGTGGTAACTGAATTGATTACTTGATCGGTTTGGTTTGCCATCAATGCCAAAGAGGGAGATTGTTGGAAATGATTGAAATGATCATAAAAAAAAATTGTTGGAATAATTTATGGAACTGGTAAAGAATGTCCTCAATCATTATTTTGTCATTGATGTCAAACTAGCTACTTACAGGGATGAAAATTGCTTTAGTGATCCAAATACTATCAATTAGTTGATTGTCAAGGTGGAGGCAATCAATAAGATGTAACTAGAACACCTAGAGAAAGGTTGAAGTTATGATGTTGTAATGAAGTACAAGGATCAGTTAAGCCATTGATGAAACAGTGTATTGGATGACATACTAAAAGATACAAAGAATGAGCACACTGAAACATATCAAAGATCTAAGGTTTTAGCTAAGTCTTTTGTAAAGCTCAAACTAAGTTCAAGTGCCGAGCAAGCTAGTAAGTGCCAAGCAAGCTAGTAAGAGCTGAGCAAATTCCTAGTTAAGTGCTGAGCAGAATAAAGTGCCGAGTAACACAGAGGTGCCGAGCACCAATAACTCAATAATGTTGAGTAACACAGAGGTGTCGAGCACTAGTAACTCAATAATGTTGAGTAACATAGAGGTGCCCAGCACCAGTAACTCAATAATTCTGAGTTGCTGCATTATTTTGGAAATCGAAGATTCGTCAGATTTAAGCCGACAAAGTTGTTATCTAGAAATCTGTGAATTAAAAGGAAGATAAGAATGATGAGTTGGTGGTATAGAAAACCATGTACAACGTTTCTAGAAGAGAACAAGATATGGGGTAGATATAGTGTATCCTACCTAGTCCATTTTGAAACCCTAAAATTGGAGAGGGAGAATTGAGCGGCAAAGGAAAATCAGACTTGTATATAAGAAGACATAAGAAAAATAGCAGAATAGAGGGGTTAGTGAGAGAGAGAGCCACAGTCATGCATAAAAGCATGAAGTGTTGAAGAATGTGCTAAGGAGAAGAAAGCATAGGAACTCTGTTTGGATTGACGACCACAAGGATGATTGCATTGGCAGAATGAGTAAGAAGACTCAAGGAGATGAAGCTTGAGAGGGAAACAAGCAATCAGAGCTGAAGTTATTGAAGCCAAGCATAAGGATTGAACTAAAAGAGTGATCTGAAATTTGCAAAGTATGTTGTAAGTTATGTCAGATCAAAAGATCAATATCGTTACTTTCTAGCAATTGTAACAGTAAGTCTAATTCCTATGGACTTAGGTTGGTTTAACAGCCATTAGATAAATCCTTTAATAGGGTGACATTCCTAGTGAATGTTCTAAAGACCTTTAACCAGGCCCATTCCTAACAGTTTGGTGAAATCCTCTAACAAGGTCACATTTAACAGTGTGTTGTAAGCCTTTAACAGGGCAGGCTTTTAACAGGGCATCACTTCAAAAGAGTGAGAATCAAGTAGCATGTTACTTGTGGTTTTTCCCAAATTGGGTTTCCACGTAAATCATTGTGTCATGTGTTGATCTTGAATGTTTTATCTTTACATGTTGATTTACAGTAATTTGCTTATATGAATAATTTAAGTTTGAACAGATGAAAAGGGTATGGATTCATTAAAAAGGTATTAATAAGGCATTTGGACCTTGAATAACTGATTCACCCCCCCTCTCAGTTATTCTAAAAGAATTCTAACACTTTCCTGAGGACTGTCTCTGCATTTATCTGCTCCTTGTGAAGTAGTTCCAAATGAGGAGTTATTGACGATTGAATTTGCATCAATTTAGCTTTTGTGGTTGCCTCCTCTGTTGCTAAGACAACTAACTCTCTTTGTGTGTTAAGCGATTGGACAAAATGCTTCTCACTCTAAGCTAGATTTGTGGGGAGTTGCATGCTAAAAAATTTCAGATTGTTTTCCAAGCTCAATATTTTCTGGCTAGTGTCCTGTGTGAATGTGGAAAAATCACACAACTTTTTGTATAGGGAAAAGATGTTTCCTAGTACAATTTTAACTGTTATAACTTTCTTTGCTAGTTCTTCTTGTGACAGTGCTATATCACCCGATATTTTACTACTTACTTTACCTTGGAACTTCCTTTCTGACCATTCAAGCAATCTGGCATTTGTTTCCTGGTCTTCATTAGTCACTTGGTCAACTATATCAGATGGTTGCTCTATAATTGGTCTTGACTCATCTGGAGATTGTAAGAAAAAGGCTTCCATGAATATATCTTTAATTTCATTCAAGGTAAGCTTATGCTTGTATTCTTTTCTTAGTGCTTCTTGTCTCCTTCTTTTGTCCAATGCACTCTAAATTTTATTAATCTTTTCTTCAGTAAGAGTGCTAGATTCATAATATGGGATCTTTATTTCTTCATCAAGCTCAGGAACTCCATAGTGAAGTTTCCTAACTGCCTTTGATGAGCTCGAGCCTGGTGTCCTGATTTGCAACTATAATCCATCTGTGCTCGGCTGCTGAAGAGTCTGTGTTGGAGTACCAGATTTTGGTAATGCAACTAGTGTTTGTATTGCAGTCTCCTCCTTTTTCTTTTTCTCATCTTTTTCTTCATATTGAATATCCCTTTTATGATTGCTAGGTGGGGTTGAACTTGTTGGTTGTTCAGATGTTTCTTTTATTTCCCTTACTACTGTACTCGGCATTTGGAGTGTATAAGTGACTATACTTGGTGGAGGTGGTGGTGGAAGAAATAGAATACCAGTAGTTTGTATGGTCAAAGGTGGCACTTGTGCTTTTACCTTGACTATCTCTATTTTAACTTCTGGATTTTGTAATTCATCAACACTGACCAATATAGGATTTGAGCTTAATTTTGCTACTAGTGACGATTGGTCAAGGATTTCCAAATCCTTTGCAGTTAATGGATTGATGTTTGGATTTGAAGTGTCTGTAACATCTTTTATTTTTATGATATCTCCAGGTATGATGGTGGCATGAGGAGAACTAGGAGGGGATACCTATATGTCTTGCATACTTTGATCTTGTGGCTCAGCTGTATCTTTCTCTTCCTCTTTCTCCTCATTATGTGCCTCTTCTTCCTTTTCTTCTTTACTCTTTTTCTCCACTAGTTCCTTCTCTTTTCCTTTGGTTTTTGATACTTTCCTTTCCTTTGTCTTGGCACTTGCCTCTGCCTTATATTCTTCATTATATACATCTTCTATTTTCTTGTAAACTATTTTCCACAATCTTGTGGATTTAGTAACTACCTCTTCAATTTTATTCTGCAATATGCTGAATGCTCTATACTTGGGAGTGAATCTATTATTATGCCTTTTTACTGCATTTATTACTTGATCTTTAGTCAAATTAGGCAACAATCTGGCTAATGTTGACTCCCTTATCTCTTTTTGCATTTGTAAACAAAAATGCCATTTATCCTCTACAATTTTATACAATTCTCTTGGCATAGATTCATCTAATTCTAGAGGAGTGTGTTTATATTCAGCCATCATAGCATACACAGATTCCTCTAATTTATTTTGCTCTTCTTTGGTGAGCTTAGAAAAATTCAGGTTCTTTAAACCTTTTAAATCATTATTCCTAATTTTTGAACATAATTTATCAACAGTAGTCTGGGGTTTGTGTCTTACCACTTGAAATTGACTATTATCCTTTGACTTTATTTTCTCCTCATCTGTTTCAGGTTGGGGAATAAATTTCCTTTTCTTTGACTCAGCAGTAGTCTTCTTTGAGTCTTTCTTCTTTCCTTTTGCCTCCTCTTGGGATTTTTGTGTTGTAGCCCTTGCGGTTGGTCTCTTTGGTGTAGGAGCAGCTACTTTCTTTCCCTTGGATTGAGGAGCAGAAGGAGTTGTGGTATTTCTCTTAACTGGTGCTTCCTTGGCTTCTTCTACCTCAGCACTTTCCTCTTTATCTTCTCCTAACCCTTGAGTCAGACCTTGAAGTTTATCTCCTTTTTCTTCAATGTCTTCTCCCTCTTCTTTTTTTGTTCCTCCTTCTTCCACGCCAAATTTTCTCTTGATTTGTCTCACCATTTTCTCTTTCTTCTTTACTGCTGAAGCAGTCTTCAAATCTGTTATCACCTTTGATTTGACAACATCATAGGTTCCAAAAATTTTTGCATTTTTATCAGCTTCTTCTACAAGTAGGGTTGTTATTGCTGTAGAGGCTTGATCAACATCAAGTTCATAACCTAGTGGCCTAAGCCATCTTACTCTAGGTATAACTACTTGTATGTAGGTATAATCTATATCTACAAGAAAAAAAATGTCTTTTTCATATTTTTCAGTCAATGAGACTGGAATTCTCATTCTTTGTTTCATGGACTTTTTGAAGTCCTCAAAGTAACTAGTCATTTGGGCATCAAAATTTTCACCCATCTGTTCAATGTATCCATTAATTTGTTCAACAATTGTTTTATCTGGATTCCATCTTACCTTACCCATAGAAGGAAATTCTTTCATCAGATAGAAAAACATGCACATCAAAACTGATCCAAATTTGCATTGAGCTCCCTTGCTCTTCCTTATAGCTCCCAGATTTTCATTAATCTATTGAAACATGAGCTCTGCCAAATCATAAGTGTGATCCCTTTTTATTATCTTGTATGCAACATCAACTGCTATACAAGGTACATTGTTTAACCTTCTTGATTGATAGAATTTATGTGAAATGATTCTTACAACAAAATCTAGTAGGAGATCTGTGACTGTGTCGATAGTCATTCCTCTATTATTCCATTTGGCACCTGTATTTTTCTCTATTACTTCCCTTTTGTCACTTCGCAGGGTCTTTGGCCGATCTAGGGTTGGAATACCAGTAACCCTATGAATAGTTTTCTTGGTAAATTTTACTGGCCCTGACTCTAACCAAAAAGCTCCATCATGTATTTGGCTCAGAACTATCCATACCCATTCAATTTTGAAAACAGTCGAAAATGCTAGGGTTTTGGTTAATCCTTTTCTTTCTATTATTGAAAACTCATTTTTCAGTACTTTGTTTTCACATAGTTTATCATATGCATTATGGATTTCTAAGTCTCCTATGGCACCAATTTTGCAATTATAACATCTGTGAACGTCTTGGACCATAACAACTTTATCCGAAATAACTGATAATGCACTTGCAGGATCATTCTTGTATGCTACTTTTGGAATGGGCTTAAATTCAAGTTGTTTAACTTCGTTGCTGACCAACTGTACTTCATGATTCTCTATACCCTTAGTGGTTCCTGACCCAGATGCCATTGTTTTCCAAACTAGGGTTTATGATTTAAACAAGTTTATAAGTCCTACATAGCTCAACACTTAAGTAAAATACCTTAAATCAATGAAACTTGTCTTGAATCGCTATTGAAATCTTTACAAATGGCTTCTGAGCTGATCTTGATCTTCTCCTACTTTCTTGGCTTTGCTTCTTGCTCAAATGGTGGGAAAATGATCGAAAATTGGGTTTATGTACCCTTCAAAATAGAGTAATAAATGCTTAGTATGCTGCCAACTATCTACTCGGCACCTGAAAAGTTTCGTCATGACTCAGCTCCCATTGTGTTTTACTTTACTCGGCTCCTATTGATATTTCATAGCTCGGCATCAACTATCAACTCGGTCATTGTTAACAACTCAGCTCCTGAAGATAACTTTGACAGATCTTCACAAAAGTTCTTGTTTTTGACTTAGCATCTTTGCTTATGCTGATTTCATTTTTGCAGTTCTTATATGTCTTGGGACTGATTTATGATGTAACTTGGTTTATCAATCCCACACACTTATTCTTTGCTTAATTTGATGAAGTGTGATCACTTGACCCATTAGGTGAAGTGATCTCTATACTTGATGTGCTATACTCATCTTTCTTCCTCCATGTCCTATTCATTTCACTTCTGATATGTCCAACATCCATCTTTGCCTTTCCATTGCTGAACTCAGAACTTGATGCCTTTGACCTTGTTGGGCAATTCCTGTTGACATGACCAATTTTTAAGCAACTGAAACATGTAGTTTGACTCAACCATCTTTTTTAGTTCCCTCTAAAATGTTTTCTTATGCAGTTTTGTGGGATATGTCCATATTCTTGACAATAGTGACAGCTGTACCTGGTGTTGTAATCCCAAAATTCATGGTTTGATGTCTTTGCTGGTTGATTTACTGTCCACATAGAATTTGATCTACATTCAAAAGCTCTATGTCCATACTTTTTGCAATTATAACAATGTCCATCAAATCTTGATGTCTTGATAGTTTGGGTTCTGCATTCATATGCTTGATGACCTTGCTTCTTGCATTTATGACAATGATTTGTGCTTTTGGGTTTGTCATGCTGATGGGCATTCTTGCTTCTACAGACATTAGATGTATGTCCTTTCTTTCCACAGAAATGACATATAGGTTTAACATCTTTACCTTTTTCACTTCTTTGTTTTGCACTCTTTGATGATTCTCCTACTTTAGTGTTGTTATATCCAAGCCCTGTTGTATCATGGATTGATCTTGGAGATTTTAGTATTTGCTCAAAATATTTGATGGCTTCACTTGATTTGTTGAGATTTTCTGCCACCTCTCTTTCTCTATTCAATTCATTCTGCATTTATTCCTTTTGCATCTTCAAAGTAGAGATCTCAATATCTTTCATATTGAGTTCATGATGAAGATTCATCATTTGAGCAAGTGTATCCATTTGCATGTTTGAGATCCTTGTCAATTCAGTACATTTTTCTTCAAGTCTATTTGCAAGATTCCTTTTGTCATTTTCCATCATGACCTTATCATCAACTGCTCTTTTCTTTTGTTCAATAATTTCACATATCATTATAGCCTGTGATTCATGTTCCATCTTGAGAGATCTTATCTCATCTACTTGAATTTTATTTTTCTCCATCAGTTTTGCTATTGCTGTATCAAACTCTTTAGTGTCTCCGCTGGAAAATATGTTGGTGGTATCAATCTCCTTGTAGTGTATATCATTTTCAGCTATGGCTAGATCCTTCCTCTTTTTTAATGAGTTTCTCAATTTGTTTCTGAATTCCTCCAAGCTATGCAGAGCAAGTTGCACATCTATCACCTGATTTTCAATGATCTTTCCAAGTTTGAAAGCTTCCATCTTTAGATCTTTTCCTCCAAGCTGTTAGGCTTTTCCTTGTGAGAACCTGGATGGCTCTGATACCAATTGTTAGAATATTCAAGTATGGAAAGAGTACTTATGAGAGGGGGGGGGGGGGGGGGGTGAATCATAAGTATCACACTTTAGACAATAAAACTTTTAATTTGAAAGTAAATTGCATGCATGTAAATACATTAAATAAACATGTAACAAAACTCATGCATCAATAACTCATAACACTAAAATTTGGTAACCCCGAAACCCTCCAGGAATAAGAAGGTAAAACTGGGGTGGGGATGATACCCACAAAAATTTACTGCAGCAATATTGTTCAACCACTTCTGATGGTTTGCCCTGTTAAAGGCCTACCCTGTTAAAGGCTTAACACTGTATTAATAGTGACCTGGTTAGAGGATTTACAAACCCTTAACATGAAGTGTCACCCTGTTAAAGGATTTTAATCACCTAATCAAAAGGATCTTACAAAATAGTTGTAAAGCTAACCTATCACCATAGGATTTTCATTCTAATACAATTGCTAGAGAGTATTAGATACAATAAACCTGATAGATTACAATCCTTGATTGCTGAATGCAGGCTCCTTTTCTGCCTTCTCTTGATCTTGATCCTTTGTGATCTGATAACTCTTGCTTCTGAAAAATAGATTTCCTTATGCACCCTTGTATGTCCTTTTCATATATTTACAATGAAATTTCATCTTCCTTATAAAGACTTCAAAGACTTAGGGTTTGATTTGGATCTATGATCCATATTGAATCTCAATTTCCCAGTCAATACTTGTCTTTTACTGATTGGTTGCATGCCTTTATCATTTTTCTTATTGGCTGCATGTGGATTACAAAGAAAAAATAAAAGATTTGATTTTATCATTGAATCCCTCGAAGTTTAACTTATGTCGGCTGCAAAAATTGTTTGCATCATAGTTTGTGCAATTTCAAACTTTTATGCTGATCTACTAAGTTACTCGGCTCCTGAAGTATTGCTAATACTCGGCACATGCTATCTCATGGATAGCTGGGCACCTAAACGAAATTGTATCACTCAGCACCTGTTGCTCTTGGCACTTGTTAACACTTGGCACCTATTACACTCAGCACTTGTTAACACTCGGCACCTATTACACTCGGCACTTGTTAACACTCGACACTTGTTAACACTTGGCACCTGTTATACTCAGCACTTGTTAACACTCGGCACCTGTTAACACTCGGCACTTTATCTTACTCAACACTTACTCTTGATCTTGGTTAAGTGTATTGACACTCAGTTGTCAAATTTATTCTTTAAGCTAACAATATCTATGGAATGAATAACTTCAGAAGCAATAACAATCCCATCAAGAATTTTCTTATGAACCACAAAAATGCCTTGGTCCTTTGGAATCACAACCGAAAGGAAAATCTTAAGTTTGTCGGCAATCAATTTGTGATAATTCTGTACACAACATTACAAAGAGTGATGAGACAAAAGGAGTCAAGATTTTCAGCACCTTCTTTCTTGGGGATCAGAGTCAGTAATGTAGAGTTCAATGCACGAAACATTTTCTTATTCTAAAGGGATTCGTTAGCCAACTTCAAGAGATCCATATTAATAATTTCTCAAAATTCCTAATAGAATTCAATAGGGAAGCCATCTGAGCTTGAAGCTTTACCTTTATTCATCCCAAACACCACCTCTTCAAGTTCAAACATCACAATTGGATGAATAATGGAATCATTCATAGCACCGGTGATAAGAGAGGGAATGCATGAAAGAATCAAGTTCTCCTCCTTAGGTGTAGGTTGAGAATCATCAGCAAAAAGGGTAGAATAAAATAGAAGGGATTCCTTGGTCATAGTAGTCTAACAGGAAATATGAAGGCCTTTAGCTATAACAAGAGAAGATATATACCCTTTATTATGATGAGCCTAAACAGAATGGTGAGAAAAGCAATATTTCTATCCCCTTCCTGTAGCCAATCAATGTCAGCCTTTTTTTTCTAGTAAATCTCCTCCTAAAGTTCTCATTCTTCCACATCTTGCATAGCTTGGGATTCTTCCCTACCAAGAGCCTCTATACGCCCAGATTCTTTAATTTGGTGAGTAATCACTGCAAGATGATTTAGAGCAGTCCTCTTTCTAGACTAAAGGTTCCCAAAGAAAGATGTATTCCATCTCTTAAGATGATATTTGACATATTTAAGTTTCTCCTCAAAGACAAACATAGTCATGCCATAAGTTGGGCCACCCTCTCTCCACCAACTACCCATCAAATAATATAGGGATGAATCTTAGAGACACATAAGCTGAAATCTAAAAGAAGGGTTCTTAGGAATTGCAATAGGAGAAGAAGTGAACTTAATTGGCCAATGATCATAACCCCTCCAATCAAGAATTTCAAGACTCATAATTAGGTAGTCTCCAACCTAGTAACAAGAAACAAGAAACCTATCTAGATGTTCTGACATTCTGAGATTGCTTCCTGACCACTACATCCAAGTGAAAACCCCATTTGAAGGCTAAACATCAATAATAGAAAGAACATCCACCTAGGCTTGAAAAAGTGTTGAAGAAGGGCTAAGCCTTGGCAGACCTCCTCTTTTCTCCTCTAGACTTAAAACAAAATTAAAATCACCTCCTTAAATCTAAGGAAAATAAGGAGCACAAGAACACACATACCTAATGTGATCCCAGAGGCAAATCTTCCCATGAATGTCAACAGGTGCATAAACATTTGTCAAAAGAATAGTCTCACTTAAGTCTAAGGCTTTAGCCACCATAGAGATTGAGTAATGACTAGAAATCCACCAAAGGGGAGAAAGTTTTTGAGGTTCCCAGAATAGAGCCAAATCTCCAGAATTCCCTTGTGAACCAATACTTTGACATTGACCAACGTACCAAATGTGCGGAGCATGTTGATGCATAACCTCAAAAAAGACCTTAGTTTCTTGAACATAGAAGACATATGGAGAATGACATGCAATTAAATCATGAATAACTTTTTGATGACAAGTGCTATTCAAACCCCTTACAATCCAAGAGAGAATAATCATGGGGGGTTTGAGAAAAGTGAGCATCAATAGGGTTAACAAAACCCAATTCCACCACTAGATCTCTAGTCATTTTTATCTTCTCAAGGTCTGACATTCACCCTTTTGAGGAGCTATTAGTAGGAACCTTCTTAAGGGATCATTGATGCACTCCTAACCTAATTTTAGTAGTATCAATAAAGTATTATCAATTCCATCCCCAAGTGTTGAAGTATGACTCCTTGAATGAATCTCCTATCCTATCTCTATCCATGTAATTGAATACCAATCACTGAATGAATCATTTGTAGGCACTGAACAAAATGATTATGAGGTAGCTAAGTGGTGGAAATTTGGACTACATTTAATATTATTTGTATTAGATTCTAGGTTAGATGATTGTATTGTAGCCACCTATGTTTACTATTGATTGCATTGTAACTACTTAGATTAACTATTTTATGTTCTCCAAGTCTCATATTTATTAAGGATAATGTTATTTTCTTGGAAACATTATAGCCTTCATAATCCTTATTGAGAAGGATAATGCTTGGGGACATTATAGCCATAAGGATCCTTATTTGAGAAGGATATTGATTATCAGGCTATAATCTCTTTAAAGGATAGACCTTAGTGCTTAGCCTCCTCTCTATGGTATCTCTCTAACTTTATTTGGAGGTTTGTTATTGGGATATGTAGGTATGTTATTGGGATATCCTTTGAGTATTGGATTGTTACCTTCTTATATTAAGGTAATACCCTTTAAGTATTGGTTTGTTCTATTAAAGCAATACCCTTGAGTATATTGGATTTATTAGAGGTATGTTATTGGGATATGGAGGTATGGTAGTATCTTTTGAGAATTGGATTTATTGTTGTTAACTTTCATTAGGTATTGGTGCCTGTCAATCTCTATGCTTTCTCCCACTTGAACATTATAAATATCTAAATCTCTTCTAAATCTCTTTTATAATGAATCTCCAGTGACTTCGTATCCGCTTTAATTCAACACTAGAGTATTTAAACACGGTCACATCAGCTAAATTTAGGTTGATTTTATTTTCTTTTAATCTAACAAAGATCTTAGCAAGTTGGATAGAGAGTTATCCTTATCAAAAGACAATTATAATATAAACGTGTTGTAAAATCAAAGAAGGGATAGAATCTCTAAGTCAGACAATTATAATATAAAAGTGTTATAGCATCAAAGAAGGGATAGAATCTCCAAGTCTTATAGACTCAAAGAAGGGATAGAATCTCCATGTAATAATTAATAGCATTATGCCTTCTAAAGCCCTCACATATGTAAGGTAAGAATCTGCGAGGTAAGAATCTCCATGTAATAATTAATGGCATTATGCCTTCTAAAGCCCCATATGTAAGGTAAGAATCTGTGAGGTAAGAATCTCCATGTAATAATTAATGGCATTATGCTTTCTAGAGCCCTCACATATGTAAGGTAGTTTAAAATGTTCAACGTTGTTAATAGGGGGAATTAAAAAATAAAATATGGCCAAAGCGTTTTATTGAGATCAAAAATTTTAATTAAAAATTATAAGATTAAAAATTTTAATAAAAAATTATAAAAAATAAAAATAAAGGAAAAACAGAGTACAAAAAACATTTCAGTGGCATTGTCCATATAGTTATTTATTACAGTTGCATTATTGGACATGTAAGATAAGGTAAAACAGAGTATTTAATAATATATTTAATATTAACTACTAAGAAATGTACAAGATTTACAGGTCCAACGAGCTCAACTACTCTGTTATAAACATGCTAACCCATAAGCATCACCACGCCCATCTTTCTCTATAACTACCGTCGACCATTCAACTAATTTCTGATATGTTTTCCAACATCCATTTTTGGCTTCCTCCAAGGCTTTGATGTCATTCTCTGTGATACCATGTGCAGGCCAACGTTTTAGTATTCCTTTCACTGATTCTTTGATTTGCTCCAACACCTCATCATGGAAATCACAAACCAATTTTGCAAGATTTTCTATTTCACTTGGTTGCATAGGCTTCGCCATTACCTGCTTCCCAATCTCATCATTATAATCAGAAACCAATTTTGCAAGATTCTCTATTGGACTTGAATTTACAGGATTCGCCATTACCTGCAACAGAAAACACCTAAACATATGTTAATTTAAAGGTCAATAAACTTTTGTGTTCAAAAGTGAAACAAAAATAAACCCAATTTTGTTATGGTGATTGCCCTAATAAAAAGATATCAAAGTCTTTCAAAAGAAGAGAAGAAGAAACAACATTAGTTTAGTAATGACTTAAAGATTGGTCTTCCCTTATATTCACACAATTGTGAATCTACAGTTAAAAACTTTTATTATGAATTACTGTTGAGGCAAACACAATTACAGCTTATATTTCAACTCTTTGAGCTTCGTAAGAGAAATTGGAAATAATGAACAATAAGTCACAATTATAACTCAAGAAATATGAATCTCTATATTTCACTTTTGTTTTCAAAGCAAAATTCGTTTCTACATTTTCTCGCTAAGATATTGATCACAATTCAAATATTTGGTGGTAGAATTATCACTAAGTTGGTAGCATAATTAAGTCAAGCTTGGAATCTAGAATATAGATATTACTGGATATTTCTGAGCATAATTAAGTCTAGCTTGGAATTAGAATATAAATATTGGACTTTCACACTTCCAAATCACAACTATGGTGAAAATTCTTGTGGTGAGAATTCTTGTCCTGGAAATACAAAAATCCATAAGTACAACAGTTGAAATGCTCCATCTAGAGAATTCTTGTACTGGAAATACAAATATTCAAAAGAACAACAGTTGAGATGCTCCAAATACAAATATCAAACATCAACAATTTAATTTATTTGAATTAGAAATATGAATCTTATAATTTCACTCTTCCAAATTATGATCGAGGTTTGATTTTGTGAGAAATATTAAAAATTAAATTTAAACCTTTGAAATATTTCACTCGGCACCCTAAAATTGCTCGGCACGTGAAGGTGTTGAGTGCCAGTTTTACTCGGCACTTGATGGTGCCGAGTGACAGATTGCTTGGCACTTGATGGTGTCGAGTCCCAATTTGCTCGGCACTTGCTCGGCAACAATAGATGCCAAGTAAGCTCGGCTTCAACAGAAAAATTTAATGCAATTTTAACGTGAATGCTTTCACCATTAAAACCAAAGAGCCATAGCTTTAACCTTTCAAATAAATTATTCAAATGCAATGAATAGAAGAGGAAGAAGAATGGATTCGAGTATGCCTGATTTCTTGTATTCAACTGGGATTAAAAACATTACAAATTTGAGAGCATTCAGCTTCAACCAGAAAACCCTAAAACTGGAACAACTTTAATAACTTTAAAACTTTAAACTTGCAGCTCTAATGGCTGCATAGAATAATGCTTGGAGCAATCACTGCATCAACAGGATGAATCCAATAACCACAAACTTACAGTATGAACAGAGGAAGAATCATGTGCAGTTGCAGGCACAAACTTCTTTCCTTCTTCTTCACTGCTCTTCTCTGCAACTTCTAATCTGATCTGCTTGATCTGCTCTTAATAGAATGAATGTTAAAACATTTCTTTTATCATATTCTTCCTTTCTCTCTCAACGTTCAAATTTCAAATTCTCACCTACCAAAATGAATGCCTGCCATCCATGAATGTCTGTGGTGACCTAACAGGGTAGATGGGCGTGGGGCTCGAGGACAAGCCACAGACATTGACATTAATTTCTAACACTCCCCCTTTGTCTTAAGACCCACAAACAAGGATCACTACTGATCCAAATCAACTACACTAAGACTATGTCTTAGGTGCACAAAAGTTCCAATGCCTAATGGCTTGGTAAAAATGTCTGCTAGCTGCTGCTCTGACTTGCAAAAATTTATTTTGATATCTCCATTCTCCACCAACTCTCTGATGAAGTGATATCTGATTTCAATGTGTTTGCTTCTCCCATGGAAGACTGGATTCTTGGATAATGCAATAAATGAGATTTTGTCACAATAAATTGTGGTTCCATCTCCTTGCCTTTCATTCAAATCTATCAAGATCCTCCTTAGCCAAATTGATTGACATGCTGCTGCATTTGCTGCTATGTATTTAGCCTCTACTATAGATTGAGCAACAATAGGTTGCTTCTTGGATGCCCATGAAATTGCACCCGATCCCATATGAAACATGTATCCGGAAGTGCTCTTCCTATCATATATACTTCTAGCCCAATCACTATCAGTGTAACCAATCAACTTGAATTCATTTGATGCAGTATAAAAAATTCCAAATCCCTTGGTACCTTTCACATACCTTAGGATCCTTTTTCCCGCTTGCCAATGGGAATCCCTTGGGGTTTCCATAAATCTGGAAATCAGACTTACTGCATGCATTAGGTCTGGCCGAGTTGCTGTCAAATACATTAGACTTCCAACCATGCTCTTGTATAGTGTTGGATCCACTCTCTTACTAGAGTCTTCCTTGCTCAACTTCAGACCTACTACTATTGGTGTGGGGGCTGCCTTACTATTCTGCATTTTAAATCTCTCCAAGATCTGCCCTGCATATTTTTCTTGAGAGATGAAGATGCCATCATGCATTTGTTTTACTTCTATGCCTAGAAAGTATTTCAAGAGACCTAGGTTTGTCATTTCAAATTCACTTTTCATGGCCCTTTTGAATTCACCAATTAGAGCCTTATCATTACCAGTAAAAATCAAATCATCTACATACAAGACAACAATCAATACATTACCATCTGTTGCCTTGATGTAAAGAGTGGGCTCACCATTGCTTTTGCTAAAGCCATTGCTCATCAAATATGAGTCAATTCTACTATACCATGCCCGTGGAGCTTGCTTGAGTCCATAAAGAGCTCTCTTCAATCTATATACTTTATGTTCTTCACCTGCAACTTCATAACTAGGTGGCTGCTCCACATACACTTCTTCTTTCAATACACCATTTAGGAAGGCGGACTTCACATCCATTTGAAATACCTTCCACTTATGCTGAGTTGCAATTGCTATGACAGCACACACGGTTTCCATTCTTGCAACTGTGGCATAAGTCTCATCATAATCTCTTCCATACTGTTGTTTGTAGCCCTTGACTACCAGCCTTGCCTTATGCCTATCAATCTTGCCTTCAGCATTGCATTTGGTCTTATAGACCCATTTCACTCCAATCACTTGCTTCTTGGGAGGCAAATCTATTAGCTCCCATGTCTCATTCCTTTCTATAGCATCTATTTCTTCATCCATGGCATTACACCATTTCTTCTCCTTAATAGCTTCCTCAAAATATATTGGATCACTATGAAAAAATAATGCAAAATTAACACTCTCATCATAATCTTCATACCTTTCATCTTGGTATATCTCCCTAAGACTCTTGGTCTTTCTTGGTAGCAGGGAGGAGAGTGTGGGATTAGAATCTTCATTGCTGCTACATTGTCGACTAGGTCGGTCTTCACTGGTACTCGGCACTGACACTCGGTCATGCCTAGAGGAGCTCGGCATTGTCTGAATCTGCTTGCCTTTTCTTCTATCTGCTCCTTCTTCTTGCTGTTCATCAGCATCCTCTTCACTCATAATTGGCACTTTACTAGAAGTGCTCGATGACTCATTAGTTGAACCATACCAAGACTGATTTTCAAGAAATTCCACATCTCTTGAAAGCACCATCTTGTTGTTTAATGGGTCATACAATCTGTATGCCTTTGATTCTGGGCTGTACCCTATGAAAATGCATTTCACACCTTTGTCATCAAATTTCTACCTTTTCTCTTTAGGCACATGTGCATATGCAACACATCCAAACACCCTTAGGTGTTCAACTGTCCATCTTATTCGTGACCAAGCTTCCATTGGAATTTTGTCATGGACTGCCTTTGTAGGACACCTATTAATTAGGTAAACTGCTGTTGCCACAGCTTCTCCCCAAAATTTAGTTGGGAGAGCTTTCTCTTTCATCATGCTCCTTGCCATTTCAACAATGGTCTTGTTCTTTCTTTCAGCCACTCCATTCTACTGTGGTGTATAGCTGGCTGTGAGCTCTTTCTTAATGCCATGTTTCCTACAAAAGTTTACAAAAGAATTGGAGGTATACTCCCCTCCTCTATCTGATCTTAGGACCTTGATATAGTGTCCACATTCTCTTTCAGCTTGGGCTTTAAATTCTACAAATTTATCAAATGCTTCATATTTATTCTTTAAGAAATACACCCATGTCCTACGACTAAAATCATCAATGAATGTCATGAAATAAGTACTCCCCCCAATGGAAGTAACTTGCATAGGACTGACTAGGTCAGTATGCACTAACTCTAATGGATATCTAGCCCTCCTAGAATTTCCAGAATTAAAGGGAAGCCTATGTTGCTTACCCAAAATACAAGACTCACACTTGTCACAAGAATTTTTTACATGTGGCAAACCTTCTACCATTCTTTTATTTGACAACAAATTTAAACTAGCATAGCCAAGATGACCATACCTGAGGTGTCATAGCTGTGAGGGGTCTTCAATCACACTCCTTAGAGCTAATTGTGTGGGAGGTGCAGCACAAACTTGAGATGAGAAACATGTCTCTATCCTCAAAGGAAACATTCTGTTCTTTGTCATTTGAACTGCTGCAAGCAGGTTTTTGCTCCCATCCTTTTCTTGAATGACACACATGTCATTCTCCATCAGCACTTTGTATCCATTTTGAATGAGCTGACCAATGCTCATCAAATTGTGCTTCATACCAAGGGCGAAATACACATTTTGTATTTCCCTTTTCACACCTTTCTTGGTGCAGACCATAATAGATCCTTTGCCCACAACTGGTAGGGTTCCATTGTTACCCATCTTAATTTTTGATTTGAAACTCTTGTTAATGAATGAAAACAAGGTTTCATTACCACTCATGTGGTTGCTACATCCACTGTCGAGGTACCAAACCTCAGGGCTTCCTTCTTCACCAACATTACACATGATGAAGGCAATGTTTTCACTTCCCATATTCACATCAGCCACATTTGCTTGTCCTGACTGATCTTTCTGCTTCTTCCAACATTCATTTGCATAATGCCCATATTTATGATAGTAGCAGCATTCTACATTACTCTTATTTGAGTTGTAGTTTTTCTTACCTCCTCTTGAAGTATTTTGTGAGCTACTTGCTCCATCTGCTCTATTTGAGCCTTCTGCTGCAGCATTTCTTTGTCCTCCATTGCCTCAACCTCTACCTCTGGAGTTCCTACCCGAGCCTTTTCTTCCTCTCCCCCTTCCTCTTGAATTTGACTAAGCCTTGAATGCTTGCTCTTGGGAAGATGAAGAAGTAGATCTATTGATCATGTGCTCATGGGTTTGAAGTGTACCCATCAACTCATCCATTGTCAAAATAGTGAGGTCTTTTTCCTCTTCTATGGTCATGACCAAGTTGTCATATTTATGAGGTAAACTCCTCAATATCTTTTCCACTATCCTTTGCTCTTGATAGTCTTCTCCATTTGACTTTAGCTGGTTAATCAAATTGGAGGTCCTTGAACTGAAGTCTATAATTGATTCATTTTCCTTCATCTGAAGGTTCTCAAACTCCCTCCTTATATTTTGTAGCTTTATAGTTCTAACTTTATCAGTCCCCTTGAAGTTTGTCTCAAGGATATCCCATGCTTCTTTTGCATAATTTGCCGCTGCAATCTTTGGAAAAATTGTCTCTGTCATTGCTGCCTCAATCAAACTCAATGCCTTAGCATCCTTCCTCCTTGATTCTTTCAAATGAGTCTTCTGTGCATTTGTGAGGGTAGCATACTGAGTTGGATCAGTCACATCATTGAATCCATTAACCACAATCTCCCACAAATCATTTGCAACCATTATGGTCTTCATCTTCTTTGCAAATATATCATAATTCTGTCCATTGAATAATGGTGGCTGCTACCATATCTTTCCTGCATCTCCTACCATGTCAAATATCCCAAGAAAACAAAATGCCCTAACTCACTATGGATGTGGGGCCTCAAAGCTCTGATACCATGTGAGAAATATTAAAAATTAAATTTAAACCTTTGAAATATTTCACTCGGCACCCTAAAATTGCTAGACACGTGAAGGTGCCGAGTGCTAGTTTTACTCGGCACTTGATGGTCCCGAGTGACAGATTGCTCAGCACTTGATGGTGTCGAGTCCCAATTTTCTCAGCACTTTCTTGACAACAATAGATGCCGAGTAAGCTCAGCTTCAATAGAAAAACTTAATGCAATTTTAACGTGAATGCTTTCACCATTAAAACCAAAGAGCCATAGCTTTAACCTTTCAAATAAATTATTCAAATGCAATGAATAGAAGAGGAAGACGAATGGATTCTAGTATGCCTGATTTCTTGTATTCAACTGGGATTAAAAACATTACAAATCTGGGAGCATTCGGCTTCAACTAGAAAACCCTAAAACTGGAACAACTTTAATAACTTTAAAACTTTAAACTTGCATCTCTAATGGCTGCATAGAATAATGCCTGGAGCAATCATTGCATCAACAGGACGAATCCAATAACCACGAACTTACAGTATGAACAGAGGAAGAATCACGTGCAGCTGCAGGCACAAACTTCTTTCCTTCTTCTTCACTGCTCTTCTCTGCAACTTCTAATCTAATCTGCTTGATCTGCTCTTAATAGAATGAATTTTAAAACATTCCTTTTATCATATTCTTCTTTTCTCTCTCAACATTCAAATTTCAAATTCTCACCTACCAAAATGAATGCTTGCCGTCCATGAATGCCTGCCGTGACCTGACAGGGTAGATGGGCGTGGGGCTCGAGGACAAGCCACAAACATTGACATTAATTTCCAACAATTTTTTTAAGTGATAAATATGAATTGCAGAGTTCTTAAAAAATCATGATTTTATTGTTTTGAAGGTGATTACAACTAACTTTTATTTGAAAATAAATCACAGAAATTCCCCAAGTTGAATCTTCTAAATTATGATCAAAGTTGATTTCTTAAACTAAAAATATGAATTGCAGAGTTTTAAAAAATTCTCACTTTTACTATTCTTGAAGGTGATTTTTACTGTTCTTAAAGTGATTACAACTAAATTTTATTTGAATTAGCTTTTCAGAAATTCTCTAATTTCACTCTTCCAAATTATGATCAAAGTTGATTTATTGAGCTGAAAATATGACCTGCATGGTTTAAAAATTCCTATTGCTACTGTTCTTGAAGGTGATTGTGACTAATTTTTATTTGACGATAAATTTTCAAAATTCTCTTCTTATATTGAATCTGTAATCTTTACAATTGATTACGTCCAATTCTAAATATTAATAATGGATTTTGATGATTTTGGGAATTAGAAAATATTTGAAACATATAGGGTGCACATATTTTTTGATGAATAGTATTTTTATATTAATAAATAATATACTAGTTACAATTTACAAAAAAGGGCCAGGGGATTCAGTATCACCCTGTGAGAGTTCACACAGGCAAAGCCAAAATCAAAAACTATTCATCAAAAAAAACATTAAGCAACTCCTTAGGAAGCCAAAGCAATGCCAGCTGAGGGGGGTGGTTCATCGCGATCATGGAAACCTCGGTCATCCCTAGGATTGGCAGGCAAGCTGGGAACAATCCAGCCATTAGCAGCATCATTAGGGACTTGGTCTTCTTCTTTTGTATCAGCCCTCAAGGGTGAAATGGCCTACTCCAGGCAAAAAGGCCATTTGCGAGAAACAACATGAGGAGCACTAGGAGGGGAAGCTGCCAGACTTGGGGCCAACTTGAGCCATGATGAAGCATAGAAGCTGAGCAATGTCATCAACCACCATCGCCACCACTAGGAGAGTAGTGGTAGGAAGCCTATGAGTGTGGCATATGAGAGCGACAAGTAGAAGAGTTCTACCCTTGACAGCAGCCCCTAGGCAGAGTATGACCAACTAGGCATTAGAAGGTACTCTGACAACTATACAGGGTGCATTACCCCAATTATTGAGTAGCTTTTTGAAGCTGGGCCAACTCCAAAGCCACCTTATTGGCTTGGACTTGAATTTGGATCATTACATTGTTACAAATGTATGCTTTAGTGTACATAAAAACATTTATGTTAAGAAAATTGTGAGTGAAAAGAACAACATTCCTATTTTTTTACAAAGTAAACAAAATCTCCATCCTAAAGGCATGCTAGATCTAGGTAAACTGCCTAAGGAACCTAGAGGAGTCACCTAATAGAACCATATGTCAAGAAAAAGGTTCTAGCCAAAAAGGCTTAAAGAAATCATGAATCTAGTGCCAATAATTTTGGGTATGTATACAAAACTAAAAAATATGCAAAAAAGACTCTAGCTATCCACAAAATGGACACCAAGGATCTGAAACTACAATATGCTTGAGTTGAGACCCAAGGGAAAGACCTTGAAACACTAGGCACCAAGCAAAATGGGAAATATTAGGCTTAGTAATGGTACTCCAAATAGTGTTGAAACACTTTCTCCACTGGGAAGGGAAGACCGCAGATGCTAGCGCTAGTTGAGGGTATTCACCATCAGCAGATGGGAAGAAAGTCATTGATACCCAAACTTGGTTTGTAGCTGGTGAAGGTAGTGGCATGATACCACTTCCAGTCTATCCACCAAGGTCGAATAGATTGAAAACCCATGTTGTGAATTAAGTGATTTGGAATTGCCGAAAGAAATAGATCAAAGGTTTGCCGATTTGAATAGGCAAGATGAAACTGGGCTTGCATACCTTCCCAAGATCTAACACTCATAGAGACCCTAGAAAAGAGGTCTTTAGGTGTCATGATGCCACGTTTGAAAAAATGCAAAGCACAAGCACCTTGAGTCTTGGCCAGAGAAACACCCTGGATGGCATACAATGGAGACCACCAAATGTTTTTCTGATTCAAAGAGAGCCCATCATGGAACCCATCACCAGATCAGTGAAGCCAAGGTTTGATAGCTTCCCAAGCTTTCCATATGCTCTTGATAACAAAAGACTGCTAAATGTGCACAAGTTTTCGCATGATGAGAAGGGTTTGAAAGCCAATTTCCTTCCATGTAGGCCTATGAATAGGAAATCTAGAAGCAATGTAGTGCCGAACCAAAACTTTCACAACTTCATCTCCAGTAATGGTACATATAATCCACTTGGCACAAAGTGTGAGGCCTTGCTTCTATGTGGAAAAAAGTCTACAAATTGGCACAAAATGTGAGGCCTTGCACATATTGATGACACAATGTGTTAAAAAAAGTCTAAAACAACAAACAACGACTTAAAGAAAGCCCTAAAGATAACATACTTTCCGTAGTGGTAGTGGCATGTTTAGTGTGTCTACTTGAGATAAATAGTTTGGATATTAGAAATGTCTCTGCAAAAATGGTCTTAGGTCAACATATCTTAATTTAAACATGCATGGAAACCTATGATAAAATGTCCACAAAATAATGAAACAATTAAAATATTGATAAAGAGATGTCAGAACCAATGCACAAAGAAGTGCCACGGTATGGGGTTATTGAGACACGTGGCTATGGATCAAACTAAAACTTATAATCTTTAGTCTTTTGACATAGCAAGATAAAGAAAATATCAATAATTGACGGGATAAGGGAATGGATTGCTAAAAAATTGCAAATCAAAGATTTATGGCAGATCTAGATAAATAGATGGTGTCTTAAAATGGGGTTTCAAATCTACCACATTTATGTGGAGTAGATCTTAAAATTGATGGAAGCAATGGCATTATTTCTATTCTGTATATTTCTATTTTTGTATTTTATATTGATGGTTTCATAATTCCTACGAATTGATTGGTTAAAAAATATAGGATACGTCACTTTTATTTGTAATTATATATACATAAAACATCATTAATGTCAAATGGATCTTTGTCTATTGGTGAAGTTGAAGGTTCACAAAAAGCTCACCTTGGATCAAGTTTTGTTGAATGCTAACAATTTAAAGGGATGATACGAGGAATTTGACAGAATGGGTACCCCTTAGTCCTTAGTTCTTAACTAAAGAAGCTGCTAGGAAATTATTGCTGAACCTCCTTAAAAAAATAATTAATATAAATAAAGAAATTTATTATCATTTTTATTAATAAGGGTTTACATATGTGTTTTTCTTCTTCTCAAAATAGGCAAGATAAGCATCATGAGCCCAAGTAACAACAAAACCATACACCCTTTACTACTTTGAGCTATTACAACCAAGCAACATAAAAGAGAAACTCAAAGCTTAAATAACCTGAGTTCTACTAGATCAAAATTTAATCAAAATCCATCAAATACATAGTTTTAATAGTATCCCATCTTAGTATACTAACACCATCACTATCCTTATAGTAACTAGAAGTTTGAAAATTTTCAAAAATACAATAGTTGAGATGCTCCATCTAGAGTACAAATACAAATATCAGACATCCACAACTTAACATCCACAACTTAATTTATTTGAATTAGAAATATTGAATCTTATAATTTCACTCTTACAAATTATGATCAAGTTTGATTTTTTGAGCTATAAATATGAATTGTAGAGTTTTTTTAAAAAACCATGATTTTATTGTTTTGAAGGTGATTACAACTAACTTTTATTTGAAAATAAATCTCAGAAGTTCCCCAAGTTGAATCTTCTAATTATGATCAAAGTTGATTTCTTGAGCTAAAAATATGAATTGCAAAATTTAAAAAATTCTCAGTTTTACTGTTCTTGAAGGTGATTTTTACTGCTCTTAAAGTGATTACAACTAAATTTTATTTGAATTAGCTTTTCAGAATTCTCTAATTTCACTCTTCCAAATTATGATCAAGTTTTATGTTTTGAGCTAAAAGTTAAAATATAAATTGTAGAGTTTTAAGAAAAATAGAAAATTCTAGGTTTTACTATTCTTCAAGGTGTTTACAACTAATTTTTATTTAAAAATAAATGTTAGAAATTTCCTAATTTCACTCTTCTAAATTATGATTGAACTTGATTTATTGAGCTAAAAATATGACTTGTATGATTTAAAAATTCCTATGTCTACTGTTCTTGAAGGTGATTGCAACTAATTTTTATTTGACAATAAATTTTGAAAATTCTATCTTTATATTGAATCTTTAATCTTTACAATTGATTACCTCTAATTCTAAATATTAATAATGAATTTTGATGATTTTGAGAATGAGAAAATATTTGAAACATATAGTGTGCACATATTTTTTGATGAATAGTCCTTTTCTATTAATAAATAATACAATAGTTACAATTCAAAAAAAAGGGTTAGGGGATTCAATATTACCCTATGAGAGTTCACATGAGAGAAGCCATAATCAACAACTATTCATCAAAAAAAACATTAAGTAACTCCTTAGGTGGCCAAATCAATGCCAACTGAGGGGGGGTGGTTTGTCACAATCATGGAAACATCAGTCATACCTAGGATTGGTAGGTGGGTTGGGAATAGTCTAGCTATTAGCAACATCATTTAGGGACTTGTTCTTCTTCTTTTGTATCAGTCCTCAGAGGTGAAATGCCAATCCAGGTGAAAAGGCCATTTTATAGAAATAACATGAGGAGCTATGCATATGGGGTTAGTGAGATACATGGCTATGTAGAAAACTAAAACGTGTAATCTTCAGTCTTTGACACATCAAGATAAAGAAAAATTATAGATTGAAGATTTATGGCAGATCTAGATAAATAGATAGTGTCTTAAAAGGGGGTTTCAAATCTGCTACATTTATGTGGAGTAGATCTTAACATTGATGGAAGCAATGACATTATGTCTCTTTTGCAGCGTATATACAACATGAGGAGCTATGCATATGGGGTTAGTGAGACACATGGCTATGTAGAAAACTAAAATGTGTAATCTTCAGTCTTTGACACATCAAGATAAAGAAAATTATAGATTGAAGATTTATGGCAGATCTAGATAAATAGATAGTGTCTTAGAAGGGGGTTTCAAATCTGCTACATTTATGTGGGAGTAGATCTTAACATTGATGGAAGCAATGAAATTATGTCTCTTTTGCAGTGTATATTGATAGTTCCATAATTCCTACTTATTGATTGGTTAAAAATAAAGGATATGTCACTTTTATTTATAATTATATATACATAAAAAAATCATTCATGTCAAACGATTCTTTGTCTATTGGCAAAGTTGAAGGTTCAAAAAAGCTCACCTCAGATCAAGTTTTGTTGAATGCTAATACTTTAAAGGGATGATGCCAGGAATTTGGTAGAATGGGTATCCCTTAGTCCTTAGTTCTTAACCAGAGAAGTTGCTAGAAATTATTGTTGAACCTCCTTAAAAAATAAATCATTAATATAAATAAAGAAATTTAATATTATTTTTATTAATAAGGGTTTACATATGTGTTTTTCTTCTTCTTAAAATAGGCAGGATAAGGGTCATGAGCCCAAGTAACACAAAACCATACACCCTTTACTACTCTGAGCCATTACAACTAAGTAGTAGGAAAGAGAAACTCAAAGCTCAAACAACCTGAGTCTTGCTAGATCAAAATTTCCTACTAGATCAAAATTTAATCAAAATCCATCAAGTACATTGTTTTAATAGTATCTCATCTTAGTATACTAACACCATTACTATCCTTATAGTAACTAGAAGTTTGAGAATTTTGTTTTGCCCAACAAGAGTGGCGATTAACCACATACATATAAGTATCAAAATTGTGTCTCAAAATTATAAGTGAGAGCACAACCAAATCTAAACTAAAGTAAAACATGAATACTTTAACATAAATAGAAATGAAAAATATTGAAAGCAAGGATAAAACACTAAGCTGCTTAACATTATTCTAGTCTTCAACTAGGAACTTGATATCCTCCATCTAGTAGGTGAAATCCTTTGTGCTCTTCACCTCCTCATAGTTTTCATTCTTAGGAAGGCTGACCTTCTTGATTTTTTTCTTTCCAATAATGGTACCAAACACTTCCTTCCTCATCACTTCCTTCTTAACCCTACATATAGAGGAAACTGTTACCCCAAGCTTGATATCCACTATAGCACTGGTAAAATTAATATTGAAGATATCAACCTTATCCAAGAGGTCTATCCGAGAATTTATTTTCTATAATATGTATCCTATTCTAAAAAGTGGTCCAAGGGTTATCATTTTATATACTGACCTCTTCCATTGATAATTTGGGGAAATGGACCTCCTCTTGAATGCCTAGGTCGACCCCAATATTAGGCCTCTTGGGGGTTTATGTTCCCAATCTTCAAACTAATCAACCTCTTCCACTTCATTTTCATCATCTTTAGTGGAGTTGTTACCCTTTTTTTATTAAATTTTCCCCTACTTGGGTGTCGTAAACTTCTTTATTTAGAGTATCTAGGATTTTCTCCTTGTTGTCTTCCTTTACTAGTATAATTCTTTACATTTTTGTTTCTCAACCTAGCCAAATTTCTCTTGCCCGAGCTCATTTTGGCTTTAAGTTTTTTATCTCTTTCATCACCATCTAAGTTGCAATTTGAATCCTATTTGTTCACTTCTATAATTTCCTCTAAACTTTATTCTTTTTGGGGATACCTATATGGCTGGATTTCATAGACGTATTTTTTCACTTAGCAGGGGTTTCCAATAGGAGTTAATCCTTTAGGAATTTTTTTTTTTTTTGTTAGGAGCCTTGAAAATTTTGTGAATAGAACCCACTTGGGTGAGTGCACCAAGATGGTGTACAAAATGGTAGTATAAGTGGACAACCTTTTCTTGAAATTAGGTAAACCTAAACTTGGACAAGATATTTGAGGGTCATCCACTAAAAAATGACAATATGTGTCAAACATATAAATTGTAGTAATCTGAATCTACTTTCTAGAGTACTAGATTTTTTACAAAATGGATAAGATTAGGTGGGTCAAACCCTACACACACAATAAATAGTTCTTGGTTTTTTGGTAAAACATAACATAATTATTTTCATGTGCAACACAAAAGACCAAGTTATATTTAGTATCTTGCATATCCCTTTTGTAGGGATGATAGCTAAGAGTCATATCTAGAAGTTGTGGTTTTTTTTTTTGTAATTTAAGATGAGTATTTTTTTTTATTAATTATTGAATGGGACTACATCCTAAAATTTTGGTACCTATTTAGTGTGCTGAGCATAACTTGCATCGAAATAATCAAAAATAATTTTTATTTTTAAAAAGTGTATAGAATCAAGTGTAGAATAGTAATATATAATTTATTTTGAATTTAGTTAAGTATATAAAAAGTTATTAATAAAGTGGTAGACATATGTCTATGAGGAATGTCAAGGCACTGTAAAAGTAATTAAAGTTTACAATGTTATTGTTGTCCAAAAAAGGAAAAATTTATGTGGTAAAAAAGATAAGAAGATGTGTAAGATTATGGTGGTGATTTTAGAGATACCCACTTCACCATTAGAAAGCTTGATGAAGGTAAAGAAAAGAATTCATCTCAGAAAATGAAAAACTGCCTAAAGGAAAAATAAATGGAGGGAAAACAATCTCCCAAGCCTTTGGGTCATTTTCCTAGGCTATCACCAAGCCATAACCTGATCGAGTTATGAAAATAAAAATGCATTCAAAATTCGATCGGGTTTTGTATTACTACTTCACACAAGGTTAGAGAGAGAGAGAGAGAGAGAGAGAGAGAGAGAGAGAGAGAGAGAGAGAGAGGAGAGAGAGAGAGAGAGAAGAGAGAGAGAGAGAGAGAGAGAGAGAGAGAGAGAGAGAGAGAGATGAGGTTATGTATTCTAATAAGAAAGTGATCCCATCCTCTCTCTACATCACTCTCTCTCTATCTTATTTTCACTCTTTATCCTATCCCCATCTCTCTTTCTCCTATCCCTTCTCTCTCTCTCTCTCTCTCTCTCTCTCTCTCTCTCTCTCTCTCTCTCTCTCCCCCCTATCCTTCCCCCAAATCTCTCTCCCCCCTCTCTCTCCGATCTCTCCCTTTCTCTCTCTCACACACACAATCACACACATACACATTCATATCCTCTCTCTCTCTCTCACTCTTTCCATCATATCCCTCTAGTTCTTCTATTCATCCCATCCTCTCCCTCTCTCATATTCTCTCTTTCTCTTATCCCCCCCCCCCCCCCCCTCTCTCTCTCTCTCTCTCTCTCTCTCTCTCTCCTCTCTCTCTCTCTCTCTCTCTCTCTCATATCCCCCCTCTCTTTCTGCTATCCCCTTCTCTCCCTCTCTCTTCATTCTCTCCATCTCTCTCACTCTTTCTATCATATCCCCCCCCCCCTCTCTCTCTCTCTCTCTCTCTCTCTCTCTTCTCTCTCTCTCTCTCTCTCTCTCTCATCTCTCTCTCTCCTACGAATTGATTGGTTAAAAAATATAGGAATTATGTAACTTTTATTTATAATTATATATTCACGAAACATCATTAATTTCAAATGACTCTTTGTCTATTGGTAAAGTTGAAGGTTTACAAAAATCTCACCTTAGATCAAGTTTTTCAAATATTGATACTTTAAAAGGATGATGCCAAGAATTTGGTAGAATGGGTACCCCTTAGTCCTTAGTTCTTAACCAAAGAAGTTGCTAGGAAATTATTGTTGAGCCTCAAAAAAAATCATTAATATAAATTTTTTTAAAATATTATTATTTTTATTAATAAGGGTTTACATGTGTGTTTTTCTTCTTCTTAAAATAGGCAAGATAAGGGTCATGAGCCCAAGTAACAAAAAAACTATAGACCCTTTATTGCTTTGAGCCATTACAACCAAGCAACATAAAAAAGAAACTAAAAGCTCAAACAACCCGAGTCCTACTAGATCAAAATTTAATCAAAATCCATCAAGTACATAGTTTTAATGGTATCCCATTTTAGTATACTAACACCATTCCTATCTTTATAGTAACTAGAAGTTTGAGAATTTTGTTCTACCCCAACAAGAGTGGGGATTAATGACATACATATAAGTATTAAAACTATGTCTCATAATTATAAGTGAGAGCACAAAAACCAACTCTAAACTAAGGTAACACATAAATAATTTGGCATAAACAGAAAACAAAAAATAATGAAAGGAAGGGAGAAAAACTAAGCCTACTTAACATTATTCCAGTCTTTAACTAGGAACTTGATGTCCTCCATCTAGTTGGTGACATCCTTTATGCTCTTCACCTCCTCGTAGTTTTCATCCTTAGGAAGGTTGACCTTCTTAAATTTTCTCTTTCCAATAATGGTACCAAACACTTCCTTCCTCATCATTTGCTTCTTAACCCTATAAATAGAGGAAACTGTCACCCCAAGCTTGATATCCACTATAGTACTGGCAAAATTATTATTGAAGATATCAACCTTATCCTAGAGGTCTATAATCTTATCAGAGAAGTTCTTTTCCATAATATGTATCCTATTCTAAAAAGTGGTCCAAGGGTTATCATTTTCCATACTGACGGGTTATCATTTTCCATACTGACCTGTTCCATTGATAATTTGGGGAAATGGACCTCCTCTTGAATGCCTAGGTCAACCTCAATATTAGCCTCTTCGGGGTAGTGTTCCTAATCTTCAATCTCATCAGCCTCTTCCACTTCATTATCATCATTTTTAGTGGAGCCATTATCCTTTTTTTTATTGAATTTTCCCCTACTTGGGTGTCATAAACTTCTTCATTTAGAGTATCTAGGGTTTTCTCCTTGTTGTCTTCCTTTACTAGTATAGTTCTTTCCTTTTTTTTCTTCTCAACCTAGCCAACCTTCTCTCCCCCCAGCTTGCTTTGGATTTAGGCTTTTTATTTCTTTCATCACCATCTGAGTTGCAATTTGAATCCTATTTGTCCACTTCTATAATTTTCTCTAAAATTTTATTCTTTTTTGGGGATACCTATATGGTTGGATTTCACAAACATATTTTTTCACTTAGTACGGGTTTCCAATAGGAGTGGATCCTTCAAGAAATTATTTTTTTGTCTTAGGAGCCTTGAATATTTTGTGACTAGAACCCACTTGTGTGAGTGCACGAAGATGGTGTACAAAAAGAGGGTATAATTGGACACCTTTATTTTGAAATTAGGTAAACCTAAACTTGGACAAGATATTTGAGGGTCATCCACTAAAATTGACAAGATGTGTCAACATATGAATTGTAGTAATCTAAATCTACTTTCTAGACTACTAGACTTTTTACAAAAATGGATAAGATTAGGTGGGTCAAACCCTATGCACATGAAAAAATAGTTCCTGATTTTTGGGGAAAACACAACATAGCCATTTTCATGTTGCAAAACAAAAGACCAAGTTATATTTAGTATCTTGCATATCCCTTTGGTAGGATGATAGATAAGAGTCATATCTAGAAGTTGTGTATTTTTTTGTAATTTTAAGATGAGTATTTTTCTAATTATTAAGTATTGAATGGAATACATCTTGAAATTTTGGTACCTGTTTGTGTGCTGAGCATAACTTGCATCAAAATAATAAAACATGATTTTTATTTTTTTTAAGTGTATAGAATCAAGTGTAGAATAGTAATATATAATTATTTTGAATGTGGTTAAGTATATAAAAAGTTATTAAAAAAATGGTAGACATATTTCTGTGAGGAATGTCAATGCATTGGTAAAAGTAATTAAAGTTTACAATGTTAATGTTGTCCAAGAAAAGAAAAAAACATGTGATTAGAAAGATAAGAAGATGTGTAAGATTACGGTGGTGATTTTAGAGATACCCACTTCACCATTAGAAAACTTGATGAAGGCAAAGATAAGAATTCATCTCAAAAATAAAAAACTACCTAAAGGAAAAAGAAAATGGAGGGAAAATAGTCTCCCAAGCCTTTGGGTCATTTTCCTAGGCTATCACCAAGCCATAACCTGATTGGGTTATGAAAATAAAAATGCATTCAAAACCCAATTAGGTTTTGTATTAGTACTTCACTCAAGGTTTGAGAGAGAGAGAGAGGAATAAGAAAGTGTCTATCATATCCTCCAATCCTTGTCTCCATCCCATCCCCCTCTCTCTCTCTCTCTCTCTCTCTCTCTCTCTCTCTCTCTCTCTCTCTCTCTCCTCTCATTGTCTCTTTTTCATATCTCTTGTCTCTCTTTCTCATGTCCCCTTCTCTCCCTCTCTCACATTCTCTCCATTTATCTCTCACTCTTTCTATCATATCCTCTAATCTCCCCCCCCCCCCTCTCTCTCTCTCTCTCTCTCCCCCTCCCTCCCCCTCCCTCCCTCCTCTCCCATAATCTCTCTATGTCTATCTCTCCATCCCTCCTATCCCATAAAATCTCTCTCTCTCTCTCCCTCTCTCTCTCTCATTGTCTCTTTTTCATATCTCTTGCCTCTTTTTCTCATGTCCCCTTCTCTTCCTCTCTCACATTCTCTCCATTTATCTCTCACTCTTTCTATCATATCCTCTAATCTCCCCCCCCCCCCCCTCTCTCTCTCTCACTCTCTCTCTCCCTCTCTCCCTCCCTCCCTTCCTCCCTCTCTCCCTCCTCTACCATAATCTCTCTATTTCTATCTCTCCATCCCTCCTATCCCATAAAATATCTCTCTCTCTCTCTCTCTCTCTCACACACACACACACACACACACACACACACATTCACTCTCCCTCTTCATATCCACTTCTATCTCTTTATCCTATCCTCACCCTCTCTCATTCTCTCCATCATTCCCTCCCTCCTTCAATCTACCTTTGTGGAGTAGTTGTGTAAAACTTGATCAGGTTTTGTATAACTTGATCAAGTTATCTATCCATATGGATAATGCAATTAGAACTCAATAACCCAATCAAGTTATACAAAACCCAATTGGGTTATTGAAAACTATATTTAAAAAAACATGTCAATGGCTATTATGTTGTTTCAGTGTGTTCTGGACTAGATTATATTGTTGTTCACATGTATTTGTATACTAGGTATGCAAGTGTAAGGTTTTTTGTGCTTATAAATGTTAAATTTTATATTTTTCATGTGTCAACATCTTATTTTATGTTAGTATCTTATGGTTGAGCATAAACTAATCATGTTACTATCTTATTTTTTATTTTATTCATGTTATTGTTTGTAGGGTAATTTGCATCTATAATCATGGGAAAGAACAAAAGAGGAACAATTAAAAAATAAGAGGCAAAAAAGGCAAAAATAAGGGACATCATGATGAGATTACATGAAGGTACATCATAAAATGCCTCAAATGTAGGTGATAAAAATCTACCTATTGATATTGATGTCAAAAAACACCTAATTTAACAAACAAAAATGTTCAACATACCCTAATTGAAATGATTATGACAAATACACTTACGTCACCTGATGCCCCTAATGCAACATCTCAAGTCAAAATTATGAATGTACATGATGTATGTAATGAAAATTTAGAACATGCATGTACATCAACATCTCCTAGAATAATTGGTAGGAAACCAAAGTTTCTAATTGACATTGATGAAAATATTTTGAAGCCAATGCATGATAAAATGTCAAAAAGAAATTGTAGGAGAATTTTTCAAGAGATTTGCAATAAGTATTTTGAAAATTTAAATCAAAGTGGAAGATTCCAACTTGTTGTTGAAATGGTTAAAAATTTAAAATTTAGAGAGACAATGAAATTTTTGCAATCAAGAACATCTAAAAGTAGCAGTGAAAGAACCATTGTTAGAAATCTCTTTGATGCATACAAATCCATTGGTCCTCACATCAACTATAATGGGAAAGGAAATGGCAAAAACTCGTATGGTAAGAAAAACATGTAAATCATTAAGGATAAGTAGAACAACATTAGTCAAAGCCTTAGTGAGGCAAGAGAAAATTCATAATTCTAATGAGACTTATTTTTGGTCATTCCAAGGTAGACTTCCACATAAGGATAAAGTTATTGTTGATGCACTAAGAATATTAATAGAAAAATTTTGGTGTGACAACACAAGGGCTTCACCAAACCAAAAAGATGTTTTCAAAAGATGAATTGGAAAAAAAAATTGTGAGCCACATGCAAAACATTTTTTGGATATGACTCAAACATAATTTTATGAAATGTTTCTTCAAAGGTTTAGTCAAAGTAAAATTGGCCAAAGGTTTTTTGAGATGACAAAACCATTCTATGTTAAGATAAATCATACACACACTACATGTTGTTGTAGGGTTCATGTTGAGTTTTCCATCCACTATAATGTTTATCATTATATATGTTGTACTTTTCATACTAACAAAATATTGTAGGAATGTGGTCTACAATTACATCGTAAGTCACCAAGAGAATTCAAGTTTACTATGTAAATGAAATGATGGGTACATTTATTATAAGACAATGAGTTTGAAAGATTTTTTCCCTTTATGTGGTGGTTTGCAAAAGTGACATAGATGCCTACATCTAGATAGCACACATAAAATTGGTAAGACACTAGTTTCTCTTGGAAAGTACAAATTAGTTATATATGGTGTTAAAGATGGAAAATAATTAAAGAGGTGTGAATTAGTGAAAATTGATGTATGTGTAGCTGATTTTATGAATTGTTTCAATAGAAAATAGTTTATGACTACATAGGTCATACATATAGATCTAGATGGTTAGATGAGAAATTGAGGTTGTGTAAGGACACTTTTCCCTAGGGTACAATTGTGTTGGTTGTTGACTTCACTGAAACTATACACTAAAACCTCAAAATGAAGTGCAACCAATGTATTACAAATTTATATAAGTGTCAATTTTTGTACACATAGCATTTATTCATGCACATGATATCATAGAGGATGATAGAAAAATATTAAGAGATTGTCACTTCTATATCAGTGATGATCGAACTCATTCATTAGAGTTTATGCAAGGATGATTTAGAGTTTTCTATGAGAATTTGAGGCAAAGAGATGAAAGATAAAATCAACACATTATATGGTTAGACAATTGCACCACACAATTCAACACTGCAAGGATGTTCTATTGTTGAGTAGGATGCATGTAACAAGTGGAGTGCAACATTTTTGGAATTTCATTGAGCTAGGACATAGAAAGGGAGAGCAGAATGGTGCTAGAGCATGTGTGAAAAGAGCCCTTAGTAGAGAGGAATCAAAGTATGAAGGTGGCGCAATATTAGAAAATGTTGAAACAATTGTCCAATGGTGCAATGCTATGATAAGACTAGGTAATATAGGTAAGCCTATGCTTTCTAGAGATTTTTGGTTGATATATGAACCTAACATTGAAAATCTTCAAGATTTTTGTACACTTATAAGATCAAGTGAGATGATTTCATTTCGAAGTTCAAATGCAACATCACTATCTATTCATACTAGAAAGCTTGCATGCTTTTGTTGTTTGTGTATGTATCATTTATGGGATGAAAGTTAGTCAAAAGAGTGGGTTGACAAATGGTCTTGTAGACCTTTTCATCCAATTTATTTATATCAACTTAAGTTGAAGCATCAATAGATTTTGAGCATGTCTCTAACCTAGTTGATCTAGGTACTAAGTTATCAATTTAATACCTTGTTAAAATAGATTACTTTCAATTTTTCCATTAACTAATCCTTCTATATAATTCAGGTCATGTATATTTAGTTATTTCATATGAGAATAATGATGAAGAAACATATTACTTTCTATGTCAGTGTATTGAGCCCAAAAATAAACTGATAGCTATAGTCATTCACAGTGAGGATATTGAGTACCCAATAGGATTCATCATTGTGATAGGCACATGGCTTAGAAGGTGGTATATTTTTGTTCATTACCATGAATATCTATTTAAGTCAATTTTTCATATATAATGTATTGAAATATGACTTTAAATTGTCTTTACAATTAAATGTAGGTACCCTATCAAGAAATCTACCACATGGTTATTTGAGGATTTTTAGATACACAAACATATTCTTCATTACTCTAACCTTATTGTTGCAAAAAATATTCAATTGATACCATATTGTGGTAGGCCTCTTAACAAGAAGTTGTGGAAAGTACACAAATCTGATCGCGAGGCAATAATTGATGCAATAAGGGTTAGAGTTGATCTAGAAGGTTCCCTTGATTGATTGTGTGCTATATAGCTAAATCATTCTACATATGGTAGAATAATTTTGAAAAAATTGTATATATGTTATGCAAAATATTGGAATGTCGTAGTAATGTGCATATGTAGATGCCAAATTTTGTATATAAAAAAAAGAAGACATGTAACATGTGCATATTTGAATGCCATATTTTGTATAAAAATTCAATTAGAGATGTCACATGTGCATATTTAGATGCAAAATTTTGTATATAAAAATCAGAAGTCATGTAACATATGCATATTTGTATGCCATATTTTGTAGAAAAATTTAATAAGATATGTCATATATTTAGATACCAAATTTTGTATATAAAAAAGAGAAGACATTTAACATGTGCATATTTATATGCCATATATTCTTTTTTGTGGGTTTGATGATATCCTTAAAAAAGTATTTAATTATCTTCAACTTATATGGATTTAGATGGCTATCCTCTTGCATTTTTATTCTAAATTTCCTAAAACACTAGGAAAATAAATTATAAATTTGGATATCCATTTGGTGTCTCTACAACATATGCAAAGCTTGGATAGGGTTGTTTTGGACTGTGTCCTTGTTGTCACACTATGTCACCCATGTTAAGGCTTAAAATAGCCCTCTAATTGGCACAAGACATGATGATGAGGTCATCATGCGATCAATAGGGTCCATAAAGAGTTAGGGTTAGTTTTTCACCATAGGTAAGATTTGTGGTTAATTTTAAGGTAGGGTCAATTTGCAACTTTTTGCAAAAGTTGCTCAGACAACTTTTTGAGCAACATTGTAACTTTTGAGCAATTTTTGCTCTTGACATCTTTTGGTCAAATTGGTCTATCTAGGACTATTATAGCACCCTAGTTAAGATTCCTAGGATGTATTAAGTAACCTAACATCTTATTTGTCCATCCCTAACAACTTTAAACCTATTCAACAACTTTTGGCTTATTGAGCAACTTTTGACCAACTTAGGACATAATCAACAAATTTGGCTTTTCCTAGCAATCCACAGCTTCTCTATTAACTCAAGTTTGTTAGGTTTAGGCTATGACCAAACTCATTTTAGCTACAACATCTCTCTAATAGTATCAACCACACTGAATAGAAGGATTCCTAAGGGTCTTCAAGCACCATTGGGTTGTGATCTTTGATCTTGACCAGGCATTTATGTGAGCTCATGCAATGTATTGAAAAAAATTAGGTGCTATAGGATCATGTTATCTAGGCCTATAAAAACCTATCTTAGTTGTTAGAGTTTCAAAATTTATGGATTTGGCATTGGTATCTTGCATATTGCCAAAAGTTACAATTCTGCTCAGTTAAAATGAGCAAGGTTGTGTATATTTCAAATTGTTGGTCCTAGGATCGAATCATCTACTCTGTTAGTATCAATTGGTCAATCGGTGAAGTTTAGCCTAGGACCAACCTCATTTCAACCAAAATTTCCCTCTGATGGTATCAACCACACTGAATGGAAGCACCCCTAAGGGTCTCTAAGAAACATCGAGTTGTGATCCTTGATTGGGCATTTCTTTGAGCTCGTGCAAGGTATTGATGAACTATCAAGTGCTACAAGACTATGTTACCTATTTCTACGACAACCTATCTTATTTTTTAGAGATTCAACTTTTTTTGGATTTGGCATTTGTATATTGCCTATTGCTAAAGTTGTAATGTTGTTCAGTTAAAATGAGAAAGGTTGTGTATATTTCAAACCATTGGTCCTAGGATCAAATCATATTCTCTATTAGCTCTAGTTGGTCAAGTTTAGCCTAGGACCAACCTCATTTCAACAAAAATGTCCCTCTAATGGTATTGACCTCACTGAACAAAAGCATCCCTATGGCTCTCTAAGCACCATCGGGCTGCAATCTTTGATGAAACATTTCTCTAAGCTTGTGCAAGCTATTGACAAACTCTCACATGCTACAGGATGGTTTTATTTAGGCCTACAACAACCTATATTAGTTCTTAGAGTTTTAACTTTTTTTGGATTTGGCATCCATATCTCACCTATTGCCAAAAGTTGCAATGTTGCTCAGTTAAAATGAGCAAGGTTGTGTATATTTCAAACCATTGGTCCTAGGATCAAATTGTCTACTCTATTATCTTTAGTTAGTCAAATTTGTCCTAGGACTGACCTCATTTCATCCAAAACATCCCTTGAATGGTATCAAGGAAGTGTTCCTAAGGGTCTCTATCCATTATCAGGCTGCAATCTTTGACACAAATACAAAAATCATCACATATTTTTACTTTTCATGTCTTATTACATCAAACTAAGTGACATATGATTACATGTTATTATGAATTTGATAAAAATGTTACATTTTTGGTATAAAATAATGAACATTCATGTGCTTGATTACTTGCAAGAATTTATGTTGAAATACAAGTTTGTATGCACACATTGAACAAGTTGGATGGAAATCCAAGTTTAATGTATATCAAAATGAACAATATATTATGTCATATCAATCATATAGTTACAAAAATATTTTATGTCTCATTGGTACAATACAAAACTCAAATACCCAACAAATGTTGAATGTGCATAATACAAACATTAAACATATACAATACAAAAGTTGAATACCTGAAAAATGTTGAATGTGTACAATATAAATGTCAAATTTGCACAATACAAATCTTGAATATATACAATACAAAAGTTGAATATATGTTAATGTCATGCGATTACCACAACTACATATGTATATCACTAACAATATCTATGACCATGCAAAATCATCAAAATTGAGCCTCTTTGATTTTAGTTGGTGGCTCGCCAAGTGTTTGTAGAAGAAAAATTAAAATACATTATCAAATATCTTATCTATAAGTAATATTAAAGTAGCTTGAAATTGGGTTCTAAATTGTGGATAGTTTAGTTTTTCATCACCTCATCCCTTTGTACCATAGTTGGGTTGAATGATAGCGGTAATGAGATCCTTGATCGATGGGTGGGACTCCTTATAAAATGATGAGGTAGAGTGGCGATGGGAGACACAACTACTAATGAATCAATGCTCATGTGAGACATGACCTATATCATAAGAGATAACATGTTAGCATTATAGAGTGGCATTAGGAATTACAAATAGGTTTTTTTTTAAAAAATGTACTACATCTAGAGCTAGATCTCTCATGCTAGTAGGAGCTACAAGCACCGATGAATCAATGCTGGAATGAGGCACAACCTATATGGTAAATGTTAAAATGTTAGAATTGTAGAGTAGGTGTTAGGGATTTCTATCACACACACAAGAAATCCAAATTGAGATCACAAAAGGGATTCAACTAAGACTCTACATACATTCTTTTGGCCTATATTGTGTTTGACCCTGTCTTCGATGCTCGAGACTCCTAACAAAATGAAATAGGAAAGGATTTACACAAAGTCTCAAAGATTGTTGTAATAGGTAGAAGATAAATAACACATGTTAATAAGAAAAAATGTTGACAATTATTATAAAACTAAAAAAAAATATGTACTCATTTGTAAATCCAAATATTAAATATTTATATAGAAAAAATGCATACTTTAAACTAAAATTTATGAGAAGGAAAATTTGAAAATTTACCTCTTCCATTGCCTCAACATCGGTAGTCTCGAGAGCATTCATGAACTCTACAAAACTAAATTGTTTCTACATATATTCAACAAATAAATCAACATGTATTCATCAATATTGAGTACATGAATATACATTCATCCATAATAAATTTCAAAATATAAACTTGACCTATATTTAATACCCTTTTTTTTATGGGTGTTCTTGATGATTTCTTTCCCTTTCCCCCAAACCTCAAGATATGTGGAGTACCCTAAAGAAGAAAAAAATATAACATAAGAGGAATTGGTAACACACATCATGAGTTTGACTGAAATTGTAAACTTGATAGGTGTGCAAGCTATGATACCACATAGCTCTCAAGGCCAAAGTTAATGGCAGAAAGTGTGGCATCATCAATTTATGAAATTTTGGCTCCCACAAGCCTTATAAAATAGTAAAGAGTATTTTATAAATATGAGATAATTTTGTAAATGGAAAGAAGGCACAATAACAATAAGAAGATCATAGGAGGGAAAGAAGACAAAGGACTTGAAGGATGATATTGGAAGGATAGTACAAGGCCTAGAAATTGAAAACAAAGAGACCAAAAAGAATAAGAGAGATGTGAATGAAATTTTGGCAACTTATCAAGAAATAAAAGTGGAGATTAATGATCTCCAAACTCCTATAATACACCCTATGTGATATGGAAGTTCTTCAATGTAGATGGGTATATGGAGGATGAACTCAAATGAGGTTCATTAGATGGAGTTTGGGTATGCTGGGAGCAAGATATGTGGATGGGAATTGGATGGATTTGATGAATGAGATGGTTTCAATGATGGTAGGAGTTGGATGAGGATCTATAAGTGGGTTGTTAATGTCATACCAATTAAGAAAGCATATTTTAAAGCCAATATATTATTACACTTTTAAGAATATTTAAAAAACTTTACCTTAGGTGTTCTTGCTCCTAGCCTTGCACCTCTAGTAGAATGAGTACTTTTTGATGTTCTTGTACTACTTGCTACACCTTGCATTGCATAGTGTTCACATATTAATCTAGAGTGATCTATAAATTTTTAAAAAATTAAAATTAAAATATTTAGGTGATTAAATAATATCATGTTAAAACTCAAACAAAAAAATAAACTTGTGTCCCCTATCCACTGAAGACCATTTCCATCAAATCATCTATGAGAGTGAAATAGCCACATCTATATGAACAAAAAGTATAGCCACAATGTGCACATAGATGAGATGAAACTCCATCCTAAGTCACGTCCATATCTATATCCCATCACACATGTACTAACAACTAAAATAAAAATGTTTATTGGGCCCCAAAGACTGATGACATTGGCAGTGCATGTGACATAAGGGTATGTGCAGGATCATGGTGTACCAAACTATGGCCTTAAGTGGCAGTGAAAAACTAGCAAATCAGGGTTATGTCAACTTGACACATAATTTTAAAGTGGTTCTAGACTTTATATCAAAAATTTGTAAGAAAATAATTTGTAGGAAATTGAACGTAGTTTCTAAAAAACAAGGCCTTATCTGGAGAAAAAATTATTTGATTGGTCAAAAGTTTGGATTTTAATGCAGTACTACAAAATTTTCAGGGCAAAAATAAAAAGTAGGTGTATGTGTGACCACCTTAATCATAATCAAATGATAATATTTTTAAATATAATTTTAGATATAAAAAGTAGACTCATGCTTGGATGTGACACATATTTTTGGGAAATTTTATTCCAAATAATTAATTAATTATGAATTTTCTACTATACTGTTTTTATAATTTAAAAACTCTCGTGTCTGACCACCTTAACTAGTTCAAAAAAAATCAAAATTAAGTTTTTCTTATTTTTTTCTTATACTATTTGAAGCATAGAATGTGACACATCTTTTGGATTTCACAAATCTTATACGGTTTGAAAGTTATAGCTATTTTTCAACTAGTATGTCAATTAGCACTTTGTAGCTAACTCCATTGGAAAAAAAGTAATAATTAATTATTGAACTCGTAATTTGACAAGCCTTACATTTATGAAAAGCTAAGAACATTCTTAAGAAACCCTTTTGATTACATCAAATTTTGGTTAAAAAAAAGTTGTCAGCTACATGCTTGAACTAAAAAACACATAAGAACATGCCAAAAACACATTTTTGGGATGTTTTAAAGATGAACATATAAGGTTGGTATCGAAAGATATAGTAGGAATTATAAAGGTATTAATTTTTTTCATTTAGTATCATGATGGGTGGGAAAAAAGTTGGAATAGATTTTGAAATTCTTTGAGGCATTTTAGAACTACATATTTTTCAGATCGCCACTTTTTGGCACACCATGATCCTACACATACCCATAAGCAAATATGACACTGGTGGTGTAGGTGACACATGTGGAGATGATGCTAGTGGTGCAGGTGATGCTGATGGAGTTATCGTAGGCTATGATGACCGAGGTGCCATAGGTGATGATGATGGAGCTATCACATGCTATAGTAAACTTGGTGCCATAGGTGATGATGATGATGGAGTTTTTGCATTCTGTGATGACCCTAAAGGTGCATCTGATGATCATTGGGGTGCCATTGGTGAAGGAAAACTATCTAATTGTGAGCCATGTAGAATTATAACATCTGTCAATGATGTAGCTACATGAAGAGTCTATAAATCAATATACTCCTTTACAATTGATGGGACCACAACATAAGGCATATTTTTTCATGCTATACATCTCCTCTCATGTTGTGATAACATCCTATGAGCCCCAGGTCTATCCTACAGAGAGCCTCTTCCTCTACCCTAGAACTGATGGATGTCAAAGTAATTTGGCTTCTTGCCAAGGATGAACTCACAATATAGCTTTCTTAGAAAATATAGAGGTAGCTTAGAATTATTACATTGTGGTAGGTCAAATATCATATACCACCTATCCCAAAAATAGTATCTCATCCTAGCATGAGTGCACCAATGGATAGGAGATTTTTGGTTGTGTATAATATGGAGTTGCCAAATATAGGATCAGTGAAAAGAGAACATATAGTACCTTTCTTTATGTCTTTATCTTTCACTTGCTAATATGATTAACCCATTGGCATAAAATGCATGACACCTATCCCTACATGTAGCCCATTTTGTAACCTCCCTAGACTCATCATTTTCATTTTGGGCCATTTTTTCAAGTGTATTCACTAGGGTTGAGTGGTGATCAAGTGTAGATGATCGCAATCTATTGACCATTTGGGTAATTTTAACACTATGTTGTGAGAGGTGGTTTATGAGGTCCTCTTGTGTAGTAGTTAAATGATATAATTGTATGCATGAAGGGTTTATAGGAGGTGATGGTTGTTGAATGAAGACATTGAGTGGAGGATTTTGTGGTTTTGTCACTACGGGTGGATGATTTTGTGGTTGTATCACAATGGGGGGATTTTTTTGTGGTTGTTTTGTGATAGGTGGAAGGTTTGATTGTTTGGGATGAGGTCTTTCTTCTCTCCCTCATTTTCTTGGATTCCTTGATGCATATATATTTAAAAATTTAAAAAATAGTTACAAAACTTATACATTACAAAACCAAAAAAAATAAATGATAAAAATTACATAAACGATGAATAGAATGAAGACTTACCTTGTTTGTAGTGTACCATGGGTGGAGATGCAATCGAAAATCATTTTCTATGATAAATCTGATCGAGTTTTGGCATTCTTCTATGCAATTCACATTATTGTTGTCATTTAAGGGTATAAAAATACCCTCAAACATGGACAATAGTAAAAATATATAATTTACAAAGCCTAATCAGATTTTGTAAAGTATAATTTCTAGGCTTGGATACCAAGCTTGTTCGATATTTCACTTTTAAATAACTCGATCTAGTTATTGAAAATTTTCTTGTTTTTGGGTGTTTCCACTTTTTGGTACAACATCTTGGTGCACTTACCTACTTGTTCATTAATTGGAAGGGAATTCTGGGGATCTATTTCAATTTAAATTTCTTCAATCACAATAGAGGACTTCGGGTTATGGGGGGGGCTAGCATTGCTAGGTAGACAACTACCCAACCTAGGATGGTGGGAATAAACATGGTGATACATGACAAAAATAAGGCCTTGGTAAATAGGTGGATTATCCCCATTATAAATGCTATTAACCAAAGAAGAATAAAGAAGAAAAGGAACATTAATCATCTCAGAATGCCTTAACACATTTAGTAGAGGGAAATGATACCCATGGTATGTTGTGAAGCGACCTTCCAAGGTAAAGTTCTTCATCACCTACATAAAAACAATAGAAAAAGGGCTAGGGAGAGAGAGGTTTCCATACCCATTATTCTACTTTACCCTTACTAGCTCTTCTGTACCTTCAAAAAAATTGTGCCTAAATTTTTTATAGTCAACCAAACCCTTCCTTTCCACTTTCAAACTTTCACAAGCTATTCTAGTAGCTTCTCCAAATAGTTCTATGGTCACTACAAACTTCACACTCCAAATAGTCACTTGGTCCTTGTGCCAAGAATAGGAATTTTTTAAGGATAATAGAGTATTATGGCCACACATCACAAGAATTTAATTATTAACTCCAATCTTTTTTAAGTAGTTCTAGATTTCTATGTTCTACATCAATTCCCTACAACTTATCGATTTAGCATGTTTTAGAGGGGCACCCATAATGTATTCTTTATTGATAACCTATTTTCCCTTCTCCAAGTTAGGGTCAGTCCTCACAATACTCCACTCAAAAACTTCACTCTACATGATAAATTTTTAACTAAATCAAGGACATTTGACAAGGTTTCTATGAGTATTTATAGAGAGCCAAAAATTGCCTACAAAAGGAGTGAGGTGAAGGGAAATAATTAAAATAACTCTTATTAAAATACCATCCCCACTAGATCTCCTCTCCTCATTTCTTGAGGTACTCCTATTGACTAATTTAGTAAGTTTCATGCTAATGATAGCACATTTTTAATAAATGAAGAACTTGCTTCATAATTCCCCATTTAAAAAAGTATTTCACTTTCTTTGGCCTGATTTTCCTTACATCACCATAATTACTCACATTGACTATCATCATGACCTAAGATGGTTTCTTGTCCGCTAAAAGATAAATCTTCTCATGTAAAATAGTCAAGATCCTACTTTTCATAGCAGAACTAAAATATAACTTAGAAAAGTATTAAAAATATCTAATGCCAAACTTCTCACCTAAATACTAAGTAACAACTAACCACTTTTCTCTTTTTCTTTATGCATATATGATAAAACCTTTTTAAGAAATACTTTAAGACTATTCATGTTACACCATATTCCTTCAAAAGATCCCCCACATGTTTTCCTATGAACTCCCTTGAGTTCTTGTCCTATCATTATTAAGAATATCATTTAATTCTTGAGTGCATTCCAAGGTAGTGAAATGATGCCAATCTTCATAGGATAGACCCCAAAAAGTCCAAAAATCTACAACACAATTTTGTTCTCTTAAGGTGAGTTTAATTATTAGCTTATTGAAAGATAGAAGGTATCTTTTAGACTTAGACATCAAATCATATAGGCTCCATGGGTGTCTAGCTTTGTTATGTAATATGTCAATGATCAATTTAGAGTCTCCCTCCGTCACTATATTTTCTACTTCATAATTTTGTAGCATTTTGATGCCATACCACATAACTATTCCCTTTGTATAGTTACTTGAACTTATTCCTAGAGTCCCAAGAAATCCCAAAATTAGATTTTCTCTACAATTTCTGATCAAGTCCCTAGCTCCTATGATTCATAAGTTTCCCTTCAAATATCCATCCACATTACACTTAAGCAAACCATATTTTGGGTTTTCCATCTACATTATTTCCTATTCCATATGCTCTGCCAATTTATGTTGATAAGGATTGGGTTGATATTTTAGTTCTGTTTGATTCTCAAGTTTAAAAATCTAGGGAAAGTTGGTGTTGGATACAATTGATAATTGTGTATTGTCTTTGATGTTACACAAATGTCATATCAGCCATCAGATAGAGTCTATCAAGCTTAGACGGCCAGGAAAGCAATTTACAGTGTCTACCAAACGTTCCTGAATAGCACAAAGGAAAGTTAGCTCTTACCGAGTTCACTCGGGCATCAAAGGATTCTATAGTAGAAAGTTAATGTTAACTGAGCTCCCAAGGTTAACAAAAGGAAAGATAATGTCTATCGAGTTGACTTGATCATCAAAGAAAAGGTTAGCTTTTACCGAGCTAACTCGATAAACGAAGGAAGGTCAGTATTTACTGAGTTAACTCGGTCTCTAAAGGAAGTTGCAAGGTTTGCAGTGATTACCGAGCTTCACTTGGTTAACACTGGGGAAACTATTCTAGAGCAGTGGTCACCGAGCTCGGTCGGGTAGCGAAGAATTTTATTATTCTATAGAATTAGGTTTAATTGTTTTGTGCAATGTTTGCAGCCAAGTGATTTATGTTTTTCAGTTGTTGTAACTTGTAATTGAGTCAACTTGACAATCTATAAGGTATATATGAAAGGTCAAGTTGTGAATTCATAAGATGTAAGAGTTTGGATGCATAAGAGTGCGAATGTATGAATATGGAATGAGTGAATATTGAATATATGAGCGAATGTTGAAGAAGGATTAGATATGCTTATGGAGCTACAAAGTTATATTCGATCAGTGAGGATCTAGTAAAGTAGAACAGAGATCTGTATTCAGCAAAGATAAGTTGCATATATTTTAGATCACTTCATTGTTGCTTTCTAATCATTGTAACAGTGATTTAAAATCTCTTAACAGAGTTGGTTTAACAGCCATTTTGTAAATCCTCTAACAAGGTGACAATTCAGTTGAATTGTTCTAAAGACCTCTGACAAGGCCACTTCTAACAGGGTGATTAAATCCTCTAACAGGGTCACACCTAACAGTGTGTTTTGTAACCTTTAACAGGGTTGGCTCCTAACAGGGCTCACTTCAGAAGAGTGAAAATTGGTATCTAGTTACTTGGTGCTTTTTCCCAAATTGGGTTTCCACATTAAATCCAGTGTCTCTTGCGGTCATGCTATTTCTTTATGCATGCATGTTAATCACTTGAAATGCTTAATAAGTTAACATAACATCTATCAAGTTTTATCATTTATTTGTGTGGTTACCGAGTATCAACAACAACTATATTTTAAGACATCTAAGGACCTATGGATTTATTTTTGTGGTAACTGATTCACCCCTCCCCTCTTAGTTACTCCATCTCTACTTCCAACAATTGGTATCAGAGCTCTTGGTGCTTGCAGGATAAGATTTCAAGGATCTAAGCTAAAGATCAGGATGTCTTATAAGAGGTAAATTTCAAGACTTAATAGGGACAACTTCTTAGCATGGAAAGGGTTGATGAGACTTCATCTAGCTTCTATTGGAGATACAGGACTAAAATACCTTGATGAAAAATATGCAGAACTAGCTGGTACACTATCTGTCAATGATATTGCTGAAAAGAAGACCCACAAAATTATGATGATAGATATAGCATCTGCTCTGAGTTATGAAGAATTTGGTGATATCAAGGACTACAAATTTTCTTTTGAAATGTGGGAAAAATTGAAAGAAATCTATGGAGGAGATGATAATGAAGAGCTAAAGCAGAAAGTCTAAGAGGAAAATTTTGTCAAATGAGGATGAGAGAGGATGAAAACATTACAAAATATGTTGAAAGAGTCAAAGCATGTGTTAGTGCAATCAAAGCATCTAGAGGAGATATCAAGGAAGAGACAGTTATAAGTAAAGTTCTCAGAACTCTACTTCCCATTTATGCAATAAGAGTTACAAGGTTCATTGTTACCAGAATACTTTGTAGACATTCTTTGAGTAGAAGAAGTTTACCTCTCTCACTAAGGAGTTTACCTTTCTATACTATCAAATTTATTTGTGATTTCTCTAAGATCTCAATGTAGAATTCAGGAGGAGGTTGAAGGGGAGAGAACAAGATCCCCAAATACACATCAAGAATATTAGCAATGTTACATTCCACCACAACCAATATTCTAAGCTGAATTTTAGGCATAGAATTGAAGAAATAATCTGACTCTTCTAAAAATTCATATGTTATCTTGACAAAAGAACATTAGAAGAGAGAAGGGTTTTCATGCTATTTCCTCTTCAACTATAGAAAAACCAAACAACACAATGTCATCCACAAATTATTGGTGTGTAGAATGTGAGAGTCTCAAGACAACCATAACATCATTTATTATATAATCGGTCATATTTAGATTGTTTAAATTTCTTCCCAAAACTTTAGTGACTAGGATAAAAAGATACAGAGATAAGGGGTCTCGTTGTCTTAGCCCTATACTAGTAGAGATGAATCCCAATAGAGTGTAATTGATTAACACTACATATTTAATGTCCCCACTAGCAAGGACATAATACGTGCAAAAAAAATGTTACAATTTATAAAATAATAAAATATAATTCACTAGTGTACCCTCTATCCTAACCCAACCTTAAAGATGTCTCCACATGGAGATCAATAACCCTCTTGAGGATCCTTAGATCCCTGATTACTTCTCCATATACTATGAAGTGCTCCCTTTAAGGTCTATCCTACAATAGACATTTTCTATCTAGGGCTCTTGACACATATGGATATGTTAACATCTACAAATCATTTTGGCCTTATAACCATATTAAGATCACTCTCTTCCCTAAAAGGGGATTCTCTAGATCTTAAACTATTTAACCATCAAGTGATGTGTGGTATGTATTTCAAATTCCACCTTTACATATATGTATGTATATGCATAATTTTTATCCATGAGTATGATTCATTAATATAAATAAATTTCATAAACATAGTTAAACCAATATACTTCATAAAAAATACCTTTCTTAGCTTCTTCTTTTCTTGGTCCATGTGGCTCTATCCTTAGTCGACCATTCAATGAATTATTCCTTCTAGATTATCTCAACTCTATATTTACTTTCTAAAATTATTCCTTTTCTAATTATAAGAAAAGGATAAAATATACTTTTTTGTTTCTTCTTTTCCAAGAATCGCAACCTTTCAGAATACAAATCCTTTGAAAAGTCACAACACTTCATAGTTATAATCCTTTTGAAAAGTCACAACACTTCATAACTAAAATCCTTTGGAAAAGTGCTAATACATTATAATCACAACATTGTTGAAGAGTCACAAGTATTCATAATTATGACCCTTTTCAAAGGTTCACATCTTTTCAATATCTTTGATACCTTTTTAGAAAGTCACTTATTTTCTCTATATTACTTTCCTCTTCCATCCTTTTGTTTTTGAACTCTTATCTTCTCCTCTTCTTTTCCCCTCTCTTCAAAATAAACTCTCCGCTCTCTTGTATCTTAATTTTAAGAAGTCATGTCTATTTCTTAAATATCTCTTAAATTTTCATTAGATTTAGTTAATATATATTATTCTATGTTATGTTATTTTTTTACTTACCTATTTATATTTATTGTTATTTACTATTAAATTCTATTTAGAAGGTTAACATACTTGCTACAATATTGTCTCTTGTATTTGATTTGATTTCATTATTTATTCATTGAAATTTTATTATTTTTTATTGTTTAGAATATCATACTAAATATTATGTCATTGATAATATATATTTTTAAAATAAATATTATTTCCTATTTTTTATATTTTTATATTAGTTTTGATATAACTTCATTATCATTTTTTATTTAATAACATTGTATTATCTAATTATTATTAAAATCCTATTGTAAAATAGGGATATGACAGTCCACCCTTCCTCAATTTGGTTTTCCTTGAGCAATTAGATAATCTCTTCTATTGAGTTGAAATATATAAATTTATTTTAACCCAAATTCTTAAGTTACTATCATGGATATGTTTGAATCCTTTCTAATAGTCATTAACTTTTTACATTAGTCTTTCATATAAATTATTTTTTCTAGATACTCTTTAACCCCATAGGATGACAAGATCATGCTCTAATACCACTGTAATATCCCCACTAGCGAGGAAAATAATATCTACAAAACCAACATTATAATTTATACAATAATAAAATATAATTCACTATTCTACCCTCTATCCTAACCCAACCTTAAAGATGACTCCACATTAGGATCAATAACCCACTTGAGGAACCTTAGATTCCAAGTAACTTCTTTGTCTTCTATGAAGTGCTCCCGTTAAGGGCCGTCCTAGATGACACATTCTCTATCTAGGGCCCTTGACACATATGCATATGTTAAAATCTATAAAATATGATGGCCTTATAACCATATTAAGATCACTCTTTTTTCAAAGAGATTCTTTTGATCTTAAGCTATTAACTATATTAAGATCACTCTCTTTCCAAAGGGACTCTCTTGATCTTAAGCTATTAACCATATTAAGCTCACTCTCTTTCCTAAAAAGGAACTATCTTGATCTTAACCTATATAACTGTTAAGTCATGTGTGTTATCTATTTTCAAATCACCTTTACATATACATATGTATATGCATAAATTATCCATGAGTATGATTCACTAATATAAATAAATTCATAAACATAGTTAAACAAATATAATACATAAAATACCTTTCTTACCTTCTTCTTTTCTTGGTCCATGTGGCTCTATCCTTAGTTGACCCTTCAATGAATTATTCCTTCTAGATTATCTTCACTCTATATATACTTTCTAAAATTCTTCCTTTTCTAATTATAAGGGAAGGATTTAAAATATACTTTTTTGTTTCTTCTTTTTCAAGAATCACAACCTTTCATAATAAAAATTATTTGAAAAGACACAACACTTCATAGTTATAATCCTTTTGAAAAGTCACAACACTTCATAACTAAAATCCTTTGGAAAAGTTGTAATAATTTATAATCACAATATTTTTGAAGAGTCACAACTATTCATAATTAGGACTCTTTTCAAAGGTTTACATCTTTTCAATATCATTGATACCTTTTCAAAAAGTCACTTCCTTATTTTCTTCATATTACTTTCCTCTTCCATTTTTTCTCCTTTTGAACTCTTATCTTCTCCTCTTCTTTTTCCCTCTCTTTAAAATAGACTGTCCTCCCTTTTATATAGTAATTTTAAGGAGTTGTGTCTATTTGTTAAATATCTCTTGACTTTTCATTAGATTTTGTTAATTTATATTGTTCTATGTTATGTTATTTATTTAATTACTTATTTGTATTTATTTTTATTTACTATTAAATTCTTTTTAGAAAGTTAATGTACTTTCTACTATATTGTCTCTTGTATTTAATTTAATTTCATTATTTGTTCATTGAAATTTTATTAATTTTTTATTGTTTATAATATCATACTAAGTATTATTTCGTTGATAATATATATTAAAAATAAAAATAATTTCCTATTTTTATATTTTTGTATTAGTTTTGATATAACATTGTTATCATTGTTTATTTTATAACATTGTATTATCTAATTATTATTAAATTTTTATCTTAAAATAGGGATATGACAACATACTTGGTAGTAGTGACACAACTCATTATCATTTTATGAAATCTTCGTTTGAATCCAAATTTAGTAAGAAATTGATCCTTAAAGACCCATTCCACCCCATCATATGCTTTACCTATATCCATCATGACAACCATAGTAGCATTGTCATCAACATTCATTGAGTGTATCAATCCATGCATTGTTTTAGATTAAGGAAAAAAAATGTTTTGAAGGGACCTAAAACCCTTAAAAACAAAAGAAAAAGATCAACATTAAGAACTAATTAGGTTTTACAAGAACCTGAAACCTAGAGTAAAGAAAAAACACAAAAATCCAAGTTTTACAAGGACCTAAAACTGCATGTTTTAACCAAACACCCCCAGGTTTTATAAGGACCTAGAACCTAAAAGTTTTAAATAGAAAGCTAGAAAAAATAAAAAAACACAACCAGAAACAACACCTAGATCAACAACCAACACACCAACAACCACAACCAACACCTACACTAGTTCCTTAATGCTCTTCTCCACCTCCTTACCAACTTCAACAGTAGCCAGTATAATATCAATCATGGAAAAATAGGAACCTTAGGAGCATTAGCAATATTTTTTCTCATACTTTGCCTCAATCTCTTGCTAGGCGCTCTTGGACTTCTCATCACAATAATGTCTAGAGACATGATCTCCTCATTGCTTTTCTTGTCCAAACTAGTCGTTATGGTGCACAAACTAGAAGCGACTTGCTCAATTCTCTACCTACTTCCCTTAATAAGTTGATAGTGTTCCAACTCATAATCCTTAAGTTTATTGGGTATGTTGTTGAAAAGTTTCTCCAAGTGGTCTCTCATAACACCTTCATGGTCTAGCTCTTTCTAAATGACTCCAACTTTTTTCTTGAGCACCATGATTTCATTGTATAGCCACAAATCTTCTCGTAGAGAGGCTTTTGATTTAATTTTGGAAATATGAAGAAATGAGAGTTTTGCATGGTGGGTCTCATCCTTGCTATCTTCTTTAGTTTTAATCATAGTATCAATGGTAGTGTTATTGACCTGGATGTTAGTGTTAGCATCTTGCTTCTCCTTACTCAGGCTTTTCTCTTTCATAAGAAGGACATTAACCTCATTTTTTTTCTATGTCAATGTCCATTTTCTCCTTGCTCAATTTAGTATTAGAAGAAGAAGAAAGAACTTGATCTTTCCCCTCATCATCCTTTAAAGCTTTAGACCCAACATTTGATTCAATTTTTCTATCTTTCCTCTCCTCCACTTGGTCCTTACCAATAGATATGCCCTTACTTCCAAAGTAGCCTTTTAGGTTTGAGCTAAGGTCTCCCATTTCTTTCTTATTTTCCTCCTCAGTAGAATTCTTAGAATCTATCACTTCCTCAACATTGTTCTTTTTAATCTCCCTCTTATGACCATTTTTAGTGCTCTTATTATCATTGGTGCCTTCCTCACTTTTAACCTTTTTCTTAGAGGGTTTATTACCAGACACTTTCCTTTTTTCTCCAAAGTTAGAGAGGGTTTAAAAACCTTATTTTTACAATACTCTTCAATAAGAAGGATTAAGCCCTCGTGAAGCACACGATGAGAATCCTTCTTCCTATGTGCTTGGAGGCTTTATATTAGAGATTACTTAAGATAGAATGGGAAAGAAATTCTATCATTATACCTAAAATTATATAGGAACACAAAATGGCACAAGTGGACTCACTTAGCTCTACCATCAAGGATATAATATTCACAAATACACGAAAGAACATCCCTCTAGATAACCTTCATCTAGCTTAGCCATAAAAATCACCAATCTTCTCTAGCCTTTCTCCTCCTCATCAATTTTAGGGAATTTTTTGAAGGCCACATTCGACATACTAGTTTCCTTGCTAAATTTAAGACCCTCCATTGGAAGACCTTTAACCTCAGTGATTAACTCCTCCAACAACCTTATAGTAACCTAGTGCAATGTTACCCATCCTCAATCCAATTTTTGAAGAAGGACTTTATAATTTGTGGCTTATACCCTTGAAGTTTCTCAATAAGCCATGACCTTCCCTTTTTTTAGAATTTCCCAAACATCTAAATTCACTCTCCATTCTTTGCAATTGTTCGGCTCTTGCTTTCTTCGTTCCCCTCCCATCTTGTCTTTAGCTTTGCACCTACAACTAGACTAGAAAATGATCACAAAGAACTAGAGTAAGTTGTTAATGATTTCCATGAAACCTTTAACCTTGTATGCATTCCAAGTACAATCCATAATTATGCATAGGTACCCCCTAGGGATCCTCAGAAAATCTGCCACAAACCCATCACTTCCTTTAATAAATTACTCGATCTTGCATGATCTTTTGTTCATTAGCATGTGTCATATCATAATTAAGAGTTTCCATTAGCTTCACTTCCTTACTTAGGCCATCTTGCCAGCTCAACCTTGTTTCCCTATAGACTGCTTGATTAGCAATCCAGTGAGTGACTATGTTGCTCTCCCAAAAAATATGAGAAATATAGACATTATCAAATTTATTAATAAGGTCTTTTATTTCCAATATACTTCCCTCTATACTCTAGGTAATCTAACTCTTATTTTTCAACATGTTAATGATGTTAAGAGAGTCTCCTTCCAACCAAAGATTCTAAAAATTAGATTCCACAACCATCATTATAGTGAAAGGAGCAATTGTTGCCTCATCTTTATGACTAGTAGATTTCACAATAGGGATTGCAACAACATCCACAATCGTATTGTAATGGTTTCTAAAAATACCATCACATCTAGCTTTTCTTGGGTTCCCTTTAGTAGAGCCATCAAAATTTCCTTTAATCCAATCCATAGGTGGAGATCTCCACTTAACATTCTATCTCTGATCCTTTTTTTTTTTGTAGTAGTACCTTTCACATTCATATGATTACTTATTTGAATCTCATCAGACATTTTCCTCTGAGCTTTGAAATTCTATTTTATAGCTCTTATTATATTATGACCTACAACCCAATCAGGAGTCTCCCTATTTCTAAAAATTCTATCTTTCCTCTCCTTTCATATTCCTCACCAGAGATGACGTAGAGAAATCTTCCAAAGAAAACCAATATCATCATTCCTAGTAGGACAAGTCTATCCTTGAAAATAAAGATAAATTTCATTGTGTTGAACCCAATTTAAATTCTATTATTTGAGAAGATAGTTCCAAACATTTTGGCTTAAGCAACAATTTAAAAAATGGTGGTTCTTGGTTTCAAAGTACTTCTTACATACACAACATATGTTCACCAAGTAGACTCCTCTCTTTTGCAAACTATCTAGAGTTAAGATTTTGTTTTGAAGCAAAGTCCAAAAAAAGACATTGATTTTGTGAGTAAGCCCTTTAATTCATGCTTTATCCCATAGAGGAGTATTTCCTCTATCCTATAATTTGAACATAGAAGAGACCTTAAAACATCCTCTAGGTTCAATCCCCCAAACCAAAGTATGTTCTTTTTTAGGGTAAAGGCTAACAACATTTAGGGCCATCTAGATACTAGAAAATTCTTGATTAATTACATCAATATTGATCCATTTACTTTGGTCCCAATAATTCTCAACAAATTTACCATAAACCTATTTGCACTTGTCCACAAAAGTCCTATCATAAAAATCCTCAATCAGAGGATGATCCAAAAGCCATTCATCATCCCAAAACCTATTCTTACTCCCATTACCTACTTTCCATTTGCAACCCTTGTTTAAAATATGTTTAGCTCCCTATACCACATTCTAGATTGTAGAAGAATAAGGAACAATAGGGTAGGAAAGAAAATTGGCAAAGGAGGGAGCCCCATAAAGGTTCTTATGTTTCCAAATAGAACTCCATTGCTTGTTATCATGGTATACTCTCCAACTGTATTTAGCTAATAAAGCTTTATTCATACTTTTGGAAGATCTTATACCCAAACCTCCTTCCATCTTAGTTTTACAAATCTTATCCCAAGAAATTAAATCCATTCCCTTCTTATCCTCTACACTAGACCAATGGAAATTCCTTTGAATTTTGTCAATTGCATCATACTATGAAGATAGGATTTGAGGAGAGTAACTTTATTGGCTTGACACAGTAAATCACCTTTCCACCTAGCCAGTTTCTTGTTGAATTATTTTAATAAGATCCTCCTAAAAAATCTCCAAAGTATTCAATCCCAAAGGTAATCCAAGATAGGTACATGGAAAAGAACCAATAGCGTATCCAAGAATGTTAGCAATCTTACCTTGTCTAGTAGTTGGAGTGTTAATAAAAAATAATGAACTCTTGTTCTAATTAATCAGCTAACCATTTACAAAGGAATAAAGGTTAAGATCCTTTTTTAGATTCCTAGCCTCTCTAACCTCAACTTTTCCAAGGAAAATGGTGTCATCCACAAATTTTTTGTGAGAATGGGTAAGAGGATGAGATGAGGGTCTCAAACTTTAAAATCCCCCTTTAGAAATCAACTTCCCAATATATCTCCCCAAACAATTAGACATCATAGTAAAAATAATCGGAGATAAGGGGTCACCCTGCCTTAGCCCCCTAGAGGGCCTAAAAAATTTAGTAGAGCTCCCATCGACTAGTACAACAACCAAAGTACTAGGCACCATCTACATAATAAGCTTAATCACATTGACACTAAATCCAAATACATAAGGATCTTTTGGACGAAGGACCATTCAACTCTATCATAAGCTTTGGCAATATCAACTTGAATAATATAACCTTGATTGTTAGAAAGAGATAAGAAATAGATATTTTCATGCATAGAAATAATGGAATTAAGAATTTTCCTACCAGGAATAAAACCATTATGTTTCTCAAAAATAAAATCTGGAAGAATGTTCAACAATCTCAAAGTGAGGACTTTAGAGATGATTTTATAAATTGAGGTGTAGAGACTAATAGGTATAAACTAGTCCAAAGAATCAACTCCAATCTTCTTCTAAATCATACATAGGAACATAGAATTAATTTCCTTCAACATAATTTTGGCTCCAAATAGCTCTTTAACAACATCACATAAATACTTTCCAACCAGTTTCTACTCTTTCTAAAGGAAAAATATGGAGAAACTGTCTAGTGCTAGGGATTTGTCTCCTTCAAATGAGCAAAGTACTTTATAGATTTCCTCTCTGTTAGGGATAGCACACAACATTTTTTTTTGATGCTCAAAGGCCAAGGAAGGAATACCATCTAGTAGCTTATCCTTTTTAGATTGGTCAATATCAAGGTTTGAGGATAGTAAAGTTAGAAAAAAGGAAAAGAATTCATCAAAAATTTCTTGATCATTACTAATTTGAAGTCTTCCTTTAGTAAGACTAGTAATAAAAAAAAATTCTTTATAATTTAGAGTAGATAGATGAATTTTTTTTGTATTCCTATCTCCTTCTTTGAGCCAAATAGATCTAGACCTCTATCTCCAATAGATCTCTTCTTTAGATAGTATGTCATGATACTCCACTAGTTAGTCATTTTCATCCTCCAACAACTCCATCAAGTATACCTCCAGCTAGGCTCTATCTTGGATAATTTTAAGTTCATCCTTAATAGAAGATTTACTCTCAAAGATATTCCAAAAATTCCTTTTATTCCATTCTCTAACTTTCTTTTTAATATGCCTAAGTTTTGAAGCCAGACAGTATAGAGTCATTGCTTCAATGTTTATGTTCCACAATTACACAAGCTGATCCTCAAACTAAGGATGCTACATCCACATTTTATCAAATATGAATGGGGAATTCTTCCTAGTTTGACTAGCCTCCACCATAAATAAAAGAGGAAAATGGTCAGAAGCTATCTTCTAGATAGCCTTCAGCTTAAACACAAAATCTTTAGTCCAATTGAGAGATATTAAGACTCTATCCAACCAAGCTTGGATGCTTTCATTTCCCACTCTTTTTTTACTCTAGGTTAACTCAATCCCATGAAGATCTAAGTCCATTAATCCCTCCTTGTATGAAATCCATAGGATCTAGTCTCCCTTCCAATTGACTAGCATTTCCACCTTTTTTTTCATGCTCATAAAGAGGAACATTAAAATCCTCCAAGAAAAGCCATTTGCCTTTATAGTCAACCCTCTTTATCTTAGATAAAGACGGCCAATTTTTTTTTCTAGAATTCTAGTTATTGAGTACATACACATTAACAATATACCAATAGTTATTTTCAGCATTTCTATTTACCTTAACCACTAGTAAATTTTTATTAGCATCAATCAATTTTCTAGAAAATAAAGATTGTTTCCACAAGATCATTGTTCCTCCAAAAGCACCTTTAGAACTACTTGCTATAATACAATAATTGTTAAAAGATTTAAGCTTTTCTACTTTTTCTTTTTTCCATTTTAGTTTCTTAAACCACTAAAATATTAGGCTTATGCTCTCTTACAAATTTAAAAACAATATCAAGTTTTTGAATACTGCTCATCCCTCTAATATTCTAGTCGATCACTTCCATATAAGTAACTTTTTGGGAGTAAAATCTAGAATAGTTTCCTATTTTCCATAAACAATATTTTGTAAACTTTCACTTCATCTTGTCTTCGTAGTATTTTTCCTACTAGGTTTCTCTAGAGTTCCAAAATTTGGTTTCAATTTGATAGAGCCAATTTCCAAATTACTTCTTCAAGTTTCCACACCTGAAGAAGTTAGATTAGGGTTAGATTTCTTCTCTATTTTCTTCCTTTGACCTTTCTTTTGTTTAGACTCTATCTTTACATAAATCAAATCTAAACATTATGGGTCTTAAACATCATTGAGATTCTAAAGATCTTGTTCTAAAGATCTAGAAAGGATCTAGGGGACTTTCTACAGAGGCTCTCCCAAAACTTCCAGATTGTTAAGTTGACCACTTATTTCCTCAAGGATTTCTCCTTCCTTTTTCTCCTCTAAATCTACAAAATCTACCATTTCAAGCTCTTTATTTTGATAGATTATCATCTGGTTCATAGGATCTTCACATTCCTATTTTTCCTTGGTCCTAGGTACTTCATTATTCTAGGACATCTCCTCTTCTTCCAACAACTTCTCCTTATTTTGAAAATCTTGACCACCTCTTATTTCAACTATCTTTTCCAAAATGGTTTTTGGTTTCCATACACTTTTTGGTTTTGGTTCCCTCTTTTTATCCCCATTCACCACCTTTAGTCTATTTTTTATTTTCATTAGATAGTGTTTAGCCTAGTGGCCTTGCTTTTTGTAGACAAAATAGACATTAGAGAGATCCTCAAAGATGATTTCTTGCATCCTTTTTCCAATTTTTGAATTTAATTCCACTTTCTAGCCTTGAGCAACTTTCACATAGATCTAGGAAAAATGAAGTTTTGACCATGTAGCCATCTCATTATCGATAGCTATTAGCTCACCAAATGAACCAACTATCCCCTTAAAAATGTCTTCATGCCAAAATTCAAGTGGGAGCCCTAGTAATCTAACCCAAAATAGAGTAGTTAGGATAAAGGCATCAGACAGATCCATATTGGGTTCGCACTTCTTAATCATTATATTACTATTACCAAACAACCAAGGACCGCCACATAGAACCATATTTAAATCTACCTTACACATAAAGACAAAGGAAAATAATCCATTCATTAGTAGCGCAATATCCACTTGTCCACGAAGAGCCCATTTCCTTCTAACCATGTTTCTAAGACCATCAACTTCTAGATGAAACCCCAAAAATTTACCAACTAGGGTAAACAATATAGTAGAAATAGACTAATCAAAAATTCAATCTTAGATGAAAATTTGAAACTCACCTTTTTCCTAGCATGACTTAGAAGTAGCCGAAGGAAAAGATGACTTTCCTCTTGGCTTCCTTCCGAATAGTGAAGACAATGTGCATGGACTTGTCTCCACCACATCCTTCTTTCAATCCTCCACATGTGATGGAATCACATCCTTGCCCACATCCTCTGAAATATAACCCTCTTATAGTGGGTCTGAATTCTGGACCAAGCCCTTAGTCAGGGGCTCAGAATAAAGGATATCCTCAACCAAGAAATAATTTGTCTTCTTCATGGTCCAAACCATCAAACTCTATTGATTTACCCATAGTTAGATTCCCTATATTGCTTGATGAAGTCCCCACATTTAGATTCCCTACATCGCCAGGGTTTGCTTCAACTACCAAATTCCCACCTACCAGATTCTCACCCATAAGAATTCTCACCATTTCAAAAATATCTATTGTTTACCATTGTCACAAAAGTTTGCACCCTTGTCCAAAATTTTTTATCAAAGGATAACCTTTTGAAACATGGAAATAACCTCCAAGTTGTCGGACTTGAATTGTGAGGTTGAGTCTCTAGAGAAAGCTAACTTCCTTCACTATCTAGGTGCACCTAACTACACTTGGAGAGGAAAAGGGAGAAGGAATGCATGAAAGAAAATCTACCTACTTTGACCTAAGGGGTGATGCACCAAAATAGAGTGTTCAAACCAATCTCTACCTATACATGCACACTTGAACTATGATTACATCAAAGATATGAAAATCCAAACTTTTTTAAATCTAACAATCACATGCAAATTAGAAAACCCAAATAAATGGCACAAGGAAGAAGAGAATTCACTTATATATCATTCATAGGCCAAAAGGAGATACAGTCATGCAAGATTGTAGATATCCACAATACACTAATGAGAGGCAAATAGGTATTGCACAATACATCAATGGCCGAAGGAGATAATGTAGAATGGCATATAGTTCAAAAGCAAAGGGGATTTACAGTAGCATGTCTAAGCAATGCTAGAGAAATAGAGAGGGTATGACCTTAACAAAATTTACAAAAACTACCTTTATAGCTTAGGCAGAATTGAGATATTTTTTATCCTAAACCAAATTCAAGCACTACCAGTTAACATTGCAAAGAACAATCATACATATCTGGAGAAAATCTAATCTTGGCATAGATTTAGATGCAAGAAAATCCAATATTTCACACAAAATAGAACCCTAAGTAGATAGAAATAATTCCATTTAATTGTTCTAACCAATTAGATGGACAAAACCATAGGTGATGGAGTGTTCCTTTTTTCATTCTAGCCCTACATGTATTCAATAGTGGTTAGAATTGATCATGAAGATTGGATCATGCAAAAAACCATCTCTCCCTTCATTTCTATCTTATGAATCAACAATGTCAGCAAGTCAACCCATTCACACAACCAAAAACCTCTATGTGGACAAACCATGTTATTTCCTTTTTCCACCTCATGGAGTCTTCACATATTTGACCATTTAAACCAACTAACAGTGCCAACTCCTTAACTTAACCATTGATGGTTTAATATATTGTCAATTCAAACTATGATGTTAACCTAATTGTGCCTACCTTAATGGGCTCACCGAGACACTTGGTGAATCCTTTCTATGTCACTATAGCTATAGATCAAGAAAATTCTTATAGTGACAAAGTGAGAGACATCAATCTTCCACCATTTGATAGTCTTGAAAAATCATCAATCCTGCCAATGCACCAACCAATAGAAATAGGGCCCTTTGCCCACCTATCTAACACTAACCCACCATACCATGGCCCACAAAAGGAATGAACCCACTGACCACATGTCAACTTGTCTCTTTTTTGCTATAAATAACTAATGTATAACTCAACAAAGCAAGAAAGTGACCACCCTTGATCTGTTTGCATTGAATGGTAGGAGGTAGAAACCAAGAACACATAGACCATGACATCGACATGTTAGAGGCTCAGCAAATAAAAATCACACCATATTCCAACTAAGTCTAACTCATCACCCTATCAACCTATGACCCACACAACATGGCATTAACATGTCAACACAGTTAGAAGATGGCCCAAAAAAGAAACTTGGACCCACATAGACATGTGGTGCAATGTTGCTTTGTCACATGATATAAAGAACATGTAACTCTACAAAGTAACAAAGTGACAATCGTGGATGATGAAAGATCTAATGGAAAGTAAGGTGCAATGAAGGAACTAGCTCACACCTTGCACAATCATTACCTTAGTTGATGAGAAACCAACAAATTGCCAACATGTTTTGACAACTACCCAACTATTCTAATAGGAAGGGGGTTGACTGAGATGTTGCTATGTTAGATGAAATAAAATGCTCACAACTCTACATAGTGAAAAAGAAATGACCATAGATCATCTAAAGATTTGACAATGGGGAAGTTGCGGGGGGCCAACAAAGATAACTTAGGAAAATAGGAAATATAATAAGATTTTATTTTCATATTTCCCTTGGAATTTAAATATTTAAAAGTAGGAAATGACTATTAGGTGGACCTATCATTCGAATTCAAATACTTGGCTAGGAGGCAAATATGGTTAACATTTCTAGAGACTCAGAGGGGATGCAAGCTTGCTATGCATAAGATCAGTGACCTAAAGTATCCATTAGGCTATAGAGTAAAAAAAAAATGGGATTTGTGAATTATGAAACCATAACCCTACCTTTATGATAGAAAAATAGAAACTTTGCAACTAAAACTAGGAACAAAAAGTCTCTATGACCTCAAAACTACAAAATTTTGGCTATCTCATAGAGAGAAAACCTATGCCCATGCACTTCTTGGAAAGTAGGAAAACTAAAGAATAAAATTACTCTACTATGTACATGAATTTACAGAGATGAAAAGTTAAACAAACCCATATATTTGTTTGTTAAAGTAGCTCCCTTTCCTCACCAGTTGATTTCTTTTCCCATACATAAGGGCAACTAAAAATGATAGCAAGTGTGACAAACACACTGTTGCATGAAATACCTTCCTCCCAATGCTGAAAGCAATGAAACTTTCTAGCACAAGGGCATTACTTGGTGGAGCAAAACATACTTACTCTTCTTTGTGATCTTCATTCTCATGCTAAGGTGTAAGCATGACTGGGGGAAACTTGCTAATTTTTTGTAGAGCTAGATGCATGATGGGGCATCCTCTTGATGATGCAAGGCTAAAGGAACCATCCTTGACCACTTGATTGTACTATGCAATGGTAGTCTCTAAGTGGTTTGGAAATGGCTCCTTCTCTTATGAAGAACTAATCTCCATATGTTGCTCATGCTACTCATGCATTACTTCCTTGAAAGCCACTGGTATGGTGTAATTTTCTACTTGTTGTTATAATGGAACACACTTTTCATATACAGGAGATGATGACTCAATATCTAGGGAAGAGTAGATGGCATCTAACTCATCCAAAAGATCACATGGATGTGCTCATCATTCATCTCCTCCATTACATTTGCAAAGACATGCATTGGTTGAGGAGTAACCTCATGCAGGTCAGCATGTTCCTCCTCAAGGACAAAGCTATCCTTGAGGCTCTATTTTCCATCCTCCACATCACAGAGGACTATCTGCTGCAACAAATGACCTTCTAACTTTTCCAACAAGAGATCCTCATTTTATTTAAAGGCTCAAAAGACATGATTTGTTCCTCAAGGGTAGGAACAACCTTGTTGTCTTCTTCCTCAATAAAGGAGGGAAACTCTTCAAAAAGGAGGATTGGGTCCTCTTCCTTCTTCTCAATGGCTTCCCCCTTGTCCTCCTTTTTAGGCTACAACTCCTCCTTTAGAATCTTTGTGGGCTTATTTTCACTCCCCCAAAACTCCTTATATGGACCATCAGGAGTCCATACAACTAGTCCATCTTGAAATAGGGAAATAGTGATAAGTCTGGGGGGGTCATGACCAACCCAACTTTCTTGTATATGGGGTGGAGGGGGATACAAAAATAGGCTCTCTTAAAGGAAGGGGCTTCTCAAAGCTTGGGATGATATATTTGGGAGAAGGGGGGACATCTGCTTCTTTGGCTTGAAAATGAGTTGATTGGAGCCTCATTTCCTCCTCTCTTACTATAGAAACTTTCCTTGCAAGATTCTCCTCAAAATGTCTCTATCTCTCCCTCTCTTCTTCTTATTTTTGGAGATAGGCCTGGTATGCCATCTCCTCCTATTGTCTCTCTATATCTTGCTGCCTTGCAACCTCAACATGTTGCCCATTAATCTCCTCAAGCTGTCTATCCTAGGCCAACAACTGCTCATCTCATTTATGAAGCTTGAACTCCACACTCTTTTGGAATTCCAACATCACATCCTTAAGCTCTTTATATGGGGATGTTGGCTTTTGTAGAGTAGGGGTAGGAAGAGAGTAGTAAGCTTGAAGAGCATCTTAGCTATAAGCAACTTGGGGTTGACATTGAAATTGGCAATATGAGGGTTGGGGAATAAAACTTTCATGATATGGGAGGGAATAGTAGTTATTTCTATGAAATGAATTCCATGATTGGAGTTTCATAAAAAATTTGAAAAATTACAAAAGATGAAAAATGTTCTTTACATGCTAGCACTATGTCTGTGTGAAACTAGAAGATGTGTACTAGATTCACCATGGTGTTTGATTGAATTCCTCCAAAGGCTTATGACATTGAGAAAAACACCTAATTTCTCAATGGATCTAGATTAACTAGCTAACCAACGGACTTATATAGTCGAATCTTCTTGACCCACCAGGTGTGCCAAAAACTATTTTCACAAAATTTCACACCCTTGTACACAATTTTTACCTAAGGAAAACCTTTTGAAATTTGAAAACAACCTCCAAGTTATTGGACTTGAACTATGAGGTTGAGTCTCTAGAGAAGGCTGACTTCCTTTACTATCAGGGTGCACCAAGCTACACTTGGAGAGGAAAAGGGAGAAGGAATGCATGAAATCAAATCTGCCTACTCTAACCTAAGGGGTAATGCACCAAAATAGAGTGTGCAAACCAATCTCCACACATACATGTACACTTGAACTATGATGACATCAAAGATATATAGATCAAGAGTTGTTTTAATCTAACAATCACATGCAAATTAGAAAACCCAAATAAATGATACAAGGAAGAAGAGATAGTAGGATGGGGAAATTAGGTCCAAGGACACACCTAACAATCCAAACACCCTTAAAAGTTAACACAATAGAAGGAAATAATAGAGAACAACACCAAGGAGAGAAGAAACCACAATATCTTTATTGATTCATCAAATTATCAACAAACATGCCCAGTCGTAAGACATTCTGGGTTATGATGAATATAAGATGATTACAAATTTAAGAACCATGATCTCTACAAGTTCTAACTCTATACTTTCTCCTCTATGATAATTCACATCTCTCTCCAAACTCTTAAAGAACTACCTAACCTAAACCTAAACATCTCTACTTAGACTTGCCAAAATGGCTTCTAGAAGATTCTATATCTTTACATAAGAGAAGACCAACCTCAAAATAGTTTGCACACATTCCAATACATGATCCTTACATTAAATTCATGATTATAATAAAATTAACAAGTTAGATCATACTAAGAACCAATTATAGAAAAACATGATCGAAGAAGGAATTGAGCATTAGGAATCTAGTGATCAAACTCGACATGTGAAGAAATTCAACAACAATAGGACTTGGCCAAAGAAGGAACTCAACCAATACTACATGAACTTGACCAACACGAGAACTTAGCCAATACTACAAAAACTCATTCAACATAGAGAACTCAACCAATATTGTAAGAACTCAGAGAAAATGAAAACAATGCACAAAGATGAAAATGATAATAAGGAAAAACCATGATGCTCCTGCATCAAACAACCAGAGTTGAAAAAATGATTCTCCCAAATCATTGAGATGTCAAAACTTGAGCTAAATTCAACTTAGATTGAGAAATCTATTAGCATATCACTAGTCTCTTCCTCCACTTCACCAAATATTAATAGTAATATTTTTGTGCTGTTACCAATTATTTGATAAAATATGTGTTCAACCTCTTCAATCTTCTTCTTAGGATAATAATCTAGTACAACAACTTCAACATTTGACTCATGATACTTATGAAAATCAACAATATTAAATATAGAATATATGCACATGTCATCAGGTAACTCAACTAAATAAGTATTATCATTGTTAAACTTCCTCAAAATTTTACAAGGACCAAACTTTGTTATTTTCAACCTAATATATGTTCAAAAATGAAATCTACCTTTCTTCAAATGAACCATCACCTCATTGCCAAATTCAAAAATATGGTGTCTTCTAGACTTTTTTGCATTCTCCTTATAGTTTTAATTACTTTGTTCCAACCTCAACTTCACTTCCTCATGCAAAGACTTCATAAAATCACCAAATGATTCTCCTTCAACACTTCTCTTCTCTTCACCCACAAAATCCATCAAATATGATATACTTGTAGGCTACATTCTAGTAACAATCTCAAAAGGTGTTTTCCTAGTAATTATTATGTGAAAACTCAATTTGTGCTAATATTATATCCTAATTTCTCATCTTATCTCTAAGTAAATATTTCAAAAGAATCCCCCAGCTTCTATTGAAAACCTATGTCTATCCATCTATATGTGGATGGAATGTAGAACTAAACTCCAACACAATATCCATCTTCTTCCACAAAGTCATCTAGAAATGACTAACAAACCTTTTATCTCTGTTAGAGATCACAATTCTTGGTAATCCATGAAATCTAACAATCCCTTTGAAGAAAATCTTTGCAACATGTATTGCATCAGATATCTTCTTACATGGTATAAAATGGTGTCATCTTAGAAAATATATTCACAAAAACAAATATGGAATAATATCCTCTTGCTATCTTAGGTAATCCAAGAACAAAATCCATACTAATGTCACTCCAAGGTTTCTCAGGAACATAAATAGGTGTATACAATCTAGTATTCTAACTTACTCCTTTGGCAACTTATCAAATTTGACAACTGCTTACAAACTTCTAAAAATCCTTATACATTTGTGGCCAATCATATGTATCCTTAAGAAAACTCAATATTTTATCAATTCTAGAATGTCCAACTAATCTGCCACAATACTTTTCCTTAATCAGATTAACTCTCATAGAACTTTTTGGTATACACAACTAAATTCCTTTGAACAATATACCTTTTTGAATGAAATAATCTTGATACTCACTTGGTTGATCTATTAATTTTTGTGCTCTTCACTCTCTCCATGCTTTAGAAAAATCAGGGTCAGTGTTATACAACTCCATCAATTCATCAAAATAAAGAACTTCAACCTTCATCTCAATCAATAAAGAACATCTTATGCTCAATGCATCAACAACATGGTTAGTAACTACACTCTTATGATTTATAATAAATGTGAAACTCTGAAAGTACTCAAGCCACTTCATATATCTCTAATTCAACTTATGTTTACTTCCCAAATACTTTAAATCTTTATGACCAATATACCACACGAACTCTTTAAAATAATGTCTCCACTTCTTCAAGGCTTAAACAATAACATATAACTATTGATCATACATAGAATACTTCTTTTTAGCATCATTCAATTTCTCACTAAAGAAAGCAACAATCATTCCTTCTTGAATCAACACTGATCCTATTGCACTACCACTTGCATCACACTACACTTGAAATGTCTTATTAAAATCAAACTTAAAGCCAATACAAGTAACTCAACAACCTTTTGTTTCAAAGTCTCAAAACTCTTGTTTGCTCCAGGTGTCCACTTGAAATCTTTTCTATCTACTATCATAGTCTCAATCATAGCATTACAAACTAATTTATAATTCTTTATAAACTTCCTATAAGAACTAGAAAACCCATGAAATGATCTTACCTCACCCACATTCTTAGGTGTAAGCCACTCCATAATTTCTATAACCTTCCTAAATACCATTCTCAAACCATCAACTAAAATCACAAATCACATATACACAATCTCCTCTTGCATAAAGGGACACTTCTTCAAATTATTCAACAACTTCTCTTCTTTTGACCTCTCCAATACTTGCATAATATGCTCAAGATGTTCATCCTTCATCTTAATGACTATTAGAATATCATCCAAATATATAATCATGCAAACTTACCAAAAACTCTTTTGATAACTTCATTCATCAACCTCATGGAAGTACTTGGTGCATTAGTCACACAAAAAGGCATTACCAACCATTCATACAAATGATCTTTTATCTTGAAAGTAGTATTCCACTCATCACCTTCTTGGATTCTGATATGATGATAACCACTCTTCAAATAAATCTTGGTAAAATACTTTGCTCCACTCAAATAATCCATTATGTCATCCATCCTTGGCATATGACACCTATATTTCATTATTATCTTCTTAATATATTTGTAATCATTATACATTCTCCATTCTCTATTTTTCTTAGGTGCCAATATAGTAGGTACAACACATGGACTAAATCTTTCTCTAATATAAACTTTTTGTAGCAACTCCTGCACTTGTTTATTAAGTTCTTCATTCTCAATAGGGGTCAATCTACATGATGCTTTATTTGGAAAACTAGCTCTAGGAATCAAATCCATACAATGACTTATACTTCATAGTGGTAGTAAACCATCAGGAATATATTTTTCAACAATCTCCTTATATTCATTCAACAAGTTTCCAATTTCCTCTTGCACTCGACTAACAATTTCAAATTTTGTTGTCACTCAGCCTTTGCTATTTTTTTCTACTCATGCATCAGTATTTTCTATCACTTAGCCATTACTATTTTCCATCACTAGACTATTACTATCACAACTAGACCCTTTAGGAATTATTGAGAAACAAACTTGATTCTTCTTCATCTCCTTCTCAAATTATTTCCTACTGACCATAAAAACTCTTACAGTAGTAAAATTTACCTCATCAAGAACTTCAATTAAAGGAAACAATGTTTTCTTTACTCCATTCACCCAAAGAGTATATTGATTCAATATACCATAATGCACAACATGTTTATCATACTGCCAAGGTCCACCCAACAAGATAGGCCAACAATACATAGGTATAATATCACATTAAAATTAATCAAAGTAATTTGCAATCTTGAATTTTACAACACATTTCTCACTTACCCATAACTTACTCTCATCCTTGATCCATGAAACATGAAACATGATAGGGTTTAGGGTGTCTCAACCTCTATAACTGTAACTTTGTACCCAACTCCTCTGATGCCAAATTCACTGAACTACCATTTTCAACAATCGCTTTGCAATATTTTTTTTTCCATCTTACATCTGCTCTTGAAAAGACTTCTCCTCAGGATAGGCTCTTCATCAATTGTTTTATTACACAATTTTTTTCTTACCTTTAGGTTTTCTCCAACCTTAGGTCCACTTCGTGAACCCTCAAGATCTCCTTGAATCACAATAGTTATGTTACCATTTTCACTCTCATGGGAGTCTTTACATTTAAAGGATCTATTCCCTTCTTTTCCATATCTAAAATAATTACCATGAAAACCACCACTAGGGTAATAATTACCTCTTCCTCGATAAGAACTAGTACCTCTTCAATAAGAATTACTACCTTTCCACTTGGTCTTGACTTTATCCTCACTATTCCATTCAGATTTCTCTTTATCTTTCATGGAGTTGTTAGATCTACCACTATCTCAATAAGATCTACCTCTAACTCTCTAGAATCTACCACCTCTACCTCTCTATTTTTGCTCATGATTATTTGTCAAGATATTCTCATCTCTCAAGGCATATTGATATTCTTCTTCCAATTATCCAATTTTAAAAACTTACTTCATCTTGAATTCCAAATCTCAATATGTTTTGTTAGCTTGCAACTTTCTCAACCTCATCATCCTCATGTCCAAATATGATGTCTAATATATGGAATTCCTTAATGTACTTCCTCACAGTCATTTTCTTTTGTCTCAAATTTTGTATCTTCCTTAACAAGATAACTTGGTAATCAGTAAGAAGGAACTTCTTCTTCACCTTGTTCACCATTTTCAACCATGTCATGATCTTTTCTTTGCCTCTTCTTTGTCTATTAGTTTTCAAATACTCCCACCATAGTGAGACATGGCATTTCAACCTAGTGACTACAATCTTCACCTTCCTATTGTCAAGAATCCTTGCAAACTCGATGAACTTCTCCATGTCAGAGATCCAATCCAAAACAAAATTAGTATCAAAATTTCCATCATAAGGAACAAATTCCATAATGGGATTTGAATGTTCCCTAGATAACACTCTAAAAAAACTTTCCTTATCTTGATCTTCCTTAAGTTCTAGATCAGGGTTTGGTGTCATTTCATCATCACTCACATCATCGAGATGTGCTCCTCTCCTTTGGGTTGTCTCCACAACATCTAATCTAGTTGCAATCTATGTCAAATGTCCAATATGGAATTTTCAACATTTCCTCTACCTTAAACCATTTTCAATAGTTCCTACAAGATCATAACCCCCTACAAGTTATAGGTCAAATCCATAGATCTATCATTCTACAACCAAAATCAATCAAGGTTCTACACAATTTAATCTCCTTAGGGATGAAGATCAAGCTTTCATACCATATAATGCAGGGATGGATGGAAAAATTAGGGCCAAAGGCACATTTAACAATCCAAATATCTTTTGCATGATTTGGTATGGTCTATAATATCTTGGAGATGACTTATTGAGATTTTTTTATAAAGCTACAATCTCAAGAAGACCTAGTCCCCAACTTCAAAATGTCTTTCACTATAGTGTTGGTTCACTTGTTGTTTCATTTGATTCTATGTCATAGCTAAATTATCCTTGAGTCCTGAAAGTACCTAGTGTTGATGAAGCAAGTGGTCCTCTACTAACTAAAATCTTGGTGATACCTTTAATGATGATGTGATGGAAGGAGGATGATATCCATAAAGTGCCAAAAATGGAGACATTTTTTTATGAGCTATGAAAATAAGTATTGTACCACCATTCTACAAGATGTAGCCAATCTACCCATTGAGATTGTTTTTCTAAAGTGAAACAATGTAGATATCCTTCCAAGCATTTATTAACAACCTCAATTTTTCCATCTGATTAAGGATGGTATGAATAACTATGAGCCAATTGAGTACCCAAACAGGAGAACAAATCTTTCCAAAAGTGACTTGTAAAGATAGGATCACCATCAGTAACAATAACCTTAGGTGTACCATGTAGCTTTTGGATATTCTCCAACAAAATTTTTGCCACTATACTTTCTATAAAAGGATGTGATAATGCAATGAAATATGCACATTTAGTGAGGCAATCAACTACTACCATGATGACATTATGATCTTTAGATTTTGGAAGCCCTATGATGAAGTCCATGGATACCTCTTCCCAATGTTGGATAGCAATAGATAATGGTTGCAACAGACCTAGCATCTTAATTGTTTCCTCCTTATTTCTTTGACAAACCCAACATTTAGCCACAAGTTTATTAACATCACCTTTTAGCCCTTCTCATAGAAAATCTTGCTTGACCCGATGATATGTCTTCAAAAATCTTGAATGACCATGAAATGGAGACTCGTGTAATTCTTTGAGAATCTTGTGTTTAAGAGTGGAATTCTTGTAGAGATACAATCACTCTTTATACCAAAGAATATCCCCCTTTAAACAAAACTTATCTGAAATACTAGGTTCACTTTTTCTTTGATGGATGAAATTACTTGTTGCACCATCATTTTTTCCACTCTTCTTTGGCTTCTAGCACCCAATTTTCTTGTAATATTGAAAGGGCACACAATAAAGCTTCATCTTTTTCATGCTTCTTGGAAAGTACATCAGCCACAACATTTTCCTTCCCTTTCTTGTAAAAAATTTCAAAGTCATATCCCAACATCTTAGCGACCCATTTTTGTTTCTCTTCTCATGATAGTCATTTTTTCAAAAAATATTTTAGGCTACCATGATTTGTCTTAACCTTGAAGTGTCGACCTATTAAATGAGGCTTCCTTTTTTTAATTGCATGAAGGATTACTAGCATTTCCTTCTCATAAATAGGTTTGAGTTTATTTTTACCTTTTAATTGATGACACTCAAAAGCAATTGGCCAACCTTCTTGCATGAGAAATTCTCCCATCCCATTTCCAAAAGCATCACATTCCGCAATGAATTCCTTGGTGAAATCTAGAGTGGGAAGCGATGGAGTTGTACACATAGTCTTCTTCAATTTCTTAAATGCTACATTAGTAGATTTATTCCAATGAAAGAATTCTTCAATAATAGAGTGGTAAGAGTTGTTGTTATACCACCATAATTCTTCACAAATCTTCTATAGTACCCTATCAATAGCAAGAAACCCCTCAATTTCTTAATGGTTTTTGGAATAGGCCATTCCATGATAGCCTTCATTTTTTTACGTTCTACCTTTAATCCTTCATGTAAAAATCTATGTCCCAAATACTCCACCTCCTTAAGACCAAAATCACACTTCAATGACATTGCATAGAGTTAATGATCTTTGAGTAATTTCAATGCTTGATCTACATGCTACAAATGTTCTTCACAAGTTTTTCTATAAATTAATATGTCATCAAAGAACACTAACACAAACTTTCTCAATAACTTCTAAAAAATGGAATTCATCAAACTTTGGAATGTAGATGGTGCATTGGTAAGACTGAATGGAATCACCAAAAAATCATAATGACCCTCACAAATTCAAAATGTTGTCTTGCAAAATATCTTCCTCCTTAATCAAAATTTGGTGATAACCTGATCTAAGATCTAACTTGGTGAAATACACACCTCCATTTAATTCATCTAGAAGATCATCAATGACTGGAATAGGAAATTTATCTTTAATTGTGTACATGTTGAGAACTCTATAATCTAGACACATGCACCAAGTTTCATCCTTCATATGCACCATCACAATAGGTGAGGAGTAAGCACTTTGGCTATGCCTGATAATTCTTGCCTCTAGAATTTCCTCAACAACTATTTCTATCTTACTTTTTGTATGTGTGGGTACCTATAAGGCCTAATGTTTGGTGGCTCACTCACTAGAGCTAGTTGTATGGCATGGTCATGATCTCTCTTCGAAGGAAGTTCTTTAGGAATATCTCCAACAATCACTAAGTGACAATTAATTATTTCTTGTAAATATGGATGAGTAAGAGTATTAGATTGAGAGATTTCTAATGAACATAGCTGGGCCACAAATCCATCTACTCCTTTCTATCATGCCAAAATTTTACCAAGGAAAAACACAACAAACAATTTTTTTTTTGAAAGCTAAACTAAAGATAATATGTATTGACCTACACTACATTATGAAAATTCTATTGAACTAAGGGGAGAGTATCAAAATATCAAAACTCATGTTTCTTGAGGATGTTAGAATGTTGCTAATTCCACTGTTGAATGGGAGATAATTAATTTTAGTTGATGTGGGAGGTTTTTGTTTTCTAACATTCACTGAAAATCTAAGTTTTATCATAAGGGCTAGAAGATGTTATCACTTCGAACTCCACATCTTATCCTTGAATTGAGACATTATATATATAAACGTGACATTCAATTTCTATATCAATGAGGTTATAATGATCCAATAGTTTTGGATGCGAATATGTTTATAATTGTTCTAGACATTCTGATTACAAGTTGCCTTACCATATATATGCATAACCTTAACTTGTCACATTCTAGGTCCAAATCTATTCTAGTTAATCATTATGTAGGTACATCTATTTTAAGGAATTTCTTACATTTATCCTGTATGAACTTCTACTAAGTTGATGTCTTTCTATTAGGTATTTTAAGTTGATTTTTTAATTATTTATTTTATTTCACATTGCTATAATGTATTTCTTTCTAATAACCCTTTTACCAATAATTGCTATGTTAATTTTAGTCATTTCTAGCATTGGAACCAACTAGGTGTACATGTGTCTAACAATCCTTTGATTACATCAGAAATAGCTTCTAATCAATCCATACTTACCAACTTATTTAATTATTTATCCATTAACAATTTATCATTTCTTACTATTTATATTCCAAGATTTAGATAACACATTGTATTAACAATAATACCTACTTATTTTTTAAAAATAACTAGGACTTAACTTGGTACTAACCATAACTTGATTTAAAATCTAATTATCATTATTATTTTTAGTAAGTCATCCTAACTATCTTATTATTATTTAAAAACTTTTCAACTACCCATTTCCCACCTAACACTAACTCCTCTACTAATTGAGATGTATTAACTAACCATTACCCAACTAAAAATCACATTTATTATTTAAAATAAAAAACTAAATGATAACTACCAATTTTTTTCCCTAAATTTTAGTCTTTTAATTATCCCTAAATCCTATCCTAACCTCCTCTACCTACTAACCTATCTCACTCCCCTCTTTCCTAACATTATTATGAAATAATAATTTCACATCATTTCTTACTACCCCTACCCACTAGCAATTACCCCTATTCACTTCTTAATACTTTACACTACCTCCAAAGTGCCTACACTTTCTAGGGTGGGTGCATTGTCTTGTCCCCAAGGATGAGGCACCTAAAGGGAGGAGGTTCTAACTCATGTCAAAATAAATTCAAGTCTCGTTTAACTCTTTTCATGCACCCAAAAGTTGTTCTTTAAAAAGGTGAAGCACCTAGGGTGGGTGGGGTACCACTGTCCCATCCCAAACTCAAAACATGACATGCACTTCCCTAAAAAGGTGGTGTGTGACTTATGTGCTTTCACCTTTAGGTAAATCTTTTTTAAAAAAAAAATTGAAGATGGGTATGGGGTGGTTGGCTAGGTAAGGACCTTTTTGGCATTTGGTTTAGTGTTTTATTAATATGCAATGGCTTTAATGTTTGAGGGGTCTTTTCCTAGGGTGGCTTAATCCACTTTCTTTATCATATATGTATATTTTTTTAAAAATAAGTACACTTAGGTCCCCTCAAGGGTCATGTGACCATCTAGAAACCTTTCCTTTATATTATTTTCTTTTGTAAGTTATCACCAACTATGTTTAATAAGTTCATTTAGGAGTAAAGATCCTAGGGAATATTCTCTAGGATTAGCTTATTGGTCTATAATGGGGAATGGAATATTTTTCTACTTCGCATACAATTTCTAGAGAATAATTTGCATCTACATATTTTTTTGCTCATGCATATTTACATTTAAAGCTTCTACTTAGTTATTTTTATTTATTTATTTTTGTTTCTTACTGAAGGTTTTGTGATAAAAACTTTAGTCTAGTCTTTATTTTGTAGCTGATACTAACTTTCTAAATGATTATATCCAATTTTTAGTTTCATTAAAGCCACTTGCAATTGTAGGTAAATAAACTTGAGAAGTAGAGCACTTGATCATGCTAATCACTTGGTTCAATATATAAATTTTATCACTTACATTTGGATAGGATCCTTCATGACATCTAGTACTGCAGTCCTTATAATGAGACTTTAAAGTGCTTATAAACTAAATACCATATGGAAATCCTTTGCATGAACAATCCCAATTGAATGTATTCTCCATCTATGATTCAATAATAAGCATTACTATTTCTTTACATGACACTCCATTTTTTTCTTTCATATTTGATTGTGATGATGGACAACTTTCTCTATTCCAATGCAAACTGAATACATGAGAATGGATTAGAATGTAACTACAAATGTCTATATTCCAATTTCTTCACTTCTTTTAGAAGACTAAATTCATAATAATATACATTTAAATGAACATCTTAATTTACAACACATTACACAATACACAATGGGGTCTTTTATCACACTCAATCCATAACAGATTGAAAGGGAAATGGGCCTTCCAGATAGACTACATATTATAACCTCTTTTGCTTTACCAATGCAAGAGAAAAATCCCTAATTCCTTCCATGAATCCAAAGCACAAAACCTACAACACAACACAAAACTTGGAACCATGGAGGCTCACCTCCCATCCTAGGCTTCCATGAAGCCACCCACTGAGTAGGGTAAACAAGACCCAAACTGAGTTTCATCCCAAACTTAAAAATGCATAAATATCACATTATGGCACTTGAACAATCCCATCCCAAGGGTATTTCACAAAGATTCACCAATGGAACCTTGAACATAGGGTAAAGGTGTGCTTTCAAAAAGGAGACTTGCCATATCATAACATATCTACAATAACCAATTTTCATGCCTTTTAGTGCTTTCACAAATTAACAAATTCCATGCCCTTTCAAGGCTTTCACAAATATCCTCCAACACATACTACCATCAACTATAGCATCATTGTGCAAACCATACTCTATAATCTTCCTTTCTACACCATCATTTCCCTTATCACCCCCAAAGAAACATATGAATGAATATGCCATACAATGGAGCCCATACTCCAAGGTTCTCAACTATATTTCAAGCCCAACTAAGCCCTTCACCCTGGAGTACTCTTACCTTCCCAAAGGGTGAGTGAAGCCCTCACACCCATAACAACATTTGAAACTCAAATCAAAATAAAAGATCAAGAAAGAGAGCCAAGAAAATTTACTTGAACACTATTGACATTAAGTCAAGTTTGTTATTAGTGACAACACTTATTCAGATTTTGTATGGCTACTGAGCTCATTGAATAGTCTACAATGTTTGTCATGTAATTCATTGGTTATCAAGCTTTATAGTTCATACCTAGTAGTTTAGTGGTTACCAAGCTTTACAATTTCTACTGAGTTATCAGTTCATGTGAAGTGAAGTTAGTGTTAATCGAGCGATGTGATGATTAGTGTTTACCGAGTGTAGTCATGGTAAACGAGTAATTTAGTTTCTACCAAGTTACATAGTATCTGCCGAGTCACCAGTGCAGATCGAGTTTGAGACTAATCTAAGATGATTAGTATGGACCAAGCTTCTACTTTTACCAAATGCATGATAATTTCGAGTAATGATAGTGGACATGGTGTATCAGAACTTCACCAAGTTAGTCTTTAGAACCTAAGTGTCTTCATTTGAGCCAACTTTGTAATATTTGTATTAACTTGTATATTGGTTGGCTTTTTAATTTTGAAAATTGGATTGATATATATATATATATATATATATATATATATATATATATGTATGTATGTATGTATGTATGTATGTATGTATGTATGTATGTATGTATGTATGTATGTATGTATATGTATATGTATATGTATATGTATATGTATATGTATATGTATATGTATTGTATCATATCCATATAGATGTATGTATGCATGAATGAAAAATGAGAGTGAAGAATATGTAAGAAGCTTGCGAATGTGAATCAGTAGCAAAGTGTATTATAAGGCCATATCAGCAAAGGAGTAGTAGAGTCATATCTATCACATAAAGATGATTAGTACTTCAAGGAATCTCTATCATCAAATTAGTTGTAAGTTAGAGATCTACTATTTCATTCTAGCAAGTGAACTAGCTCAAAATCCTCTAACAAGGCAAACTTAATAGTCTTTTGTCAAATCTCTTTATCAAGTACATACTTCATTGTATGTTTGTAAAACCTCTAACAAAGTGGGCCTAGCAATCCTAATTGCTCCTAATAGGGTAGAGCATTAGAAGTGATCATTGTAAGCCTTAACAGGCCAACTCTATAGTGTAGTATTGAAGTTTTGTGGGTATCATCCCCACCTTAATTTTACTTTCTATTTAGAAGGTTTTTGGGTCACCAAATTATTGTGTTCATGTGCCACGAATGTTTATGTTTTTAGTTTCTCTTGAATGCAGTTAGATCTAATTTAATGAATTAAATTATTATTGGATTATTGCAATTAAGATCTAAATTTGATAAAAAATTTAAGGTTACTAATTCACCCCTCCCCTCTCAGTAACCTAGCATAGTCTTGAATATTTCCAACAATTAATATTTGAGCTTTATGGTTCTCAAGATAAAGCTTGACAACTTGAGCAAAGATCAAGGACAATGGAAATATTCAAACTTGATAAAGCAATTGAAAATGAAAACCTAGATCTAGAAATGGCCATTGCACAACTCAAGAAAGATAGGGAACAACTTTCCCAACCCCTAAAAAGAAGGAACTTGCAAATCCAATGAATGATCACTAGTATATTGAAGAAAATATTGAAGATCTTTTCCCTTCAAGCAATTCAAATGAAGAAAATGATACAATCAAAGAACTCTTAGAGAAGAATGGTTCCCTACAAGAAGAAATAAGAAAGCTCAAAAGAGAACAAGAAATTCAGTCAGTAAGGCTATGTGAAATTTTGGAGCAAAGGAACAAGATGAAAGAAGAATTGGATGGAAGAAACAATGAGATCAAAAACCAATCCCTTCAACATGAAGATCTTATATATCAAATCTCCAATGAAAATGAAGAAATCATGAGTTAAAAATAGATCAATGAAAGATTGAGGAATGATCTAAATTTAGAAAGACAAATCAATGAAAGAATAAGAAGTGAGCTAAGATCTGAAAAGAAAATTAGTGAAAGATTGAAAAATGACCCAAACACTAAAAAACAAGTCAATGAGAGAATGATGAAATTCCAAGTAGACATGAATCAATTGAATCAACTAAATGAGTAGAATCTCTATAGACAAAAAGGTAAAGAAGGAATTGGATACAAAGAAGAAGGTGAATCCTCCAAACAAGGTGCTTAAAGGAATCAAAGACCTACTTGCAATCATTTTGGTAAGATAGGTCATACATCAAACAAATGTTGGAGTAATGGAAAAGAAAAATTCAATGGTTAATGTTACAATTTCAATCAACATGGTCACAAGGTTAATGAATGTAAAGAGAAACCAAAATTTGAAGGAAAATGTCACAAATGCAAGAAACAAGATCACAAGGTATCAAATTGCATAACCAAGTCACTCAATCTAGTAAAGAAAATTGTGAAAGCTTTGTTTGGTTGGGACTATAACACCTGCTGTAGATGTCATTATTGTGGAGAGTATGGACACATTGGCATGAACTATGTTAAACATCACACAAGGAAGAGAGATACCACGATAAGATGTTTCACTTGTACAAAATTTGGTCATCTAGCTAAAAATTACATGAATACAAGTAGAATTGAAGATGAAAAGAAAGAAAAAGTAGATAACATCAGAAAGAAAATGAGGCAGCAATGGATTCCTAAATCCATTAAAGAAGCCAGTCCAAGAAATGATGGTCATGTCACTCAAGAAGTGGGTGACTCCACCATTTTCAACTAAGTTCTTAAGTAAGAACTAGAACTACATTATCATGATCACATCTAAATAGTTCAAAAATTGAAAGGAATAAAAGATCCAAATCAGTATTCAAGATACAAGGGGATCACATAAGATCAGTATCAGTTATCACCGAGTAAGGTTAGGTCATGGACTCTACCAAGCAAGGTCAAGAGTAACTAGTCACACATGTTTGGTTACCGAGTTATGAAGTATTCATTGAGTGATTGCATAATGATGTCATCACATCTACTTTTGTACCAAGCATTAATGGAAAAATATATGAAAATTTAGGAAATTGAATTCATTTTTCACCAAAATTTTAAAGTGTTATTGCGATCAAGCGATTTTGAGTGAAATTCGTAGTAATTTATTTTTTTGAAAATTTCCATAACCTACCAATTAGCCATGGCAACATCAAGAAGTAGTAGCAAGGCAAAGAAATGGTCAAAAATGTTGGTCTAAGGAGTTAAATGGAAACCACAAGATTTCAAACTTGTACCAACAATTGTGAAAAGCCTCGATCCAAATGGAGCACAATCGCAGATCCCTCCTAAGGTACTACTCATTAATGATAAACGAACTCATTTTAAGTGTGAAATTCAAGAAATTGGAACCCTAGAGATGCATGATGCCCTAGGTGAATTGTGTGTGAATTGTGTTCTTAAACCTGAACATAAGCACTTGGAAGATAAGGGTTTAACCCGCATTCCCCACCTACCCTAAAGTTTCCAAATCAAATGGATTGGATACATCCTAAGCTAAGTTCATAGTGGTCAGTTATGGCTTGAGTAACCAGTTTTGATCATGAAGAAGATGATTCATTGTATCACCAATCTTCCCATGCTCTCTAAAGCCAAAGCTACTAAAACCCTAGGTTAGGCAGAGTTAGAGAAGAAAACCCTAGCTAAGTGGGATGGCAGAGGCATGAAGATTAGTAGTGTAATAGATGCATAACTAAAATTTGGCATACATGTGATAGCACACAAGATCTACAGTTCTAATCATCTAAATAGTGTGTCATGTGCAGTAGTAGACTTAGCATGCAAAGTCATGAAGAACAATTTGTCATATGATCTTGCAGACTTGTTGAAATAGTTCAACAAAAACATGGAAAGTATAAGGATATCCAAGAACAATCCTTGTAAATTTGGTTCATTGTTGACATGTCTATTTTTCTATGTTCAAAAGTTTTTCCCTTCTAAAGGTACAATTGTAGGGAGGAAGGATGTGCTAGTTTTGTATCAGATTAATGAGTATATTGTAAAATGGGTGAGAATTTTGTCAGCATAATGGATAACCACTTTGATGTCTTCAAGGAGAATTTTTATCTATATATTTCATACTTGTTTAATTTTGTTAAAATATATAGAGCATGTAGTCAAGAATGCTACAGTTATGTGGAAGGATATTTATCACTTGCATAAACAAAGTGACTTTCTAGTAGAAGTCAATGATGATGACAGTGTTGACGAGGAAGCATGAACAAACTTTGAGACAATACAGTTTGAAAATGAATAAGTTGAAGAAGATAAAGAGGAAGAAGCTAAGGAACTCAAAGAAGATGATTAGGAGACTAATCCTAAGAAGATAGAAGTAGTAGTGAAAGCCTCACTTCCTCATTCTCCAAGCAAATTAGTAGCTACATTAGGTTCAGAGTCAGTTTCAACAAGTTTGATCATGACCACAGTAGATACATCAAATGTCCAATCACTCTTTGCTCCCTCATAGCTCAATGCATCACCAATGGAAGTGTCTACCAGCTCATCTACTGAACTATAGCCTCCCTCTTCTTTAGTCATTGAGTCAACATCATCAACAGTGAGTATAGCATGTTCTACAATTTTGTGTTCTTCAATAGTAAGTACAGTTCTAGATCCTACAATTTTGTTTTCTATAGCTTTGGATACATCTAAAAGTACATCAATTTTGGATTTAATAAGCATTCTAGCCAGTATTCTATCTATTAGTACTATATCAATTTTTATAGCTAGTCCTACTATCTCTTCTATTGTTTCCATTCCAGATTCTAAGGCATTAAGTACAAAGGTAGTTGAACCTAAGGCTCAACCTAGTACAAGACTTTTGAGTGGAAATGAGATAGAGGAGGATATTGAACTAGATGAGGAGATCAACATTCCAAAGTGGGATTTTGATAATGTCACTACAGATCAAATGCAAATAACTAGTCAACTCCTCCAAAAGAAAGAAAAACAAAAGAAATTGAGAGAGGAAAGAGATAGAGAATATAAAATCATTGAAAGTGCTAAGAATATTTTGATTGAGGTAATGGGTGTTGAAGTTGATACTTCTCAACACATTTTGTTTCAATTAGAAGAGGAAATCTAAAAGTTTAATGAGGACTCTAGTGGTCAAGAAAAATTGATTGAGAAAGAAAAGAAGAAATTTGATAACAAAGTGCTTGAGCACATCGCTCAACAAATTGCTATTAAGAAAGTGGAGCTTTCCTTAATTTTGATCAATCTTGAAAACTCTTGCACAAATGTAACATCACTTTTTGGAAAATTATGCAATGTTACTAAGGTCACAAAGGAAATAAAGAGCAAACTAACAAAGATTGATGAAGTTCTAAAGGCTAGTGCATAGCAGTTGAAACTTGACCCTAGTTTAAGCTTTGCACATAATATGAAAATTAGATTCTTGTTAGATATGTAGGCAAAATTGTTGAGAGAAGAAGGAACGATCCAATCTTCACTGATAGATATTTAGAATATGATCCTTCCCATCATGGACATAATGTAGATGCACATTGTTTACTCAAAAACATTGATCCATGACAACAACTTCTCAATTGTAGATCACATGATAGGACTCTCTACAGAAGTCCAAATTACTCTACATACATGCAAATTTTTGGGAGATAATTGGGATAAGAATTTAGCACTCATACTTAAGGTATATTTAGAGTTTCTTTCTTATATTGGTGTCTTTGTGTAAATAAGTTTTGAATAAATCTTTGGCATTATTGTCAAAAAGGGGGAGAAACATTATATATATATATATGAGAGATAGTATGTATATTGTATGGGGGAGAGTCATGCAAAGAAAAGGAAAGGAATGTATATTGTATATACTTACAAAGATAATTTTTGAAAAATCTCAAGAATAGTATACTAGTACTAAGCTAATATCACGTTGTAATGTATATAAGTTTTGGCTGATAAGTGTTTTTGTCACTAATGCCAAAGGGGGAGATTGTTGAAACTAAGACAAGTTTGTTAATAGTGACAATGCTTATTCAGATTCTATATGGCTATTGAGCTCATTGAATAGTCTGCAATTTTTTCCACGTGATTTAGTGGTTACCAAGCTTTACAGTTTCTACTAAGCTATCAGTTCATGTGAAGAAAAGTTAGTGTTAACCAAGAGATGTGATGATTAGTGTTTACTTAGTGTAGTCATGGTAAACAAGTAATTCAATTTCTACCAAGTTACATAGTATCTACTGAGTCACTAGTGCAAACTGAGTTCAAGACTACTTTGAGATGATTAGTATGGACTGAGCTTCTACTTCTACCAAATGCATGATGATGTCGAGTAATGATAGTGGACATGGTGTATTCAAACTTCACCAAGTTAGTCTTTAGAAGCTGAGTGTCTTCATTTGAGCTGACTTTGTAATTTTGTAAATTGGATTGATATATGTATGTAATGTAATGTATCATATCCATATAGATGTATGTATGCATGAATGAAAGTGAGAGTGAAGAATATGTGAGAAGCATGTGAATGTGAATCAGCAATAAAATGTATTGTAAGGTCATATCAGCAAATTAGTTGTAAGTCAGAGATCTAATATTTCATTCTAACAGGTGAACTAGTCCAAAATACTCTAACAAGGTAGACTTAATAGTCTTTTGTCAAATCTCTTTACCAAGTACATACTTCATTGTATGTTTGTAAAACCTCTAACGAGGTGGACCTAGCAGTCCTAATTTCTCCTAACAAGGTAGATCATCAGAAGTGATCATTGTAAGCCTTAACAGGCCAACTTTATGTTGCAGTATTGAAGTTTTGTGGGTATCATCCCCACCCTAGTTTTACTTTATATTTTCAAGGTTTCTGGGTCACCAAATTATTGTGTTCATTGCATGAATGTTTATGTTTTCAGTTTCTTATGCATGTAGTTAGATCTAATTTAATGAATTAAATGATTATTGGATTATTACAACTAAGATATAAATTTGATAAAGTTTTTAAAGTTACTAATTCACCCCTCCCCTCTCAATAACCTAGCATAGTCTTGAATATTTCCAATAGAACACAATACACATTCTCACCATCACAACACAATATCAAAATCTACAATACCAAGATTCACTATACAATGCATGATCCCATAACAATTGCTCCATGCTTTTAGAGTCATTATGTAATGCTAAAAGAAATAGCATGTTTTTGAAACACTAACTTTGGTCCAAGCTAAAGGCAATGATAGTTGTTGTAGAGCTCCCTTAATCTCTCTCAAAAACCTAATTGTCTCTAAACTTAGAGAGTGGGTGGACACCCCACTGGTTTGTCCAAGACTCCCCAAAAAGTCCTTCCCACTAACTTTTTAAATCAAAAATACCAAGCCACTTCATCTTACAAACTTGTCTCCCTCTAAGTTTTTCTGCATTTGACTTAGTGGAAACATGGGAGAGAACACATGTGACAAATCCATTTTCGAATTGATGGAAGAATGCATGGCTAAAGGGCTGCCCTAGGCTATCTCGTCACTATCATGTTCAAAATTAGATCCCTAACATGTTATACTATCATATGGGTAACTCATTTTCACATAAAAGACACTTTTGGAGCACCTAATGACCACTCAAAACCCTAGCCAAGTCCAAATTCGAATTTCCTTTGATTGTGACCCATCCTACCCCTTGTTAAGTAGGTTTACTTACTCATTAACAAGGTAATTAGTTTTGGGGTAAAATGCCACCATGACCAAAACCCTAGATGACATGTCATTGCACCCAAAATCCACAAGTGTCAAGTGACACATAAAAGTAAATTCCACATCACCATGACATGTCCCTAATGCATCTTTATGATAAACATTTCCACACAAGAAAACTTACATTTACAAAATAAAATAAATCAAAACAAGGCTTTCAAATCTTCCAAAGAATCAACTTGGTTAAACTGTATTCACATAGGTTTGGATCTTGTTTCCCCACAAAATTTTCCATCGTTCTACTTCTTGCACATTAAACTCGAGCATCAATAGTCCAAGGAGGTCATATAAATATATATCATAAATGCATAAAATTTCAAATGTTACATAATCTTATTAACATAAATCAATTAAATTTTTTTTCCCTAATTATTTCAAATAAATCATTCAAAATGTCAAAATATCAAGATCTGCATATCATAAACCATCATAATCAAATCAACATTTATCTCCATATCACATTAAATAATAAATCATCATTATCAAATTAATATTTATCTGCATACAACATTCAATCATAAACGATCATAATCAAATCAACATTTACCTACATATCACATTAAATTATAAATCATCATAATCATCATATCATAATCTAATTCTATCATGTCATAAAGGTGCATCCATATGAATTTGATCATTCCATTCACAATATTAGGTTCAAAGTACATATCGTAGATCCTAAACACTACTATAAATGTCAAAATCAATAGATAGAATAAGTCATTGTCCTTCTAAGTCTCAAATAATGTTAAAATATCTAAAAAAAGAATATCAAAATGCAAGTAACATACCTCCACTTAAACATTACAATTTCACATTACAAGTAATTTTTGAAATTTAGCTTCTATCAAAGCAATTGAAAAATGTTAGAACATTAACGAAATCATTAATTATATCATTTAGGTCTTAATGCACAGACGTAAGTGTGGATCATCAAAATGTAGACATTAAAATAACATAACCCTATAGTCTCAAAAGTATATCAAAACATCAAATTAAGAGTATCATAATGCAAATATGCCATCTATAAGACTATTGGGTGAGGCCTCACACTTTCTTAAGAAACTTTTGCATTTGATGAGAGCTTACCATCTGTGGGGATTTTTCCTTCAATCCGCTTAGCTCCACTACTTTTCCTTTTGATTGAAATCACATGAATAGTTCTTGGAAGTTCATCTCAATTGTTCCCACTATAGTAAGCCATTGTACTCTTGAAACAATAAATGCCACACCCATGGATATCTCATACATTGGGGTATCAAGAAGATAATTTCCCATGGATAATTCGATGCTATGATAGTTCCTTGAAAAAATGACTATCCCCCCATCTACAATCAAAAACTAAAACTTGGGGCTAGATATATAAAAGAATTTAGAAGAGTTGGCAACTTTTCATTGATGCAATTATGAGTACTACCTGAGTCAATCAACATTTTTACTTTATGCTTCTTTAAGAAACACGCTACATTGAGAGTTTGTGGTGTACTAAAACCTAAAAGTGCATGAAAAGAAACTATTGGTTGAGAATCATGTGATTCAACACCTAACTCCCTATTCTCCTCTGATATGGGCTCATCCTCTTCTTCCTCACTTGAACCTTCAATATAGAACAATTTCTTTTCACTGCATTTATATCCTCAACTATATTTGCTATCACAATTGAAACACAATCCTTTTTCTCTTTTTTCCTCAATCTATTGTGGAGTTAACCTAGTAGGTTGAGGAAGATAAGGTGTTGAATAACCTTTTTCTCTTATCACATTAGCCCCTTGCTTTTGGGAATCAAGAACTTATCCTCTATGTTACATGCTAATATAAAAGACTCATTTATTGAGCTAGGACTAAACATGCATACCTCATGTTGAATGTGATAGATGAGACCACCTAAGAATAAATAATTCAAGTTCTCCTCTATAATTGTATCCACTCTCAAGGATAGATTTTAGAATTTTTGAATATAATTCTTAACTGATCTTGTTTATTAAAGCTTAGCAAGTTGGCTAAAGAAGTTTTCTGTCACACTATTGTTATATTGTGCTTGGAGTTCTTCTATAAAAATTGACCATGATATGATGAGACCCTTTTGACTCCTATGAGTACAAATCCAATGATACTAAATGAATTGATCTGGTTCTAGATATAAGGAAGCCATTGTGACCTTTTTTACATATGGAGTTTGATGCAGCTCAAAATTCTCCATTTGATTTATCCATGCTAGAGGAGCCTTGCCATCAAATTTTTGCATATCCACCTTTGGAAAAAAAATTCTAGATCTAATAAGAGTATATCTGAAATATACTTGATTTCTTGACAATTTCTTCCTTGTTCCATTCATATAGGTGCTTAACATGCTTCGTATATCTGAAATATCTCCTTGTAGTTCACACATATCCCTCTTAAACTCTTTCTTGAACTTACTTATTTCCTCGTTGGGATTACTATCCTCTATTGTTTCCCAATCTTGATCCAAAGATTTCTTGATGTGGTAAAATTCTTTTTGTCTCTTGTTGGAGGCCCTGTCATGATGGAAACCGATATTTTTGAAATAAATGACAAAAATGAAATATTAATTCACTAATTTATTTATTTATTTTTTACTATAACTTATTAGGTCCAAGATATCCTTACTTAGGAAAAATCCAAAAAATTGGTAAATTTGCTGCCTTGAAAGTGAATTTTCCTACTTTTGTAATAACTTGCTTTTTTTTGCTTCAATTTCTCCAAGACTTGAACTACATGCTCTTCTACTATGTACTCAAAACTCCAATACAAGTTATACTCCAATTTTATAGGACAAGAGAGATAGGTAGATCTCAATAAATTATGTAGAAATAGTAATTCTGCAATAATTTTCTCAAATTTGTTCCAATTCCTCTGAATTTTGGACTATAACTCCTTTAATATAGTCTTCAAAAACCCTTTAAAAATACTTTAGAAGGTTATGCTCTTCCCAAAATTTCCCCAATGTTGAGAAAAAACTTGCCTCTATGGTGTCAAGATCATGCTGTGATACCACTTGTAATAAAATAACTTGCACAATAGAAGAAGTAATATGAAATATCATATAAATACTTGATAATAACTCAGAGAAATAGGCCACTTTGAGCATGCAACCTCCAAATATCTCCAATGGGAACACACTTCACAATATGATCTTGAAATAAGACTCACAACCTCCTATATATACCTAATTATGCTTAGGTTGGATAGACACAACCCCACATAACAATTAGGTTGACCTACCTACCTAAATAATATTGTAATAATGATAACAAGAATATTTAAGGATTAAGATAGCCAAAAGTTGACTATTTGTAACCCTATATATACCAATATTAAGGGCATCACAAAATTTCTTTGTCATGATTACATCTTTACAATACAAAGATAATAGTATTCCCCTTAAGCCTATCACTCAATTTTTATAGAAATTCAAAGATTTTTCTTTACAATACAATATACAATACAAAATCTACATGACTCAAATAAGTTTGATTGTAACTTTTTCATACCTTGTCTTCTTTATATGTTTCAAATCTCAGAATCTCTTCATTCCCTTATGATCATGTATCCCCCTTGTTTTTGACACTTATGTGTTCTATTTTGTAGCTAGGGTTGTAAGGGTGGAATCAAACCATATTTTTCAATGAATAGTTTGTGAATTTGGTTGGTCATGGGAAGTGCATGATCCCATGTAGTTCTTGTTGATTCTAAAACAAAAATTTTCAACTCCAAATTTTCTACTAAGTCAATCAAGTTGTTAGTAATAAAAAGATTATGATCTCTTTGCACTAGATCATTTGTTGACATGATCTCTCATTGTATATTCTCCAAATGAGGTATCAAAATTGACTATATAGAGATCAATTTGGCTCTCATTTGACTATATCTTATATTTAGCTTAGCCAATCTTCCTTGTGCAAACATGAATCTATTATAATGCATGGAACTTGATTTAGGTAACTAAGAGATATAGCCTCCTGATTTCTTCCTATAATTTTGAATCCTCTATATGTTTCCCTGAAATTCATTTATGAATCTTGGCATGTCATGAAGTATGTTGTACATATTATGTAAAAGTATCTTCAACTCAACTTTTCTAACTACAATAATAGTAGAAACTTTCTCCAATACTCTCTTCTCAAAATTCTTCTTAGACAAGGCCATTAGTTTCTCATTTGCCTCAATATCTTTAGTGATGACCTTTTCAATAATTTGTACCAACTAAGAGATAATGGGGCCATGATCATCAATTGTACAAATATCAAAAGCATCAACAAAGATGTTTTTGATGTCATGCAACACTTTTCATGTTGGAGTTCTCTTTTCATTTCTTCTTGCTTCTTCTTCCTTACTAATATATCATGTAAGATGACATTTTTTTCATAAGTGAGATTGGCTAGATCCCATTTTGGCATATCAATTACTTCATCTAGACTGGTAGTAATATCTTGAAAACTATCCTTAACCTTCTTTCCTTTACTTTTCTTTGAAGTGTTGCTACTCGACACTACTAGAGTAAGAGTATGTGATGGGTTGTCACCACTCGATCCTGCTTGAACTTCAGTGCTCGAAACAAAAATGGTAGCACTTAGCATTATATTATCTATTTCCTCTTGTCTCTGTCTAGTCTCCTTATCTCCATCATCCTTAGGTCCTATGAAATTTTTTCCTTCTTCATCTATAGTAGAAGTTTCTACATTTGTTTCCTTGGCTAGTTCATTTTGCTCTTGCTTCCCCATTTCTTGTCCGTCGACTTCTATGGTCTTTTTCTATTCAACAATTAGAGTGTTAGGTGTGGTACCATAAGTTTCCTTGTGGAATTGGCACACATGAGCTTTCTGCATCAATGTTCATTTTTGCTACTAATTTATCTCGTTCAAATGCTCTTCCATAGGAATTCATTTTTCTATACAACAACCTCAATATTATTTACTAGAATCATGAATGTTCTAAATTTAGGAACAAATTGGTTCCTATGCTTCTCCAAATATGTTGACTTCTATTTATTTGATATTTTACACATAATTTTGGCTAATGTTCCTTCTCTTATTTGTTTCTCTACCTCTAATCCATATTCTCATCTTCTATCTAATCTACTATAGAAATCACTTGGTATCTTCTTTTCCAATTAAGTAGGAGATAGTTTATTATTAACCATCAAATCTATCATGGCCTCCTCTACCTTAATTGTATCAGTATTGCTCAATGTATCATACTTCACAAATCTAAAACTTAATAGATCTACCAAAAGATGTATTAGTACCTAATTGTTCAATTAGCACTTTTATGCTTGATTATAGATCTCCTCTTTCCACTATCTAATCTTCTCTCTGTTATGATATAACTTTTTTTCTACACTTCACTGCTCTACTTAGTCACTCTACCTTATATACTTTCACCATCATTCAAAAACAAAAATAGGTTTTGGATCCTTCTTCTAGAATCAACTAAAGAAGGTTCTAGATCAAGATCATGACCCAAATTTCTACCTTTTTTTGTTTAACCTTTCATTTTTCTAATTTGTTAAACACCTTGCATAGGGATTAATGATCCATTCCAAAATGCATGATCACCTCCTTAAATTACTAATTTTTCATTAAAATATGCATTAAGTTGGTAAAATATGGTTTACCTTAATGTTTGTGCAATTCCAAACAAATATTTCAACACTAGCTTACTAGGAACATGAACCTTTGATGCTTGGTCATGAATAATCTTCATGTTTTACCTCAAATTTTGAATTCTTGACACTCTCTATGCTTGAACTTTTGAATGTTTGTGCAATTCCAAACAAATATATCAACACTGGCTTGCTAGGAACATGAACCTCTGATGCTTGGTCATGACTAATCTTCATGTTTTACCTCAACTTTTGAATGCTTGACACTCTCTATATAGCATGTCTATATTGTGTTCTATCTCACTTGACATACATAAGAATACTCAATGACCACAAACTTTCTTAGCAATAACAATTTCTTGGCCTTGACTGAAATATGAATAAGTCTAAGTACATTGCTCAACCTTAGTGGGATGGTTTAGTTGCAGTGATGACTAATGAACTCTACCAAATAAATGACTAAGTGTTTGATAATAATAGACAACAAATTGTAGGCATTAACAATCTTCTCCTAACATTAGTGTTAAAAACACTTTGTCATGATTCCTCATTACATCCAAACTGAAAATAGTACACCCCATGGACTATGACTTGGTCTTCTTCAATATGTACAACATATACACATGACTACAAAAATTGAGTATCCAATACAAAATTTTCAAATAATCATACCTTTGATACCTATCTATGACATATGTTTTCCCTATAGATATACTCATTCCATATATTCATTCCCCATCATTTTTGTTGCTTATGGTTGCTAGAGTGAAGGGGTCAAACCATATTTGGCCAAAAAATGTTTGAATCTATATAGCCATGGCAAGTGCATTATCCCAACTTGTTCTTAAAAAATTCAAAACTGAAATTTCTAATTTCTAGCTAAGAAAGTAAATTAGACTTTCTATAGTAGAGTGATGATGATATCAATTTTCCATCTCTTTTGAAAATGCTAATTCTCTATTCATCATCTCCAAATGAAATGAATAGAGCTTTATATTGTGTCCATGCTCAAAGAATTTCATATAGTCTTTAGATCTAACTACAATTCTCAATTTGGTCCTGAATATCTTGTGGGAATCTTAGTACATCACATAATGTCTTATACAAAATTTGAATATTCTTCACTACATCTTCTATATTATTTACAATATGAGAAAGTTCAACTTGCCTTATAGCAATTTCTTTTGACACTTTCTCCAAAAATTTCTTCTCAAACTTCTTTTCAAACTAGTGCAATAACTTTTCATTTGCATCAATATCATCATAATTGATCTTCTCTACAACATTTACTAATTGGTTTATGATATGAAATTTCTTGTCAATACCCTTAGTATCACATGCATCAACAAAATTATCTTTTATTTCTTGAAGTACATGTTTCTGTTGATGTTCTCTTCTTAACTCTTATTATCTCATCTTCCTAGCTAGAAGGTTTTGTAATATTTTCATATGCTCATATGTTATGTTATCAGTGTCATATTTTGGAAGTACTATAACCTCATCTAATTTTTTTTATTAAAGAAAGTAGGATTTAATAGGGCCTAAAATGCATACAATATAAAGTTTAGACATAAAGAGAATGTTTAAAGTAGCTACAGAAACTAAAAACATACAAAAGAAACATCTCCCCACATAAAAAGATATGAACTACTAAAAAGCCAAGGAGAGAAGACAAAAATCTAGGCCATCCAAGAAAAACTAGGGTGATCAAGAGATCTCTCTTAGCATTTATGTTGCATTGATTTCAAGCTCCAACAGTCTACCTACCACCTTCTTCATGTCTAAGTGCTCCTTGTCAAGATCCAGGGTATCCTTCTTCTTCATGCTAGATCTAGTGTGCTTCCTTGAGCAGTCATAATGGGTCTTTTCCTTGGTGCTATTGGGGGTCAGGTCCTCTTCCTTTCTAGTTCTTTGCTCCTCCATATTGTTGATGAGAATCATGATATTCTCATTGTCTTCTTTAAGAATATTGTAGCTTTGTTCTACGATGATCCACATAGAGCTCTCCATTATTTGTACCCTATTTTTGGCCACCTCCACTCTTTCATCCTTGCTCTTTACTTTCTTTGATATCCTATTCTTTAGACTATTGTTCTCTCTTTCAAGACTTCACACCCTATACTTGAGGTCTTTGATTTCATGAAAAATCCATTTGGTAGTGCAGAAGCTATCGAAAGCGCTATTCTTAGCATTGTTGATGATGTCCATATCTGGGTGCTCCTTAGCTCTGTCACTAAAAATGATTAGGGCTAGGTCAATTAATTCCTCCATTTGTTTTTTACCTTCATCATCCTCTTTGACTTGTGTTCTAATTAATTATCTATTAATCCCCATCTTGGTAGACGTTGTGTCAAAGTTTCTGACACCACATTTTTGTCTCTTCCCATGATCGTGCATCTATATTGACTAGTTCTAAATTCCTCAAAGCCTTGGTCATGGTCATCCCTATCACATTGTTTGAGATCACCTTCCTCCCCTTCCACCTCAACCCCCTATTTCTCCTTCTTGGCCTTAGGATGTTTCCATTTTTGGTCCCTAGATATATTAATAGAGTCCTCTTTACTTTTTAGAATTTTGATGGTGATGGTTTTCTTTCCCATTTTTCTCTCCAAACCCTCCCCTTCCCTAATCTCCTCCTCACCTTCAACACTATTCTCCCATGTGTCCATGCCTTCAGCCTTTTCATTATAATCCCTCTCAGAGAAGGAATCAAGGTCATGCTTGGGATGACAGATGGTATTCCTTTTATTTTCTAGTCTGATGGTTTGTTTCCCAGAGCCTCTCTATGGAGAATCATCCTTCTCCAAATTAGTGTGCATATCAAGGCTATCTTCTATATCTGATGGCAAATAGTTCTCTTCTGACTCTTCAGAGTCCAATCTACCCTTCTTTCCCTCTATCATTAACTTAATTTGTTTCCCCATTGTCCTAGCTTTAAAGAACTCATAAATTAAAAGCAACAACTGCTCATTGAGAAAAAGATTCCTAGTATGCTTCTCTTGATATTTGTTGATGTTTTCATTCATGGAAGAGTAAAGATAGAAGGGGATAGAAATTTTGGCCATAAAAAAAACCTTCACAGCAGCTTGATGGAGATTGAGAGATAATGGGTTCCTTTCTTCACAAGTTCTTTTTCTCCTCTTGATCCTTAGTGAGTTCCACCACTGCTTGCCCTAAGATTTTTTGGTGTCTTTGAAATTTCATTCCCAGAATGGGAATGCCAGTGACCATGGAGATGACATCCTTAGTCATTGTGAACTCCACCCCATCAATTTTCACAATGTCCTCATTCCATCTTTTAACCATAGCCTTGGTAACCAATTAGGGTTTCCAGCCATGGAGCCTATTGGTGGAGGTCATAATTTGCCCTTTTTTTAGTATGTCCCAAACCTTGGACCACCTACACCATTTATGGGCTTCATCTTTTGGTTCTCACCTATGCCTTTCCCCAATTATGTTTTTCTCAATGCAAGCTAGAAAACCAATTTTGAATCCCTTCAAATCCAAAGAAAAAGAGGTGCTTCTCATTTTATTGAGCAAATTTTCTACCTTATGAACAAACTATCTAAAATCTATCATCAAATTTAGTAGATAGATATGTTCCATGTGAAGTATGAGTGAGATCATACTTCCACTTCACATTTCTACACATTCCCCATAAAGCACTAACTATCATAATAAATTTACACATCAAATATCTGACCACCCCTCGTATCATTTTAGCAATCATAATGTATTTTTAATTATACCCAATCTACCTAGGATCCTTTCTCGTTCAATCATATCATTAATATCTGAAATGAAATTATTACCTTCCATCCACTTAGCCATTTCATTGTACTTGGTTGGCCTCCTGGTACTCATGTGCCACATAGATTTCTTTGAAAGTCTTGGAAGTCACCCTAAAAATGGAAAGCACATGATATAGACATTTTTAGTAGTTGCAGATAGGACTGAGTGAGAAAGTGTATTGTTGGTAGTGTTTTGTTGTGACTAGATTAGTCTTTCATCTCCTGAAAGAACTTGCATTGCCATTGTGTTGTAACCTTTATGTTGAAGATAATACATTGTGTAGGTTTTGGAAGGGTGGGGCTATTTTGTAGAAAGGTTTTTCCCCACTAGCATATCCTTGTGTTTATGTGTTTTCTTTCTCTATCTATTTTCTATATTCATGGTTGACTACAATATTGTTGTTTACATAATATGAAATCTGAAATTGTAAGGATTTAAATAGAATTTGCACAATATTTTCCTTAAGTGATTAGTGGAGGAAGTTTTTTCCACACCTAATTTTCCTTACATTGACTATGGCTAATGGTGATGACTCAACTAAGATTCATAGATACTAGTACATTTGACCCCATTTTTAGACCAAAAATTTTGACCATCTATTAAAATGTTTTAGATTGGTTAGAATATGGAAGGAAAAATATCCTTTTTTATATATCCATGCCTGTGTTGGTCAAAATTTCAACCAAATTGAGCTTAACATGTTAAAATGAAAAAGTGTTTTGGCTTATTTCATTGTTATGTTTAACACAGAGTGTAGGCGGGAGCTGCACAAGCACACAAATTGGTGAATGTGATCGATTATTAATTGCAACATGATCAACTAAATACTTTAACAATATCAAGGTAGGAGCAGACGTGAGAATCAAGGAAGAGGCTTCGATCTTGGGATTATTTTAGACTTTTTCTACATACTGACATCTTGAGCCCTCTATCCCTGTGGGATGATCAAAACCACTAGTTGTTTTGCAAAGGGCATCTAGGTTCTCATTAGCACAAATGGCATTAACAGTTGGCTTCTTTACATGTTCTCTCCACATGTAGGGGAGCTATGTGCTAAGGTCCCCTTAAATCATTACCTTTTTATTTATTTTGGAAGCTTCTTGATAGATTACAAAGGTCATAGGTTGAGTGTTTTTATACAAACTATGCTTGTGGAAGCTAAGGAGACTATAGAGTGAGAAGCCCAGAAGATTAAGAGCATCCTCAACATCTTGTATGCATTCTCTAGCTATTTTAATATTATGGTTTGCAATTTGACTACCTCTCTCTATCTCTAGGGTTTATGGTTTCCCTGACTTATAAATTCTTTTGTACTTATCACATTTTTCTACCATTGTTGTTGTTAATTTAATGCAAGATTCACATAAAAGATATCCCACACTAACCTAGCAAAAAAAATTCTCCAAATTTAATCCTCTTCAACAACTATGTACAAGGAACTTTAGGTTTTCCAATCTCGCAATATTTCAAAAGAATTTTTATCAATGATCATAAACATCAATATGAATATCTAAGACTCTTAGTAAGTTACCAGAGACATACCTCACTCAAACATGATGTAGTAAGAGACAATGGTGAACTTTAAATTGCATCAAATAGAATCTTAAGTTCAAAGAAAATTATTACTTTTTGAAATCATTAAGAATTTCTACAACAAAAAATATTGTCTAAATTTTATGCATAAGGAGTTTGATAAAGAGAGTTAATTTTTTTCTACCAATATCTTTAGAGGAGGAATCTAATATTTATTTTATTAAACTATTTAAACTACCACAAATCATGCACTGATTCATGCATATTCCATCATTATCTCTACATGTTGTGTGATAGGGCTTGTCAGCATTTACTTTTAGCTTGTTTTTATTTGTGAACGTATTCTACTTATTTCTTATACCCATGAATACATGGTTAATCACTAATTCCATGTATAAATATATCTCATTATGCAAACTAATATGGTTAAATATCACTACTTTCATGTATAAATGTATCTCATTATGAAAACTAAGCCATTCAATTTCTCTACCAATACTCAATATGGTATTAGAGCAATGTAGATCTCATGCCTTGCTTGCTATCTTATGATGTGAAGAGATTATTGGCACTAATTGAGACACGAGGGAAGATGCAACATTTTTTTATATGTTACATGGCATAGTTAACCTCAATGCACCCCATTAGGCTTGGCCTTGCACTGAACTTATTGTGTTATTTTCATGTGATGTGATAGAAGGTTTTGTCATTCTAAATGTGGCCCCCACATTCTTCCAATGTGTAGCAAAGTAGTCACTACCCATCACAATAGATAGTTTAGAAATGAGAGACAAGGAATACTTTTGGCAGTATTCAATATGAATTGGCACACTAGCTTTCGTGTTGGCTCTTAGTAAGAGCATTGGAAGAGGTGGTTGCTATTGATTTCTCCTAGGTATCTAAATTTGATGCACCCAAAAAAACTTTATTAGATTCTCTGGCTTGTTCATGTACTCTAATAGAGAAACTACTTTGTACTTGGCTCTTGCTATGCCATTTTGGACCAAATTTTTTTAAGGTTCTAAAGCTCCATGGTCGTATATGTAAGCTTCCAAATCGCTCATTCATTTTTTATTTTTAATAGATTTAGATGTGATTTCTCTTAATGACATTAAATTGTTATGTTTAGTTGTCATCCTTTTCTAGGGCTTAAAGCCCTCAATTTCCCAAGGTGATTTTTTATTAGGCTTGCATTCTGCACCTACTCACAAATATTATTAGCTTTAGTTTATTCTCTCAACCAGTTATGTATGACATTTAAAAACTAGTATAACACCTGACCATAGCCTATGCACCTCTCATTGGGAACCCTGTCAAGTTAGCTTTTCACAAAGCTTGCATATTAGTAGGTCATTAAATTGGATTTTTTTCTTCAAAGTGCCTCAAGAATTTCCAATGGATTGATGATCCTATGTCAATGTCACCTTGAATTATACCTTTCCTCATTTAGTCATGAGAAGAATTCGACACAACCTTTCTCTCTAGGGCTTGGAATTTTTTCATTTCTAATGTTTACCTGTCAACTCTATATCATTTCATAATGATATAATCTATATGCATGTAGCTTTTTGAAAATAAATAAATTCTTTTATTGCAAAATTTGAAAATTATTTTTGTTTGTATTTTAGATTGAATTCATCATTATTACCTCTGAAAGTGTGCTTTCTCATTTTGGCTCGTATTAACTACAAAATTATAATAAATGTGAGTTTCCTTGTAAAATTTGAAATTTAAATAATTTCTACACTTTTTAATATTTATCTGAATGATTTTAACATGTTTAAATTGTGATTGCAAGGGGGAAGCCAAAAAACTTCCAGGATAGAAAACAAGGAGGCTAGGAGGAAGCCATTAAAAAGGTGTGAGTAGTAGGAGAGTTATTTTTATGCTGATTTTGTTTGTTGTCATTTTCTTGATTGTCAATAGTATCAAATTATTACATTTAAAATATCAGTTTCTACATTTTTGAGTTGATGATTATAAATATTGTTTAATCTCATTATAATAACTGTAACGCCCCGCCAAGGATCCCAAAAGAATAAACCTAAAGTTTTACAAATTTTGCCGAACATTTCTTTTTTCTTTCCTAATACATGAAAGATCAACCATTCACATCAAATCATGATAGCAGAAGCATTAACATTTAATCATGTAAAGCATACCTAACAGGTTACATTCCTTAAGGATCCCAAAACGTTGAGTCACATTTAATTAAATCAAACTAAATTTAACAACATCTACTTCTACATTCTTATAAATTATAGAAAGTCTAAGATCAATAATATTCTTTTGTTCTAAATGCATCTTGGCAAATCAATTCTGAATGCTCAATCATCTACTTAACATGTCAAAAGGATATAAAATTGCAAAGATAATGATTCATCAATCTTATTAAATCCATGATACAAGTACATTCAAGTAAATGTAAACAAATAACATGCATGATACATCCATTCATCACTAAGGATATAACAATCATCATAAAAGATAACCATCTATCATAAAAAAACAATTAATCTAAGTGTGTGGTTCCTCCCAACCATCAATAGCATCATTAGACCATTGTGGGCCCTAGCCATCCCTCCGCGCATAACATCCCAAGTCACCGAAGAGATCATCGGTATTACCAAAGTAGGAATGTCACTCCTAAAACATACTACATCATACGCAGAAAGAAATCTAACATGTTACAACATATGCATGAGAAATCTAATCATATTAAATAAAGCATAAGATGATTCTACAAAGTAGATAACATCATTTATCACATGCTAATCATCAATATAAGAAACATGTCATCAATTTACATCCATCATAAGATATAACATTCAAGAACAAAATGAAGGTAAATGCCAGCTAAGATAGCACTGAAGGAGATAAACTCAAGACGAAATCCAAATGTCAAGAGTACATCATCCAAAAATCACCAATTATCATCAATGAAAATCAATATTCACAATAAGCACATTCAACAATAAGTACACCATTAGAGGTACACACAAACTCTACAAAGGAGACTTAGGCTACATTCTAGGGAGTGTCATCACATGGCTACTTGAGTTACCCTGGACTGGTCTCTCAATAGACCCCAGACCCTCAAGCGTTGAGTTACCTTAGACTGGTTACTCTGAACCCCGGACCCTCAACATGGCACATGTGGAACCAAAAAGCCCTCTCATGAAGATGAGACAATCATCCCATCCTTAGTCTATACAAGCACTCAAGGCATGGGTGGTTCAAATATCTCTAACCAAAAAGCCCTCTCATGAAGACGAGGCAATCATCCCATCCTTAGTCTATACAAGCACTCAAGGCATGGGTGGTTCAAATATCTCTAACTTATCTTTTTAGTGTGTTCCCCCCCCCCCCCCCCCCCCCCCATAAATTTAATTACTAGATTATCACTTATTACATAACTTGCATTAGGTTACCTTGGTACTGACCACTTTGGGCCCCGGACCCCTTCTGCAAGCCACTCCCAATGACATGTACCTAGACATCCTCTCTTGGGGAACATAATACACAGTTGTGTCCCATACCACAACCTTCTCAATAATCAAACTCGGTTCCTTAGAAAGCAACTTGAAAATAAGTAGGTTCCTCTACCCAAGTAAACATAAATTCTTTGCAAGGTAAACCTCACAACTATAATTTCCAATATAAACCACATGACATACATAAAAATTATAAAAGATATCTCACAAATACCTCTAGTATATGCTGATGAAACCAAAGAATCATATAAAAGCACCTTAGTTGTATATAAGTGACTGGTAGCAACAAAAGATAACCCTAATGTTCACAATGAACAACTGAAAGGCAGTAAATATCCATCGACTCTTGAAAGTATCTCAAAATAATACTAATTAAGGTTTCCAACAAGATCAACTCAAGCATGTCACAATATGGCATCACCAAGAACGAATCACTCAAGGTGCCTTAGCTTCACACAAGGAACTAGAAACCAATCAATAATCAACATTAAATAATACTCTGTTAACTTCAAAAAGCATCTCCCATTATTCAAATAGTTGGAAAAGGACTTATCAATCTTTAATTAAATAATTTACATTTCTTTAACCTCGATACTATCAATTATCATTTTAGTTAAAACCCATTGCATAACTTACTTTTCAATTAGATTTAATTAATTTAACAATTACATGACTTTGTAATTCCACTTAACATCTAACAATCTACTCTATTCTGATGCATTAATACTCCAAATGGCATAGAGAGAGCTATTGTTTAAATTACTAAAACAATGACTCAATATCATTATCCAATGATTAGTTCAATCATATCATCCCATACAACCCAATATAATTCTTTCAAAATTATTGTATTAATTATCTTAATATAATTTATCATTCCTTACTCTTCAACTATTCTATTATTATGAATAATTCCACAACTTATTAATAAAGAGAATCGAGATTGTGAATAATTAAATGAATTCCCAATAAAATAGTTGTATTACCACTAAGTCAAACAATAAAAGATAGATGTCCTATTCAGCTAATGAAATAAATTGAATTAAATAACAAGAACTATCACTATACCACAAATTTATTTTAATAAAATAGTAACTTAACAAATTATATCAAAATTTACTATAAAGTGAATCATAATAAGTACTATATATTAAAAAAATCTTAAATTAAATTAATATAAAAAAACTACTTATAGGTCAACTTCCAAATGGCGTAGGTCCACCTTAAAACTAAATCACATTGGTGTTATGCTAAGAGTAGATGCCGCAGTTTGAGATAAGCAGGTAACGTGACATTATTCTGCATTGTATAATGGGGAAACTACTCTGTATGGAGACTAAGTCTCTCAGGTCCTTTCATGTGTATTGGAGTGCTTTACCTCTAATATTAGTAATTCATGTGACCCAATCAGTAGTGTTCAAGACTTCAATTTTGGCTTTTAAACCACATCAGATCTTATGGACCACTATGAACTTAGGAACTTCCCTTAATATAATGATGATGATCCAACACCATTCCCATGGTGATAGAGATCAATGATTTTAAATTTTAGTATAATTTCCAAATCAGATCTTACTATGAATTTTACTTACAAACTCCATGAAAATGATACAGCTGGCTGATCCAGCTAGTTCAGAAGTGTAGGGTTTAATGAAGATGCAATGGCTGGAAACTTGACTCCTTAGGATTCAATTAGCCTTCCAAACTACTGTGCCTTGAACCCTAGCACATGGAATGGTATGGAATCGATGTAGATGATTGACACTCCAAATGTTGATTTTTACTGACTAGCATATCTCTTTCTCATAAGGATGTTATTGAGAGAATAGCTATGGTTACATAGTCAATCAAAATCATCTAAGGATAGAACCTAAACCAATCATGCCTTTCAAATAATTTATAACTAAAAAGAAGACAACTAACAGTGGGGATATAGTCCATCGAAAACATCTTATCATATTTGCAGATATTAAAAGACAACAAGTAAACCACTAAAGGTGAGGAAACAGCTGATCAAAATTACATAGATCATCTAGGTTTTATCAATCATTCTTCAAATGATGATAGTGTCCAATATAAGAAGGTAAAATGACTTGATTCTGCATTTTGTATTGGGCCTGACTAGCTACCAAGAATTATCCAAATTTTGATAGATTTCCCACAGTCATGAAAATGCCCGATACTTTCTAAAACCGCTCTCATACCCAAATAGCATATAGATTTATAATAGTTGAAATCCACCTTATGGTTATATGTCGAGCTATTCTAAAACCAATTGCTAGTGTAATTTTTATTTTATTTTTTTGCATATTTGATAGTGAAATGTTATCAGACTGATGGCACATAGGAAGGATAAGGTAATTGAATTCATCCATGGGGAAACATAATGGGATCTTTCTATTTTGCTGAACAAATATCTGCTCAAGGTAACTGTAGGGCAATGAAGCTTCAATGGCTACTGTAGGTAACATATAGAATAAGATTTCCCACACTAGAATTACCTCCAGCCAAATCAAAAATATTTGGTGTACTAAATTTGTTTCATTTACACATTTACATGCTCCTTTCTCAATTCTTAATACAAATTCATATGCCCAGATCCCATTCTATGAACGTATTGTGCATAGGAGGTAGCATTAAATCTATAAACAATCCTAATGTGGAAGTTATAATACTAAGATTTGGCATTAGATTAGACACCAATAAAACCAAGCTTATCACAGATCATTGAAAAATGTGTGCAATATAGATTATGGATCTTCAACTCATGCTAACTCAAGTCGAATATGACTAACCCTGTGTGTGTAGGAAAAAAAACCCAGTGACGCGATGATGGAAAAATTAGGTTTTGAATCATCATTTTTGGCATATCAAAGAAAACAATGACCATAGTCCAACTAAATCGAAAGCTAACTGAATATTCTTATTATTACCCATTGAGATGAGTAACCAATGAAAAATGCAGCATGTCTTTTCAAATCCCAATTAAACTTCACCAATTGAAGGAGTAAAGCATAGCCCACAAAGGATGGGGGAAAAAGTAATAAGGTCATGGACAAGATTCTGGCTCTACCACGATGGAAGACCTGCAATACAAGGAACAAGACACGATCGAATATGGCTTGAAGTAGAGGATAAACAAGGATTAATGCGTTATAATACAAAGGGAGATCCCACTTTATCGAAAGAATTATCTGAAAAATACATTTTGTCAGCACCCAAAACTATGGATTCTTGTAATACATTTTTTTTTCTCTATTTCGAAGTTCACTAAATCCAATGGTATGATTACTTTCTCACACTCTCTATTGTTTTCCCTTAACAAAGAAGTTGGACAGACTATTTTGACTCCAAATTAGAGCCTCTACCACAAATCGATGGAATACATAAGGTATGAAATGAATGCTTTCTCAGGTACCGTAAACAAAGAAATGCCAACCGGTATTGTGAACTTATGGTGATAGTGATACTAATTATAAAATAATAAGCATTGTATCAGAGACACACATCAGACATTGCAAAATAACATGAGATGGAGGTGGAGAAAAACAAACCTGTGCTTGGTTATTACACTAGCAATTCGACCCGTTGTTGCCAGCAAAGAATTATCACCCATTCGACAGGGACTACAACAAACTTTGACTCATCTCCCCATGACAGTGTACGTGTGTATTATTCCTCGAGTGGCTTTCAAAAGGAATCTGGAATCAATCCCATGAATGGGCTTGTGCATTGACTGAGTGTGTCCCTTAAGCATCGAGATATTCTAGATCTACCCTCCACAGATCCCTTCCTAAAGTGACATAATATGCCATCCTTGCAAACCAAGTCTTTTCTTCTTCCTCTAACATTCACAGCTCCTTCAAGAATCAAATCGACCCCCAGCTACTAGGAGTGCTTGTAGAAGCATATGAGGATGTCCATAAACACTAGGAGAGTGTCTATATAAAGGCCTCTAAGATGCATCTAGAATGTGTCTAGAGAGAACAAAGAGATAAGCATTGACAACTCAACGCAAGCCTTATCCCACCTAGAATAAGAATAACAAGGTTGTAGACACCATGTGCTTAATCAGTGCACTAACTCTCGTGTCATAAACAACTCGTGCATAAAAGAGGTGAACATACTCTTAGGTGAATAATTATTAAAATAATTCACATTACTTTATTTAATATTTACTTGACCCTTTTATTAATTTTTTTTTTTTAAAGATCTTGTGCACTTATCATGCAATCATGACATTTAATAAATTAATTTATTTTCCCAATTTATTTTTGAAACTCAATTTAATAAAATATTCATTAACTTAAATAATATTATTTAACATTTATGTAAAAATGAACACTAATCATATTATTATTAAGTTAAATAATTATTATTGTGTTCCAACTTTGAACTTATAATTTTCATCTCCAAACTTAATTCTTTTATTTAATTAATTTCCCAATTAATAAAATAAAATAAAATAATAAAATATCATATTAATTTTCCATTTAATTAAGTCATTAATTAAATCTTTTAATTAGATCTAATTAATAGAAAATACACCAAGGTCTCACAAGGCAAAATATGAAAAGCAATCATAGCGAAATGCAACTAGGGTAGGCACTACAATAACTTTGAGAATGAAGCTCACATTCTATCATAAGGCCTTGTAAGATTTATGATGTTACTGAGCTATGTGGAATTTTATGATGTTACTCAGTTGTATGGAATTTTATGAGGTTACATGTATTTTAGGAATAGGTCACGACCACTCATTTACTTATGGCTTAAAGAAAACTTCTTTCAACAACATTTGGCAGTTAAGCATTTTGCATATGTTTGTCCTCTCAGTCTCTAATATCTGTGAATGCATCTACAAAAAGGCATCAAACCTAGATATATTACTGAAAATTTTCCTCTATGGATAGATTAAGAAGAGCTTGCTCTTCAATGGTATATAATATATATATATATATATATCAACTTATATATTACAAGGGAGGAACGTATATGCATTAGATTTTGTTTCTATTGCTTCAGCTTTTTTTGTAAATCCTATAGTTTCTAGTGGCTTGCTCCATAGAGGATATCCAAGCCAAGTAATGCAAGGACTACATGCAACATATAGTTTCCATCATCAAAGGCAATATATTGAAACCACTAGTTCATACACATAAAACCTTCTTTCAATAACTACATTCAAATCATTCATATAAATATAACTAAAATCTTAAAATATGTAGGCATGTAAAGAACTCTTCTTTGTTGACCTAAATGCAGACGACTCCAGTCTATTCATAATTTCTTGAAACAAAATATGAATCTCAATGATTGTACTTGAAATAGCATTATGGTAAATTAGCATGCATTCATCAATTTCAATCACCTTTGTAATCAAGAACATTATTTTGTTGCTTTAGACAAAAATATTTTATGATTTTCCCTTTCACTGCAATGCATTTGCAAAGAGGCTTTTCATATGATTATCAAACATTTGGGTAGTGTCATCAATGATGAATGTCCTAACAGTTACGATCTACTTTTTCAAATACTAAATTGGATGACATGCAAAGCAACAATATTACTTTTAACCTACCTATTTATTAGATGATCATAATTTATAAATTTCCTTGGATATTCTTATATTTAATGTGACTAGTTTACATGACTAGTGATATTGTGTTTAATAGTCATCATCTTCTCTAAAACAAGATGATACTCTAGTTATGGATTTCCTTCTTAGCTATGGATTTCCTTCTCCATGGGTTTGATTTCTTTTCAAAATCAAGACATTTGATACAAGTGACACCTTCCACAGTATCTTCCCATAGAATAAATCCATCTGCTATAGAGCTAGGAGTAAAATCAATGAATAGGTGAGACAAATTAAAAGTCATGAAAATACAAATAGAGAGTATGGTGAATTTATATATCATTCACAAGGTACTAGAAATTAGATTTCAAGATAACAAATTTTCCTCATGTTAGAAAATATGTTGGAGGCTATGATCCAGAAGCTCCCTAGTATGGGTAGAAATTAAACCATGGAGCATGGAACATCAATATGTAGTAAGGATAATGAACAATGGCCAAAATATAGTTTCAAATGAGATTACCATATATATCTATATTTCTATGTTCAGAGTATACTTGAAATGCCCTGCTAGGGAACCCAATTTACAAATACAAGATTACATCCACTAAATATAGCAATAAATCTCCATATGTTAAGAAAGGATAGAATAACTGTAGCTATGTTCCCTAGCAGGATGTTACAATACTATAGAATTCTTTGGTCACTAGTGCACTAGCATTCACACAACATCATTTGATGTTAATTACAGTCAGAAATTGCATAGAGACCATGACTAGCTACAATGGTTAATCATTATCTAGCTTCATCAAAGAACATTAGGTAAAACTAAAATATCAAATTAAAGAAAGTGTAGTAAACTTTATGTTGAGGTATAATTCAATAGCTTTATAGAGATACTCATTGGAATAGGTAGCAATTTCTATGAGATACTCATCTCACACTTTGGCCACATTACATACAAATAGATTGTTGCTAGTGGAGCTCTGAGAACTAACACTCCCTTTAGTAAAAGGGGTGTAATCAGACTCTTCCCCTACATCACTTTGTCGATACATGAACATGGAAACTATATGTTCCATGCTCTCTAGCTCCAAAATACCCAAATCGTCAATTACATCATCATCATTCTTCAATGGCAATAAGAAATCTGCTATCGTAGCCTAATACAACTAGCTTGAAATTCTATTTTCAAGCTTAAAGGTGCACTCTTTATCTACACTCCATGCAAGGGAATAAAAAAGGAGCTCAAACAGAAAGGTAATAGGTATGATTTTTTTTCCATAGGGAGAAACTTAACCACACAATCCACCTCCACTTTCATCTCACCACTTTTTTCCTTTATCATGTTTAAACCTTGTGTTGGCCTAATTTTTCACAATATAGAAAAAGGTTTGAAATTTTGGTGAAATATCAGTTAGATCATTGCATTTTTTTCAATTAGGGTTTCATTCCTCATAATTTTCATAATTTTAGGTTACCCTAGTCGTGCCCTAATTCATTTTTTGTTGAAATCTATTAAATTCTCAAGGTTTGTCTCTCAACATAGCCATTATAATACCCTAAGTAAACCCTAGGTATCCTTTTTTTATTTTAAACTCGAGCTGAACATTTAAAGTTTCTGAATATTCCCTTATGTTCTTTAGCTTTTGTGCCCTGCATCACTTTTCCTTTTAAGGAGCACTGCTCGATCATGACAAGATCAAGGGCTGTCACTTTTTCATTACGATAAGATGTGAGTGAAGTGACCATTGTGACAGTGTGGATAAATGGAGGCAGTGACCGAAAAATTTTCACGTTGGTTTTTTAATCACGTGTACCTTTTTTTCACTACTTGAGGTAGAAAAGTAACCAAGGATCCCAAAAATATTTCAGGCTCTGATGGTCACATCCTCGTTGTCTAGAAAATCAAGTTTCTTCTTAATAGTGAGGTAGAAACTAACCTGGAAAGCCATGTCATGGTAGTCATCAAACTTCTTGGTGGTCATTAAGAGTCCCAAGTGGCATAATAAATAATGATATCATTGCCATGTCAGAACCATGAAGTGGGTAATTTTGATGTGGCATACTTTTAGTTTCTGGCATCGAGTTTTGTTAAGTTACCAGAGCTCACTACCTCGCTATCAAAAAATCTAGGCATCCCACCATTAGCAACATAGTGAGTTGCTATGAAATGAGCATATGGTGGGACCCAAGCAAAGTGGAAAGGTGACTGGAATTAAAGTATGGTTTTTATTTTGTTAGATGTGCAAGATTTATCACGTCATTAGTCTTCTGGACCTAGGCCCCATTCATAAAATGCAAGAGGGATTCAAATCATTAAATCAAGCTAGGATCAATGATTCTCATTATCTTGCCATAAAAAGATGTGCATTGTTTACTCTATGTGACATAGTGAATATGGGACCCACCTTATCTAAAGAAGTTCATGCAGTTCCTGTACCCTTGGATCGATCTCAGATCAACGGTCATCACTATCTCACTATGAAGAGTTTCTCAGAGGATATGTACAATGAGATAGCAAATATTGGGCACACCACTATTCTTCTAAGCAATGTAGTAACATGCCATCCACAAGATCAGGATCAAATCAATAGTTGTCACTACTTTGCTATGGAAAAGTGCTTGTTCTTTATGTATAGAAAGGTAGCAACCTATGGACACGTGTCCTTAGTTGTGAATGGGTCCAAACGAAGCTTCCATTAGGGAGGGAGCCATATATGTGGTAAGTTCTCATTGGATTGATTGGCCAACTTGTCAAGTGGAATACTTGTAACCTTTTTTCGCATCCCTTGATCGCAGGATTTTTAAAGGTAGATGGCGTAGTTTTAAGCACAAAAGGTGGTGCCACTCTATGTATTTATTAGATATGAAAGCTCCACTTGTGTAAAAAATAGAGTATAACATAGAAGATTTTCTCAATCCCACCTTGTGCAAATAAAGATTTCAAGTCTTTTCTTTGAAGAAGTAATTAATGAGAAGATTGTATTGATTTTGGCAAGGGTGTGAAGTAGTTTGCTCGAGGAGAAGTTTTAAAATTATAGAAAGGAATAAGAAAGAACTTCAAGTAACTATACTATAATTTTTGTTGTGCTCCAGTCCTACAAGATAAAGTCAAAAAATGCCTCCAATGGACTCATCAAATCCTAAGTTGTGGATAGAAGAGGGGTTGCTTAATGAAGGTAATTGGGCCCATGATGCTAATACCTCACAAATTGGTTTAAATTTGTTCAAAAGATGGTTTTCAGAGAGGAAGTTGTTTGTTCTACATGCTAGTATATGTAATTTTGACCAAGGAAGACTAGTAGTCCCAAATATTTTTATGGATTATAATCTCCTTGAAACTATGGCAAAGAGTTGTGATCGAGCCACTAAGGTAGTAAAAAAAGCAAAGGGTGAACTTGGCAAAATTAGAACCCTGTTAGCAATAACATCATTCTCTAAAGAATTATTCAAGAAAGTATACTTCAATACTAGGGTAGTAGAGATATATATAGCCCCATGTAGAGTTTTTGGAGAGGGTGAAGAAGATTTTATACCCATGAGTTTCATGTGTATAATTACTCTTACATTTTGTTAACACATGTCTTTCTTTTCAAAAGGGGGACATATTTTGGTAGAAGAATGGTTTTGAATGAAAATACTATTGAGGAAGCAAAAAATGCCCATTTTGTTATATTTGATAGCCACATTAACTCCAAGCTCAGATGCTTCATACCAAGTGCCAATCCCATAACCCTAGGATACTGATATAAGCAAAAAATAGTGACAAGTAAAAGTGACTCTCACAGTAGAATATAATGATGATGAAACCCATGAGTTGAGGTTAGTTTGTAATCATCATGATAGATTTCATCATTGGTGGGCTTAACAGTTGCATACATGAAGGAATCAGAGTAACAGCCAAATCAGAATGAAGAAATGTAATAGAAAGGGACCCATAAAGGAATATTTGATCTGCATGTCTTTCTGTTATTTGCAACTTTGTCTTTTCTGATAGGTGTATTGAATCTCTTGTGTAAAGGACACCTTTAAATCACATTTTCCTTTTGCTTGTTGCAACTCATGCCTATATAAATGTGTTTTTAGGGCATTCTGAGGAACCAAAAATTTTGTACATTTTCAATTTCTCAAGAAAATACATTCGGTCCAGTCATATGTAGTTGTTTTGAGTTTATTTTTAGTGATGTATTTTTCTGATAACAAATAGAAATGTAGAATTAATATGATCTTCTGGGTTCTTTACTGAGTTTCTATTGGTTATTTTATTAGTTAGCAAAAAGGATAATACAAAGCGATACTTTCACCAAATTTGTGTCACTATTTTATGTCTCCTTTTCATGAGTTTATCAGTTTTGAGATCATTTGGATAATGTTCATTTGATTGAATGCATTCTAGATGGGGTGTATATTGGTTATATTATTGTTTTAATTCAATGAATTATGTAAATACTTCAATAGATCAGTAGAATTCATGAGTTTATGAAGAGGATATCATGTAAGAATAGAAATAGGTGATTATAGTTGATAGATTCAATTACAAGCTAATTGAACAAGGTCTCCTGCCAATAAGTAATTCTTTATGCCCAATGGATAAGTTACTGGTCTTATAAATTAGAGATGATTGAGAATAAATTTTTCCTCTACATGCTAAAACTAGTATAAATTCAAAATCATTCACATTCTATTTTTTTCAAGGTCATAATACTAGTCACCACTCATTTACATTTAGTTTTCTAAGTCATGGGTAGCTACTATTCCCAAAAACACTTGTAACCTCTAGGAGAATTGGGACTAGATTTTCTTATAGGGGATGCATATGGATTTGAAAGCATTAAAGAAATTGGTAAACTATGCATGTGCATGAGGATAGAAGATGAGCATCAAAATGAAATTAAGATAGTTGTAATACATCAGTTTGCATTTGAATCATCCCCAGGTATACCCACCTTGGTTTAGCAGAGCCTAAAGAGTAGGAAACCATCGTTGGTTTTGTTGAAGTTGGGTCTACATGATCTTCTTGTGTAATTTATTATAGGAATTGGCTAATCTTTAGATTATTTGAGTATTATCATTTTGGTATTGAGCATTCTTTTTTTGTTCGGTAGTTTTAAAACACCAAAAAAATGGTGAATCTGTTGGGGAATATACTTTACATGTCATAAAATACTGTATCATTTAAGATCTATGTTTCCCTTAGGTAGAGTCTAAGTTATATGTTTTATTGAGAGCTTTTCCGTGATCTCGAGGGTTATTCACATTTTGTTTGTGGAATTTAGTGAAAAATTTGTGATCCATTCAAAAAAAATCCCATTCTGATAGGGTGGGTGGTGACTCATAAGGTTTTAACTAGTGTCACTATTTAGAAGATTTTTTATCACAAAATCATGGAAAACAAAAGAAATACATGGGAAAATGTGAGGAAAAACCCGAGAATCAAATTACAAACTGATCTCCCTCCTAGGGGAAGATAGAATTAGGCTGTGAAAATATCTTAGATGTATAGAGAAGACCATCCTTGAGAGCAAAAAATAAGGGGAGAGAATGTTCATTTCTCTACTATGGAAAGGGAAACATCTTGACAAAGTTCTAGATCCCATCATGGACTATCTGGTGATGATTTTTTTAGCACACCCAAAGTGATATGCCAAGAAATTGTAGAGATGCATAATACACCTAGTTTAGACAAAAGGAATATCAATAATATTTTTTCAAAGAAGTACAAACCCATTCTTGTCTAACTATTCTCAAGGAGAAGTAGCACCAAAAAATCTAGATCCTGAAAGTTTCAATGATGAAAAAACTGCTAGTTCTAAGTTCACTATCCCAGATCCTAATGAGATTGAAGTCCTAAGAATGCAACTTGTTGAGAAAGAAGTCATAAATAAAAAATTACAAAAGGAAAGGGAGGAAAAGATTACAAAAGACTTTGAGGAAAAATAGACACTGCTGAGGAAAATTGCTACCCTAAAGAAGAAAAATGAAATAACAGCTAATGCATGGCAACCAGAGATTATAGGTCAAGTTGAACAGCTAAAGATGTAGGAACAAAAGCTATTGTAGGCTTAGAAATTAAAATTAGAAGGACCTATAATACAAAAAATTAAAAATTATAGTGCTCTAGAAGCTAACAACAACAAAGAAAAAGATGTGGGGCAAGTTGTTGAGGCTAGAGATAAGGGGAAACAAAATGAGATTGGTGCTAAGAATAATGAACCATCAAAGATTGTTTAGATCCATGATCCCATGTCACTTTCAGACATTGAGTTGGAGAAGAAAAGGAAGGAAAAGGATGCTGTAGTAAAGAGATGAGAAATTGCAAAAAATGAAGCAACCATAGCTGAGATAAACAATAAGATCAAATTCTTGGAGAATGCTAGAAGGCAATCTGCAGTAATGCCTAAAGATGATGGTAGATCTAATGATGCAAATCAAAATACGACCAAGGTACATGCTCCTTTCTCATCCTCATTTTCACATAAAGTATATCTTAACAAGTCTATTGGTGATGCTAGAACTAGTGATACTGTGGGTAACACTATACAAGATGTTGATCATCAACCTAAAATTGATTTGCAAAGAAGACCTATCCAGTTAGAAGGTTATAGGAAAAAATGTTTTGATGGAATCCCTAGTTACCCTAACCCCATCCCACAAGAAATAAGGAAAAGGTTGCCTAAATTTTTTGGGAACAATGCTATCACCTATGAAGACCATTTGAGGAGTTTTCTTGATATGATAAGTGATTATATGGTTGAGGTTGAAGATATTATTATGAAATTGTTTGTTCAATCATTAACTAAAGATGCTAGAGAATGGTTCAAAAGAATCCCTAAATTATCTATTATTGATTGGAAGGATATTGAATACTACTTCAAAGAGCAATATGGTGATAAGTAGAAATAGAGTTATATCCTAAGTGAATTTAGTAATATTAAGAGGTTACCTAATGAATCTTTCACTGAATTTAATAATAGGTTCCAAAAGAGAATGTATAAACTCATACAAACCATGCAAGTTGATGAAAAGATCTATTTGATTACTTATTTGAATGCTTTTGATGGTAAAATTGCATATCAACTTAGAGATAAAGAACCTAGGACTTTAAGGGATGCTTTCAGAATTGCTATAAATGTGGAAAATAATTTGAGGATTTTAGGAAGGCTAGAAAATAAACGAGATGATCCTAGGTTGTTTGGAAATAAGGGGAAAAAAAGGAGGATAACAAAGGTGTAAGTGGGAAGAAGCAAGAGCCTAGTGAGATAGATCAAATTCTAAATGCTATAAAGAATCTAAATATCGCTCAGGTAAAAAATGATAGGAATCCCACTAAAAACAAGGCCCCTTATTAGTCAAATTTCAATAGATAGAATAGATTGAAAAATTTCCCTTATAATACCACTTGGAAAGATGGTCAGCCTAATGTCCCTTCTCCCAAGAATACTAACAACAAGGTCACCCTTGATGCCTTTTCTAAAAATTCCATGAATGTAGTAGATGAACTTGAATTTACTATTGAACCTATATGGTGTTTTGTGTGTCAATTGCCCCATGCTCCTGAATCTTGTGCAGTAGCCTTGTCTTTCCCTGGAAATCAGAATGTAGTAGAAAAATGTCAAGAGCATGAAGAAAACCAAGAAGATGTAGGGTGTAACATGTTTGAGTCACATTATGATTATTCTAACTATGAGGATCATGACAGAGATGTAAATGAGCAAAGGTAGTTTCAAAATAATGTGCAACAACAAGTTTTCTCTTATGAGAGTGATGTTGAAGATATTGTGTGTAACATGGTAAGTGCCAAAGAAGAAATCACTTTAAGGAAGCCCTCTAGGGAAGAGATTTACCAAGTTACTACAAACATGATAGCTCAAGTATAGACTAGAAACATGGCTAAAAGAGGAGGAAATGATAAGGTGGCTAGTATATTTATAAAGGGAGTTAATCCTAAAAAGGAGGAAGCTATGAAACCTAAAGAGATTCCTACTGAGAAGGTTAAGATTACAAATAAAAGGTGGGAACCAAAGAAGGAAAATAATCCTAAAGTGATTCTTTTATAGATATGACTACAATGTTATCACAAATCACTATCAAAGTTCCTTTGTCTGAATTGTTAAGGATCCTCGAACATAGAAATAAAGCTTTAGTATGGTTGGGGAATACTAGTACAAATGTGAGACATGAATGTAATGAAAACCATAGTCCTAAAGAGAGCAGTAAAGAAAAGGTAAAGGACAATGAAGCTGAAGTAGTTGTGTCTCAAATTCCTCAAATGTTTTTGGATAATTCTATGAATCAGTGTTTGGGAAATGTTGAACCATTTTTCTTAAGCATTTTAGTAAATGGTAAAACATTAAAAAATTGTATGATTGATTCCGGTTCTTCCACTATTGTGATGCCTTTTGAAATAATGAAGGAATTAGGCTTAAAGGTGGATACTACTCAAGGAAGATATTGTGCTATGGATAAAAGAGAAGTTATAGTCATAGGCACTATAAAGTCTTTGCCATATAGATTAACAACCTATTCTAACAAAGAACTTACTATGAGTGTATTGGTTGTTAACATTCCACCTCAGTATGGCATGTTGTTATCAAGAAATTGGATTGTTTCCATGGGTGGGAGTCTACAGTGTGATTTGTCATTTGCTACTTTTAATATTGAGGGAAATTTGATAAAAGTCAATAGGGAGCCTAAAAGTATATACATGATAGAGGAAGATATAGAAGACAGTATGACAAATTTTATGAATACAGATATTAATGCATTCAGAGCTGAGGTTTTGACTTTGAAGAAGTCCAAGCATAAGTCTCAAATGGAAATGGCAGCTGACACAAAAATAGACAAGGGTGATCTATGGACTATGTTTTTTGATGGTGCATGCTGCAAAGATGGATCTGGTGCAGGCATTTTGCTGATATCTCTAGCCGGGGCAGCATAAAAATTCTCCTTTACTTTAAGTTTCCCTTGTACTAATAATATAGCAGATTATGAGGCTTTATTACTAGGTCTTAGACTAGTTCATAAGCAATGGATAAAGTGTTTACATGTTGGGGGAGATTTTGAATTGGTGGTATCCCAAGTAAGAAATGCTTATGTGTCAAAGAAAAATGTCAAGAGCATGAAGAAAACCAAGAAGATGTAGGGTGTAACATGTTTGAGTCACATTATGATTATTCTAACTATGAGGATCATGACAGAGATGTAAATGAGCAAAGGTAGTTTCAAAATAATGTGCAACAACAAGTTTTCTCTTATGAGAGTGATGTTGAAGATATTGTGTGTAACACGGTAAGTGCCAAAGAAGAAATCACTTTAAGGAAGCCCTCTAGGGAAGAGATTTACCAAATTACTACAAACATGATAGCTCAAGTATAGACTAGAAACATGGCTAAAAGAGGAGGAAATGATAAGGTGGCTAGTATATTTATAAAGGGAGTTCATCCTAAAAAGGAGGAAGCTATGAAACCTAAAGAGATTCCTACTAAGAAGGTTAAGATTACAAATAAAAGGTGGGAACCAAAGAAGGAAAATAATCCTAAAGTGATTCTTTTATAGATATGACTACAATGTTATCACAAATCACTATCAAAGTTCCTTTGTCTGAATTGTTAAGGATCCTCGAACATAGAAATAAAGCTTTAGTATGGTTGGGGAATACTGGTACAAATGTGAGACATGAATGTAATGAAAACCAGAGTCCTAAAGAGAGTAGTAAAGAAAAGGTAAAGGACAATGAAGCTGAAGTAGTTGTGTCTCAAATTCCTCAAATGTTTTTGGATAATTCTATGAATCAGTGTTTGGGAAATGTTGAACCATTTTTCTTAAGCATTTTAGTAAATGGTAAAACATTAAAAAATTGTATGATTGATTCTGGTGCTTCCACTATTGTGACGCCTTTTGAAATAATGAAGGAATTAGGTTTAAAAGTGGATACTACTCAAGGAAGATATTGTGCTATGGATAAAAGAGAAGTTATAGTCATAGGCACTATAAAGTCTTTGCCATATAGATTAACAACCTATTCTAACAAAGAACTTACTATGAGTGTATTGGTTGTTAACATTCCACCTCAGTATGGCATGTTGTTATCAAGAAATTGGATTGTTGCCATGGGTGGGAGTCTACAGTGTGATTTGTCATTTGCTACTTTTAATATTGAGGGAAATTTGATAAAAGTCAATAGGGAGCCTAAAAGTATATACATGATAGAGGAAGATATAGAAGACAATATGACAAATTTTATGAATACAAATATTAATGCATTCAGAGCTGAGGTTTTGACTTTGAAGAAGTCCAAGCATAAGTCTCAAATGGAAATGGCAGATGACACAAAAATAGACAAGGGTGATCTATGGACTATGTTTTTTGATGGTGCATGCTGCAAAGATGGATCTGGTGCAGGCATTTTGCTGATATCTCTAGTCGGGGCAGCATACAAATTCTCCTTTACTTTAAGTTTCCCTTGTACTAATAATATATCAGATTATGAGGCTTTATTACTAGGTCTTAGACTAGTTCATAAGCAATGGATAAAGTGTTTACATGTTGGGGGAGATTTTGAATTGGTGGTATCCCAAGTAAGAAATGCTTATGTGTCAAAGAAAAAAAGATTAAAACAATATAGAAATGTAGTATGGGACATGATTGAATGTTTTGATGCATTTGGGATAATTTGGAAAGATAGGACAAATAATAAAATGACAGACCTACTGGAAAACATAGCAATAAAACCTGATGATACCACATTTGTTGGTGTGTCTAAGATTGAGATTAAAATTAGACCTTCTATCCCTGATAATGTTTAGAATTGGCTAGTGTTTGAAGATGATAATGATATTTTGAGATTTTTGAATTGTGAGCATATGCTATCAGGACAAGAAATTGATTGTGCAGCTTATGTAGAGAATATAGATGGAAAAGATATTGTTTTTGGGTAGGAAGTTGTGCAATTGAAGACAAATAAAATCCCAAAGGGTCTAGTTGTTTTAGAAACTATTTTTGACAACTAGGATAGGTCACAAATGAATACTAATGAGTACAATGCCAAAAGTGTGGAGGAAGTTAACTTGGGAACTCAAGAAACACTTAAAAAGGTGTATATTGGTAAGAAATTGCCTCCTAAAATTAGGAAAGATTTGATAGAGCTGCTAAGGAAGCATAGGCATGTGTTTGCATGGCCATATGATGACCTAAAGGCATATAGGGAAGATCTTTTTTAGCATCGGATCCCTTTGAACCCAGATGCCAAACTTTTTAGGCAGAAGCAAAGACTAATAAATCCAACTTTGGCTTCCAAAATCCAAGAGGAACTAATCAAATTGTGAGATGTAGGAATCATAAAGCCTATTAGAAATTCTTCTTTGGTATCCAATTTAGTTCCTTTTAGGAATAAAAATGGAGATATAAGGTTATGTGTTGACTTTAGGAATCTTAATATATCTTCACTAAAAGATAATTATGGCCTACCAAACATGGAAGCTATGTTGCAAAGGGTTACTGGTTCTGAGCTTATGTCTATGATGGATGGATTTTCAAGCTATAATCAAGTGGTTGTTAAAGAATTAGAATAGTTCAAAACTACTTTTACTACTCCATGGGGTACTTATGTTTATGTCAAGATGCTTTTTGGGCTTACTAATGCTAGAGCTACTTTTAAAAGGGCTATGGATGTGGCTTTTGCTGATATTATTAACAAATTTATGGTTGTGTATTAGGATGACCTCACTACTTATTCCAAGGATGAAAATGATCATTGCATGCACCTAGGAAGGTATTTATTAGAGCCCTTAAATATGGAATATCTTTAAATCCAAGGAAATGTAACTTTAGTGTTACTGAAGGAAAGTTGTTAGGAAATTTAGTTGGCAAGCATGGAGTGAGGATTGACCATGAAAGGGTAGAAGCAATAGACAAGATTTAGAAACCCAAAGAGTGTTAAAGGCATTCAGTCATTCTTTGGACATATCAACTTTCTTAGGAGATTTGTGACAAATTTTGCATAAATTAGTAGGCCTATATCAAGGATGCTAAAGAAAGAATCTGAAATAAAATGGGATGGCAAACATAGTATTGCATTTCAAAAAATTAAGCCAGCTATTAAAGATGCCCCTATTCTTAGAGCTCCAAATTATGATTAACCAATGCATATATTTTCTTTTGCCTCATTTCACACTGTTACTATAGTATTGTTATAGAAAAATGAAGAAGGTTATGAGCAGCCCATTGCATTCTTTAACAATCTTTGCAAGTAGCTGAATTTAAGTATGACATCAATGAAAAATAAGCATATGCACTGGTGAGAGGAATCAAGGCTTTTAAATGTTACTTAATGGGGGTTACTTTCATTTCCTTTGTTCCTATTGCTACTATGAAGGACATTTTTTCACAACAAGAGGTACCTAGTAGGAGGTGTAGATGGATTAATAGGTTACAAGAGTTTAATATTGATATTCAGATTACCAAACTAGTTAGGGGTCAATTTTTGGCCAAATAAATGACAGAAGCCAATCTAGAGGCAAACCAAATTAATCAACTTGATGATGGTTGCAAGTATAATCTTTGTGATATGGATACTTCTAACTAGTACAAAGATGTAATTTATTATTTTCAAAACATGAAATCTCCATCAGAGCAAATAAATAACTAGAAGAGGTCTCTCAAATTGCAGGCCATAAGGTATGTTATAGTGTAGGGTCAATTTTGGTGGAGAAATATGGAAGGGGTACTTTTAAAGTGTGTGGATGAGATTGAGTCTAAAATAATTTTGAAAGATATGCATGAAGGTGTGTGTGGTGGTCATTATATGGCTAAAACCACAACTCATAAAATTTTTAGGGCTAGTTTTTGGTGGCCAACACTTTTTAGAGATACTCATGAGTTTGTAAAAGTTTGTGATGCTTGTCAAAGGTTTAGTGGAAAGTTAAAATTCACTAGGAATTTTCCATTGAGACTAGTTGAACTGCAGGCACAATTTCAACAATTGGGAATTGATTTTATAGGTGAGATCACAAATAAATCTAGTGGTGGACATTCATGGATCTTAGTAGCCACTGATTATTTCACCAAGTGGGTTGAGGAAGTCCCTAATAAGAATGCAACAAGTAAGGTGGTGATTAATTTCATTGTAAATAATATTGTGACTAGATTTGGATGCCCACAAAGGATTGTAACTCATAATGCTATGTGTTTCAGATCAGAGGAATTTTTTTTTTTGTAACAAGTATGGCATTACAGCATACACATCATCACCCTATCACCCCCAAGGAAATGGTTAGGTAGAATCAAGTAATAGGATTATATTACAAATCATCAAGAGAATTTTAGCATAAAATAAGAAAGCTTGGGATTCAAAATTTCCATTAGCCGTATGGGCTGATAGGGTTACTATGAAAAAGGCCATTGGACGTGCTCCATTTGCTCTAGTTTATGGTATACATGCTTGACTTCCATAGAATAACCTAAAAGAGATGTATACATTTTTTTAGTTGTATGAAGATGATATCATTGATGAAATGAAACTCAAAATGGATGATATATTACAACTAGAGGAAGCAAGGAGAGAGTCTTCTGTTCAAAATGCCAAGTTACAATCACAAATGAAGCATTTATATGACAAAAGAGCCATTGAGAGGAAATTTGAAATAGGTGACATGGTACTGATGTGGAATGCTAGAGTGGAAGATAAAGGAAAGCATGGTAAATTTGACCCAATCTAGCTTGGCCGATATAACATTTGTGATACAAAAGGAGAATATCCATATTTCTTGAGAAATCTAACTTTAGATATTTTGGAATTGCCAATTCATGGACAGTTCTTGAAGAGATACTTTTCTTAAGGTATCTTCTTTTCCATGAATAGTAGTTTAGGGTTTCTTTGTGTTCTTGTTCAGTGTGTATATTTTGTAGATCCTTGTAAATTTCATTGTATAGTTCGGTTTCCTATTTCTGTGTATTGCTCTATGCTCTCTAAAGAAATTGTCATTTAGAAAGTCAAGTATGTGGCTAGATCTTTTGAATTCTTGCATAGACTCAAGTAGTCTATCATCCCTAGATAGAGCCATTGTTGGTCTGATTTTTCATAGTATAGAAAAAGGTTTGAAATTTTGGTGAAAAATTAGTTAGGTCATTGTATTTTTGTAGATTAGGGTTTCATTCCTCATAATTTTCATAATTTTAGGTTACCCTAGTCATGCCCTAATTCATGCATTGTTGAACTTTATTAAATTCTCAAGGTTTGTCTCTCACCATAGTGATTATAATACCCTAAGTAAACCCTAGGTCTCCTTTTTTTATTTTAAACTCAGGCACAAATATTTTAAATTTTCTAAATATTCCCTTATGTTCTTTAGCTTCCGTTCCCTTCATCACTTTTCCTTTTAATGAGCACTACTTGATCATGACAAGATTGAGGGCTATCACTTTGTCATTATGATAAGATGTGAGTGAAGTGACCATCACGACATAGCGACTACTATTAAACTACGCTGTGGTGCCCAGATAAATGAAGGTAGTGACCAAAAAAATTTTGTGTTGGTTTTTTAATCATGTGTACCTTGTTTTTCCTACCTGAGCTGGAAAAGTAACTAGGGATCCCAAAAATATTCCAGGCTCTTGTAGTCACATCCTCGTTATAAGGAAAATCAAGTTTCTTTCCAATAACGAGGTAGCAACTAACCTAAAAACCCATGTCACAACAGTCTTCAAACTTCTCAGTGGTCATTAAGAGTCCCAAGTGGCATAATAAATGATGATATCATTGTCATGTCAGTTCCACAAAGTGAGTAATTGTGATGTGACATGCTTTTACTTTTTGGCACTAAGTTTTTTTAAGTCACCAGAGCTCGCTACCTCACTATTACAAAATCTAGGCATCTTGCCATTAGCGACATAGCGAGTTGCCATGAAATGAGCTTATGGTGAGACCCAAGCAAAGTGGAAAGGTGACTGGAATTAAAATATGGTTTTTATTTTGCCAGCTATGTAGGATTTATCATGTCATCAATCTTCTAGACCCATGCCCCATTCATAAAATATAAGAGGGATTATGATCATCAATTCAGGCTAAGATCAATGATTCTCATTATCTTGTCATAAAAATATGTGTGTTGTTTACTCTATGTTGCATAGTGAATATGGGACCCACCTCATCTTAAGAAGTTTGTGCAGTTCCTGTACGCTTGGATTGATCTCAGATCAACAGTCATCACTATCTCACTATGAAGAGCTTCTTAGAGGATATGTACAATGAGATAGAGAATATGGAGCCCACCACTATTCTTCTAAGTAATACAGTAATGTGTCATCCACAAGATCAAGATCAAATCAATGGCTATCACTATTTCGTTATGGAAAGGTGCTTGTTCTTTATGTATTGTGAGGTAGTGACCTGTGGACATGTGTCCTCAATTGCCAGTGGGTGCAAACAAAGATGCCATCAGGGAGGGAGTTGTATACATGGTCAATTCTTATTGGATTGACTGGCTAACTTGTCAAGTGGAATGCTTGTCACCTTTTTCAACATCCCTTGATCACAAGATTTTTAAAGATCGATGGCACAGTTTTAAGAACAAAAGGTGGTGCCACTCTGTGTATTTATTAGATATGAAAGCTTTGTGTGTGTAAAACATGGAGTATAACATAGAATATTTTATCAGTCCCACCTTTTCTAAATAAAGATTTCAAGCCTTTTCTAAGAAGAAGCAATTAATGAGAAGATTGTATTGATTTTGGCAAGTGTGTGAAGCAATTTGTTCAAGGAGAAGTTGTAGAATTATAGAAAGGAATAAGAAAGAACTTCAAGTAACTATACTATAATTTCTATTGTGCTCCAGTCCTACAAGATATAGTCAAAAAATGCCTCCAGTGGACTCATCAAATCCCAAGTTTTAGATAGCAGAGGGATTGCTTAATGAAGGTAATTGGGCCCGGAATGCTAATACCTTGCAAATTGGTTTAAATGTGTTCAAAAGATGGTTTGTAGAGAGGAGGTTGTTTTCTCAACATGCCAGTATATGGAATTTTGACCAAGGAAGACTAGTAGTCCCAAGTCTTTTTATGGATTATGATCTCCTTGAGACTATGGCAAAGAGCTATGATCGAGCCACTAAGGTAGTGAAAAGAGAAAAGGATGAACTTGGCAAAATTAGAACACTGTTAGCAATAACATGATTCTCTAAAGAATTTTTCAAGAAAGTATACTTCAATACTAGGGTAGTAGAGATATATAGAGCCCTGTGTAGAGTTTTTGGAGAGGGTGAAGAAGATTTTATACCCATAAGTTTCATGTGTATAATTACTCTTACTTTTTGTTAACACATGTCTTTCTTTTCAAAAGTGGGACATATTTTGGTAGAGGAATGGTTTTGAATTCAGATACGACTGAGGAAGTAGAAAATGCTCATTTTGTTATATTTGATAGCCACTTTACCTCCAAGCTTAGATGCTTCATATTAAGTGATAATCCCATAACCCTAGAATACTGATATAACCAAGGAATAGTGACAAGTAAAAGTGACTCTCATAGTATAGTATAATGAAGATGAAACCCATGGGTTGAGGTTAGTTTGCAATCATAAGAATAGATTTCATCATTGGTAGGCTTAGTAGTTTCATACATGAAGGAATCAGAGTAGCAACCAAATAAGAATGAAGAAATGTAATAGAAAGGGACCTGCAAAGGAATCTTTGATCTACATGTCTTTTTGTTATTTGCAATTTTGTCTTTTCTAATAGGTGTACTGAATCTCTTGTGTAAAGGACACCTATAAATTGTATTTTTCTTTTTCTTGTTACAACTCATGCCTATATAAATGAGCTTTCAGGGCATTGTGAGGGTCCAAAAGTTTTGTATGTTTTTAGTTTCTCAAGAAAATACATTTGGTCAAGTCATATGTAGTTTTTTTGAGTTTATTTTCAATGATGTATTTTTCTGATAACAAATAGAAATGCAAAACTAGTATGATCTTCTAGGTTCTTTACTGAGTTCCTATTGGTTATTATATTAGTCAGCAAAAAGGATAACACAAAGGGATACTTTCACCAAATCTATGTCACTATTTTCTTTCTCCTTTTCACGAGTTTATCATTTTTGAGATCATTTGGATAATGTTCATTTGATTGAATGCATTCTAGATGGGGTGTATATTGGTTATGTTGTTGCTTTTAATTCAATGAATTATGTAAATGTTTCAATAGATTAGTAGAATTCATGAGTTTATGAAGAGGATATCATGTAAGAATGGAAATAGGTGATTATAGTTGACAGATCCAATTACAAGCTAATTGAACAAGGTCTCCTAGCAATAAGTAATTCTTTATGCACAATGGATAAGGTACTGGTCTTATAAATTAGAGATGATTGAGAATAAATTCTACCTCTATATGCTTAAACTATTATAAATTCAAAATCATTCACATTCTATTTTTTTCAAGGTCATAATGCTGGTCACCTCTCATTTACATTTAGTTTTTTTGAGTCATAGGTAGCTACTATTCCTAGAAATACTTGTAAAATCTAGGAGAATTAGGACTAGATCTGCTTATAGGGGATGCATATGGATTTGAAAGCATTAAAGAAATTGGTAAACTATGCATGTGCATGAGGATAGAAGATGACAATTAGAATGAAATTAAGATAGTTGTAATACATTAGTTTACATTTGAATCATTGCCAGGTATACCCACCTTGGTTTAACAGAGCCTGAAGAGTAGGAAACCATCCTTGGTTTCATTGAAGTTGGGTCTAGATGATCTACTTGTCTAATTGATTATAGGAATTGGCTAATCTTTAGATTATTTGAGTATTATCATTCTGGTATTGAGCATTTTTTTTCTCAATAGTTTTAAAACACCAACACCTTAAAAGTCCACCCTATAAAATATACATATGTAACGATAAAGGATTGATTAGAATATGGCAAAATGAATCTAGAGGTAAATTAACTCAAATCATCAAAGGACTATAAAGCTCTATTCAAATTTCATTTTAAGTGTATTGGTTAGAGTTATAGATCTCCATTGAATTATTTTAAACAAATTTTCTCTCATTTCAAAGAAGCAATCTGGAAATGTAATCCATGAAGGACTTATTTTCCATTTAGCTTCCTTGAACAACAAGAGCCCATATAACTTCCTTAAAACAACAAGAGTATCCACCTGCTAGTGTACAAAAATAGTGCTCTATAGATAAATTTCTCACTAATGTCTTTCCTTCTAATTGACTCTATTATCTTCCTAAAATAGTCAAAAGGAAGGGTTATTAGGTCATTGATTAGATTCTCCATGTGGCCACCCCCAAATGTGATCTCCATGGGTGCCAATGGAAATAGTACAGGAGCTCATTTTTCAATTATAGAGTAGGTTAAAAGTGATATTACTTCAATACAAGAGTTGACTATCTTGAGCCCTTGGGCTATGGGATTAAGCTCCTCACAACATTGGAGGGATTCAATGGCATGGTCCTAGGTCTTCAATATTGTATCTTTGAAATATTGATCACTTCATTTGCAAATATTTCCTTTGGAGTAGTCCTCCATCATTTCAAAAAGATCTAATGCACACCTAATTGTTGAGATGGTGGACGGTTCCATGTATAGTATACAACCATAGAAATGGGCTACTATGAGCTCAAAAGTCTCTGCCCCACCTGGACAAGAATTAAAATGTATTTTGTTGGCTTCCTTCAACTTTTGATTCAAGTATCCACTCATGGACACCAAAGGTAATTGCATGAAGACACATACAAAAGTTGAAATGCATTCATAATTGATACAGAATATGAAAAATATAAGGGGGTCAAGATCAATTCGTTTACCTTGTGAAGATGGAAAGTGGAATCCTTAATGTGAACTAATGTATTGTATGAGAACCCTATAGCTTTAGACCTATACAGACCATACCAAATCAAAAAACACAAGAGCTATAAACATTTACCTTCATGAAATAGAAATGGAAGTAATAGCCAATTGCAAACAATTTTTTCTATTCAGTCTTGTAGTTCCACTCATGACTATTATAAGATATTTGATTTTTCTATTCACTAGTCTTGAATTTCCTTTCTGGTTGTTGTCTTCCAAGTTTTCCAATCTCCTTTTTTTCATATTATGCATTACCCATTGTTTACTCTTTCATTATGATTTCATGTTATTTTTTGTTTGGTTGACTTTAGTATCAACTTTACCATATCTAAACTCTTTTCTAGTTGTGACCTATATTATTTTTTCTATCCATGTTCCACATGTCTATCATTGTGTGTTTTGAGCCTAGAATCTAGGGATCAAAATAGGAAATTGCTTGAAAACATTCATTTCTATCAACAATTAAGATTTGGATACGATTTTCTAGATTGTGAACAACTTTGCCAATAAAAATATCCTTTTAGGTGGATGTGTTAGCTCTATGAATGAATTTACTTGTCTCTTCATTTTTTAGAGATTTATTAAACTGTAGGATAGGTGAGGGTTTGGACTTGTGTACATATTCATGTTGATCCAAGTATAAGTTCAATGTTTTCTATTTACCAAACCTCTATTTATGCACTGTCTTCTACTTGTTTAGTTTTGTACTCTCTTTCTTAATACATTTCTTATATAGTCTTTGTTAAAATCATATATGAAACCAACATTTGTGGTCTAGAAGAACTTATCTTTTACTCTGTATGAAAAGTGATATTTTAGAGCTTCTGTAGCATTTCTATTGAGAATAAGGACATTAAAGCAGATTGTGACATTTTCCTACCAATTTTAGAATTCTGGGAATGTGAGAATGTTTACTGCAACAATATTAGGGATCACAAATTCTAGGTCTAGGAATTCCTTTGTCACCTCCTCTCTACATTTATTGTGGTAGAAAATTGCATATACATAGCATCTTCTACCTTTGTTTCTCAAAATAGCATGGTATTGATACAAATTTTAGATTTCTACTTGCTATTTGATACAAATTTTTTATACAATTTTTTGTTTCTTTCTCAAATTTCACGTGTGTTGCTATTTAATGGTACATTTCTTCAACAAATCTTGTGTAAGTTTTTTGTTCTTACTTAGAAAATCCATCAAAGAGAAGTGTTGTTCCTAAGTTAAAGGGCCTTAAAACAAGTAGTACAATGTGTATAGTAAGAGTTAATGCATGCCATGACCATTCTTTCTTATATGAATTGTAGGATTGTATGCCTTCTTTGCAACCAAATCATTTGATGAAAACCAATGAAATAAATGTTCTGACTAGTAGCTAACTATAGGATCCATGTGCTATGAAGATGCATGTCATTAAGGCTCATGACTATTTGAAAAGGAAACTACTAAAGGGATCACCTAGATTAGTTAGATCATAGCCCTTGTCATGCTAGCTAAGATTTTTGTAAGATAGAATGTATGCATTTGAACTCCCAAAAGACTTTGGAGTATCATTTGTCTGGTTGTGAGATAGGGCTATTAAGTGACACTCATTTTTTGTTTATGGTTGCAAGAAAAAACCATTTCCATGATAGAATTTATGTTTGAGGCTCTCACACCCAAAATATTTTGGTGAATCATGTTTACAATTGCAAGATAGAACCACTAGATGAAACTTTAGTTATAATTGCACATATTGTTTCATCACACAATCACACATTTTTTTTGGAGTATCATGCTTATAGTTTAGTTTCAATTGGAAATATCATGCTTACAACTAATTGTTAGCATTGCCAAATATATATTCTTTGGGATTTCTTTCACATTGGATTTCTATTTTTAAATAGATTTCTCATTTAGTGATATCAAATTTCCACAATTCATATCAATGAATTATTTTTTCTAGGTTTGATTGTACAATGTTAATGTTTTAGAAGACACTATATGGTCCAAAATATGGCACTATATCACAATAGATTTTTGTATATAAATGCCAAGCATATTGAATTGTCTCGTTCCAAAATCCTATTCACAAAATGTTCCTAAAGCAGTTCCTATTCCTAGCTAGCCTCCTGGGATTGGTAAAACCATAGACAATGAAATGTCTGATTACACTTCGTTTGTAGTCCTTAGGATAATAATATTAAAAAACAATGATAACTATCTCTTACTCTAGTCTCAAACTATACAAACCTCTTAATAAATTGATCAAAATATGATGCCCCTATTGAACGATTTTCAAAAGGTAATGTCCATCTACTTGGAGCACACATAGATCACATCTAATTCATATTTCCTTTTATAACTTACTGAAGAGTATATATTTCCTCAAGAAAAACATTGCTATACATTAATATGCTTCAATCTTTTATTCATCTTCATTAGTTGATGCATTAGTCACATCAATCATTGCTATCAAGATTAGTCAAGGCATGTTGCTGATAGCACCTAAGTAACTTTCACTTTGTGACATCTTTTTGATGCATTTTGCAAATAATTAAGATACTTTTCCTATAACTCCAAAATTTGCAAATATCTAGGCCTTCTAGAAATTATAGGATCATTTTAGTTTGAAAGTGTTTTGATGTCTTTTAGTCTTTTAGCTATTCATTTTTTTTGGCTGGAATATACTGTGTACATGTAAATTTGTTTACTTGTCATTTGGTTGATTCTCTATTTCTTTTGTGTTGGTTCATTTTTATTTAAAACTGATGAAAGATTGTAGTAATGCAAAAATGAATACTATTCCTCATCTTATACTATTTTCACACTAATATCTTGTGGAGATTATATATTTTTTGGACTGTACAAGGTTTTCATAAGTAACCCAATATCTAATTGTTTTGCAAGAAGAAGTGACAGTGATTCAAAAGAATTTCTAAAGATGAAAGTGACAAGGATGCAAATCAAATGACACCCATGGTATGATGATGGATTGGAAGGTTTCCATTTGGGAAGGTATTATTCTATTTTTTTAATTCTAGCTTATGGCTCATTTAAGACCTTCTTGATGAAAGGTTGAGACTGCTAACAAGAAGAGGACTTTGTTGGAGTCATCTACAAACCTAAAATTACTATTGATAAAAAGGAAAAGACAATAGTAACTAGTGAAGCACAAAATTCAAGTTAGTGCTTAAATACTTTCTCATTAACAATGTGCTGATATTTTGAAAACTAATTTGATATTGAAACTTGTCTTAAATTATGAAATTGGTAACATGACTAGAGGGAAGTTTCAATTATTTGAAAAAAAATGGCTTACACTCAATTAATAATAAATCTAAGTGAAGATGAAGTTATTTTAGACTAAATTCTAGTTGATATGGTTGATCAACCTTATTTTTTTGTACTTGGTTACCTTCTACATCACTATTCTCTAGCAGATTTCATATTCATGGAGCATTTAAGGAATTTGTTAGATTTCTCCGATGTTACTGATTGAGTAAGTAGTTATAATTCCAATTGAATTATATTATAGGTTTTAGCATTTGTAAACAATCTTATGCATTCCATATGGATGATGGCTTTTCCTTTGTGCTTGGTTAAAACACAAGGAATACACTAGTGAATTTTCTGTCTATAATTGATATGAAATAGAAAAACAACGAGGATTTGTGTGTTTATTGTCATTCCTATTATGTTTAGTTTTTATGATGAAAAATAATTTCAAACAAGGAGGGACCCATAGTGGATACATTTACATCTTTTTTTCCCTTAGTCATTGATTAATTCTTTTTAAACATATATGCACTTGAAGTACTAATATTTTCAAACAAGAAAGAGAAATATGGAAGCAAATAATAGAGCTTTAACACTATCGCATTGTTAAGCAATTAAGATTCATGAAACCATCTACCAAGCTTGCTTCTGTTCACAGATTTGTCTCCAAAGATTCAAGGGAATGATGGGATGTCATATCTTTTTTGGTCTGAAATTGTTGCGACAGAAGACAAATGGAAACCTATGTAAGGGTTTCACTTTGGCTTGATTAAATCATTTTGCTGAGCTTACTGCACTGAATTGAGGATATCCAAATGAACTCAAAATCTTTATTGTTTTCATTTGTCTAAATGGAATGTATTTTATATATATATATAGTTTTCTTCTAGTGCTTGAGATTGACTCCACTAGTACATACATTTGGTGAACAATTATTTTCTGCATTCATATGCTAATCAATTGAAATTGTATAAGCTACTATGAACTTGGGAATATTTGATTGAGATTAGTCTTTATTGTAGTCATATCCTTCTAGGCTAGAAGAAGAAGCCAACAACCTATTTCCTCCTAGGGTTGTACAAGTAATAATTTGGGTGGATGCAATGCTGCCCCTAATTGTCAGACATTGAAGAATTGCTCAGTCCATAGCCCTTAAATAAACAATGTTGACCAAGTTGAGATTAGAAACCTTATTCAACATGCTTTCACTTATTTTTTCTACTTTGGCTTCAACATCAACACTCACATAAGGGATTGGAGCCCACAACAAAGATGAAGATTGTCAATCTGTGGTGCAAGTTAATCAATGAGGAGGAGTTCTTAAATCGTATTGTGTGATCAAAAAATATGAAATGCCTCACACCCTTGTAAGTATTTCAATATTCTTAGCTTCTTTGAGGCATTCTATAAAATAGTTCACATGCCTTGCCTATGATTTGACATTTTGCATGCATCTTGCACTCTCTCATCCTAATGATGGATTATAGAGAGTGATTTGAAATGATGATGCTAAAAAACACAAACAATAAAATCCAAAATGAACTTGCATTAAAAATGGATTGTGGAAATATGATATTGTTAATTTTGCATGCATGTCTACCAGGACAATCACAACTCAAACATATATAAATGATGTATATATGTTTAATTTGTGATTGTCTTGGTAGACATGCATGCAAAATTAACAATATTAGATTTCCACAATCCATTTATAATGCAAGTTTGTTTTGGATTTGATTGTGTGTGTTTTTTAGCATCATTGTTTTAAATCACTCTCCGTAATCCATCATCAGGATGAGAGAGTGCAAGATGCATGCAAAATGTCAAATCATAGGCAAGGTATCTGAACTATTTTATAGAATGCTTGAAAAAAAAATTTGACCAATGGTTGGCAGTTTTCTACCAATCCAATTTCAACCAAGCATTGGTCAAACTTTCGACCAATTCCAGGAAGTTTTGGACCAAGCATTGGTCGAAATGTCGACCAATGCTCGAAAGTTTTATACCAAAAATTGGTCAAACTTTCGACCAATGCTTGGTAATTTTCAACCAAGCATTAGTCAAAATTTTGACCAATTCTTGGTAGAAATTGCACCAGGGCTCTTGAAAGTTTTCAACCAACAAATTGGTCACCAACCAGTAAGATGGTTGAAATTTTGACAAGAAAAACTTTGACCAATTGGTTGGTCCAAATTTTGACCAATTTGAGTCAAATTTTTTACCAACATTGGTTGAAAAATGAGGTCAAATGTACTAGTGAGAGAAGAGGAGAAATGGAGAAGTAAATGGAAGCAGATATTAGCTAGTGAGGAAATATACTAGAAGCAAAGATCATGGGTGTAATGACTTATAGAGGGGCATGAAAATTATTCTTTATTTGGAAAATCATGTTCAAAACATTAAAAAAGGAATATTAGGGTAAAAACATGGATCTGTGTCACCTTTGGGGCTACATTTATTAATCTAGTGGGATTGAATCTAAATGGACTTCTTTTGAGGGGATCAAATCTGGCCAAAATCATGTGGCACTAACTAGATGCCAAGTGGCTTGTACACATCCATAGGGATCTGACCAAAATGAGGAAAATTATATTTAGTTGAGGTAAAGAAATAGTGAAAGCTAAAAGTAGTGGATAAATCAAAGTTGAGATCAACCAATCTAATGGATTAGGTGATCCCACCTCAACTAACTAAATGAAGAAGGTATGTAGGAACTGTATATTAAATGACATGTCTTACATTAGTTCCTAACATAGATGTGTTGAAAGTTCATATTTGCATAAGATAAGATGCATCAAGAATAGATTAATAGAAAGGAAAGTGAAAGATAATAATTTACTACATAGAATACTGAGCATCAATATACAATCTGTACTGATCAAGGATTATAGTATAGACTGAGTTGATGTGTTGACCGAATGAATTGGTGTTTTTGGAGTAACATAATGAAAAACAAGTGTTTATAAGTAAATATGGAGACCAAGACATCTATCATACACCTACCAAGTATGAAAATATTTATTGGAGACCTAAAGTGAAAAATTAAAGGTATTTAATGAATTTGGATATACTTTTATAAATTATCAAGCGATTTCAGGGTTCACAAGTGATTCAAAGGTGATTAAGTTGAATTCACAGATGAAGCAAGCCAATCATAATGAAGCATTGGTGAGTTTGATAAAGTGAGCAAGTGTTACTTTTGGTGTCAAGTTAATTATTTTCTAAGGATATATTAGAAGAGTTTGTTTTCAAAACCCTAGATTGAAATGACCTATCAACGAGCAAAATGTTGAAATATAGAAATGCTCAAATTGTGAGGAATAACCAATGTCCTCCACCAAACATGAAGGACGTTGTGGATTTTTAAAAGACCAAAGATGATATTGGTGCCCTGTCATCAATTCCACCTAGAGTTTTAACCATTCCAAATGTAATATCCTATTATCTATGCAAAGTAGGAAAAATCAAAGATTTCTAGATAAGGTTAGCTTATGAGAAGCTATGCAACAATAGATTATTGAAAGATGAAAAAAAAAAGCATTGCTAAGAAAGGGCTTATGTATGCCCTAGGTTTTCCCAAAGTCTTCAAAGTTGAATGGATACAAATCGTATTGAGCCACATTCATGATATGAATATATCATTAGAAGGAGGACCAATCCAAATGAAAAGGGCCACAATGCACTATATTACCATACACCTCACCTTGGCTACAAAATTGTCAAAAAGGATCATACTTATGACCTTGTGGAGCTGCAACTACAAAAAATGACAGAGAAGTTGGGAGCAATTAGAAAAGAAAAGAACACATGGTGTAAGTTTGGATCTTTCCAAGTTTGTATATTCTTTGATGTATAGAATTTTTTCCTACAATTGGTACTTTAGTATGGGATAGACATAAGAGAGATTTTGAATAGATAAATGAGATTATAAATCAGTTGGGAGAAAATTTTGAGGCCATAATGGATATCTATTTTGAAGAACTCAAAATTAAAATGAGAAATTGAATGATGATCCCAAAATTAGTCATGGATATATATTATGATGAGATATGTTTTGTATTAGATACATATTTTGCACATGCTCAGGCAGTGTTACCTAGAATTGCATGGATAAGGCCTATGCCTTATGAAGTCAATGTTGATGAAGTTACTATCGGTGTCTTAGTTTAACAAGTAGTGAAGAACCTAATATCAAGATGGTGAACATAAATTTAGTCTAAGGATTAGATATTTCTTATGCTCAACCAAGAAGTCTTCAAATCTAGACCCAACTTCAACAAAATCATAAAGATTTTCTACTCTTTAGGCTTTGCAAGACCAAGGCCAATGCACCTAAGGGATAAAAAGATTCAAAACATTGATATTATCCTCACACTTCATTCATTCAATGAGATCCTATAAAAATACACATCCCCTATAGCAGATTTTTTGTCATAATTCTTCTCATGTTTATAGGTAATTCTGGGTAATAACAGCTAACTAAAACTTAGAGATTAAATGCAAACAAGTATTGACCAGCTATGATGCTCTTCATACATTTAAACTAAAATTTATATTTGATTTTAATATTTTTGCTCGATTCTTATCCATGATCTCTTCATATGCAAACTCAAATAATTGATCAATGCCTCATCCATTGGGATTTTGAGTCTATCCAATTATTTTAATCTAATTGATTGTATTATAATTAATATTATCAACAATCTTCCCTAAAACTCCTTCTAATGCATATCCTTCTTATTTCTTGGAAATCCTATCATGCCACTAAAGCATTTACATAATTCATTGAATTAAAAGCAATAGTGAATTGAAATACAACCTATTCCAATTGCATTAAATTGAACATGCTTTTCTCATGCAACCTCGAGATAACCAGTAGAAAAGAAAGGAGAAAAGACTCAGAGAAAATAGATATGGTGGTTATTCATCTTTGTATTAATTTTCATTGCAAACCATATAACATTTGGAATAAAAACTCAAAAAAAGTCAAGACAAGACAACATAATCCTTGAATGTTAGTGTATTCTTAGACTTGTAGAGAAAATGCATCAAGGAAACTGGACAAAATAAAACTAAAAAAAACTAAACATTGCACAATAGTTTAGATCCTTTCTCTAGCCTTGGAATCTCATTTATATAGCATGAGATGCAACAAGCTTCAAGCCTAGAGAGTACTGGCAATTTTCCTTAAGATAGAAAGATATTTACAAAAGTTACTGTCATAAAAGACAAAAATTGGTGCAATAGAATGATTTGTATTATGAACATTCCTTTTGTTGGGATCACTTCTGATGCATTTCTTTGTTGTTGAGGAGTTTATAATTGGCTTTGTCATAATTGTCATTCCTTAGAGCATGTGGCTATTGGAATTTCTTGTAATGGACCCTGTTCTGATATTTGAAAGCTAAGCTAAACTTGAGGTTCTCTATCCATGTCATCTTGTACTAACAAACTGGTAATCACACTTGATTCTCCTATTTCCAAGTCATCAATTTGGGCCTCTATGCTTGTTACTATCATTGGTTGTTTATCTTTGTCTTCTTCTTCTTTAACTAAGGCATTAGTTTTTTGCAACTCATCTTGTTCCATTTCATCTTCATCCATTTCACCAAGTTCTAACTGATTTGCACATGTACAAAATTTTCCATCCACTTGTCAAAAAGTGTGTCATCTAGCCAATTAAAACTCAGAATCTCATGTTGTTTCTTCAACACATATTCTTCTACTTTATCTATTTCAATAAACTCTTCTCTTCAATAAGAACTTCTTTAGCTGTATTTTCCCACCATGCATGTCCCTTCTCATTTATGACCCTATTCATCCTAAGGCATAATAGATCATCAAATTCCTTGGCCCATTCCTCTTTATCTTTTAATTTATCATTTTTATTAAGGGCATGGGGGAAGATTTCAAAGTTTCTACACCTATATTTTCAAAGATAATTTATGATTCTCCTCTATAATGCAATTCTTTTACTATCAAACTCAGAGAGATCATTAGTCAAGTCAAAAGTCTTTTCTATTTTCTCATAAGACAAACTGATAACTGAAAAACATAAAAACATGACATCTTTATCCCTGTTGTTCCATTTATTGACAATTGGCTTTAGAGCATCCTCATTTCCTTTTAGCTCATTCCATATGTTTATTACCTTTTCCAATTGTTCATAGAATTTAGGCCAACCAATTTTATCTACCAAATACATAATTGCTTTCCCCAACTTGTCCTCATACTAGATATCTAGTTCCACATGCAATGCCCCGAGTTTTCTATTTACGTCTTCAAAATGTCTTTGTGGAATCTCTATCATTTCTATAAGAGGAGTTGATTTAAAAGGATCACTTGGAGGATGAGGATAAGTAATTATAGGTTTTCTATATCATCATGTCATCTTATTCTCAAGCTCCATTCTTTTTTGCACTTATTTATTGTAAGCCCCCAGAATCTATTCATATTTTTCTTGTAATTCTAATTTTTCCTTTTTTTCCCTCAAGGTTATAGCTAGGGTGAGGTTTTTTTTCCTCCAACATTTAGCTCTAAAGCCTCCTCATTTGGAGTATCCTCTACCCTTTTTACAATCAAGTTTCCTATCATGTCAGTATCATCAGGCTAAGAGGAACTGGCTCTAGATCCTCTTCTCAAGACCAAATCACTAAGGTAGCATGATCTTAATTGAACTTAGCACCTCTTAGCTCCTTTTTCACCTTTTCATATATAGTTTATGGCTTGGTAATAGTGTTAAAGACCATGGCACCTACAATGTCCCAATTTGATTAAAGCAAAACCACAGATGATTGTATCATTCTTCTTCCTTCTTCTAGGGTCAAACGTTTAAATTCTTGTATCATCTCATCCTTTATTTGATCTTCTATGGATGCCTCTTCCATTTTAGGATGCTCTTCCTTCCTCTTATTACACCTTTCTTCAAATAGTTCAATATTTTTTGTCCATGGAAACTGATAAAAAGCTCTTGTTTTAATAAAACTATCACCAGAAAGAGATTCATGACTAGCTTGTTCTACTACAGGGTCCAATTTCCTTCCTTTGTAATCAGCAATAGTTAGCTCAAGGGTAGGCATGGGAGGCTCTTGAGGATTTCCTTCTTCTAATTTTGTAATAGTAATAAAAACTCCCCCTTGGAATCCTAATTACTCCATTTGGTCCTCAATGAGTTGTTCATCTCCTACATGCAATGGGGATTGAGTGGGTGAGTATTCTTCTATTTGGGATACTTGTTTTTCTTCTATCTTTTTCCTCTTGGGCTTTGGCTCTTCCGGCCTCTCTTCCAAACTAGTACTAGTGGATCCAATTATCTGTTTACTCTTATCAACTACAAGCTCTTTATTCTTAATGATATTGTAGCCAGACCTCTTACGAATAAAAAATTTCCTTGATCCAACTATAGGGGTAAAAGATAATTTTTTCATTATGTCTTGGGCCTTGTCAGGATAAGAATTGATAAATAATGCCTTATTTTCATTCATTGCCTCCATAATCTTGGGAAAGGTGATCATTAACTTATTCAACTTATCTACTTCTAACTTAGCATCTTTTAAAGGCTTATAATCTTTGTCAAAACAATTTATAAACTCTAAAACCCTAGAATAAACTCTCCATTTCTTCTTTTTGATATTTGTTCCTAAAGAGAGAATTCATTTCTTATTACATCTTTAGGGAAGTAGGGTTGATGTTTTTTAGCACCAGTCTTAGCCCTCTATCTGAATATTTCAAAAAATCCTTCACTATCATTAAAATGATCAATGAGAGATGACCATTTTGTACAAGTCTAAGAATTTATATAGAAACAAACAACTAGCTTTTTTGATTATGAACTGATGAGCAACTATACAAGATGGGAAAATAAAGCCCCTAGACTAACCAATTAGTTGTTTTTCCTCCAAATAACGTATTTTCCATATCATCTTAGCTATTCCCACCTTAAGAGGCACCTGGTAGGGAAGCACATGTGGAGTTCCTTGGAATCCATATACTCTTAATACTGTTGACACAGGATATGGTATAATATTTTCCCAATTATGGAAATCCTTCAAACTAGTAGGGTTATCCATAGGCTTAATGAAATCCACTAATGTCTTACATATTCTGGGATTATCTTTTAATAAAAGGCTCCTCAACCTAGATGTAAAGTATCTATCAAATCTCACAAACATAGCCTCCTCAGCATCCTAGGTCATATCTGCACTCTACAATTGAACTAGTAGAGATTCTCCCTCATATTCGCTATTCAATACTATTTCTTTTTCAAAGAAAGTAACTCCTTTATACAAAAACATATGCATCAATAAATAATAGTAGCCAAAGATTTTCTTAATTTTTCTCTATGCAATTCCAATTAGACCTATGTGAATTTTTTCTGCTAGATAGGATGCAAAATCAAAAATAATATCCATACCAAAGGAAGAAACCTGTATCATCATATACATGATCTTTATTGGCATAAAATCTTGTTCATCTTTACAAAAGACATTGCACAAAGTCATGTAGATGTGTATGGCCCTAGAATTGAAAAATTGCTTCTTGAAAGCTCTTTAGTTGATGTTTTAACAAAAGTCAAATTAACAATTGTAGCCAAGTGTCCACTCACTGTCCTAACTTGATCTTTATGAGACAAATACTCCTTTTGTAATCCCAAAAAATCAGTAACCTCATGATAATCTACGGTTGGCTCCATTCCAAAAACTTCTTGAATTTCTTCTACAATGATTTTCATTAAACATTCCTTGTCTATTATCCTCACCATCCTAGCTACTAGGTCATAATTTTAAGCTACAAGTGTAAGAAGTTTCAAATGCATGAAAACCCTAGGAACTACTAACTTATCTAAATAAAAAATTCCAAATACTTTTGAGGGGATCAAACAATTTCCTCTCTGAGAACCATTTCTTAAACAATTGCAGCCCTATTTTAGAAGTTATGGCATCCCTAGTCCAATTTCCCTTATCAAATAAACCATCTACAATTGGGAGTCTAGGGTTTACAGGAACTATTTTATTTTTTTGGGTTGATTAATTTGTATATTCACTCAATTTTTTTCTAGAAAATCATCATGTATATGGGTGAATGCACAAAGTTGGGTCGCAATTCTGCGGAAGTCAAATCCACGAAATGAGACCTCTTAGAAACGGGTACCCGATTTTAAGAAACAGGCACCCGTTTTTAGCTCGGGTGCCCGACCCTAAATTTTAAAAATGGGCACCCATTATTTTTAAAAATCGGGTACCTATTTTTTATTTTCAAAAAATGGGTATCCGTTTCTCAAAAATAAAAAAATTGAATTTTTAAGAAACGGGCACCCGTTTTTTAAAAATCGGGTACCCGTTTTTTAAAAATCGGGTACCTATTTTTTAAAAGTAAAAAACGGGTACCCGTTTCTTAAAAATTTATTTTAAAAAGTTTTCAGCAGATTTTACATGCCACTTTTAGCTTTTCAAAACGGGTACCCATTTTTTGAAATTCAAATAACGGGTGGCCGTTTCTTACAACATGAGGTAGGATTTTTTTTCCTCCTTTGGATTTTGGTTTGGGATAGGCTTGGTGAGACCAAGCCTATGCCTTGGCCTCTCAAGATTTGGCTAAGGCATTGAACTGACAAATTCATGCCTTGCCATAATTTTTAGAGGGTCTTCTCGATCAATTTTTTTTATGAAACAAAAACCCATTAGAGCTCTCACTGTCCTGATTTCAGAAATATAAATTTTATAGAGTTATGATTTTATTTACTATTTTTTTGTTATTTTTTAATCAAAGATGGTACCTAAATGTAAAATAGCAATGTTCACTAAAACTTTAATAACTTTTTTATTTTATATTTTTTCTTAAATTAATTTATATGTCATCAATCTAAATTCAATTCTTTTGAAGTTTAAAAAGAAAAAATTGAAAAAAGTAAAATTTTGATCAAATTATGGTGTCTGTACATGAGAGGTTTTAAAATTTTCCTTTATAGCTAATTAAAAATTAATAAATAAAAAAATTCATTAAAAAATTCAAGAAAAATATTCCCATCAATCTGTGGTGTGTCAGGTAACTCAATTTAAAAGGATTCACAAAAATTCATTCATTTGTGTCAAATTATGGTGTCCATACACGAGCGTGGTATGGTCCTGAAACAGGCATTTTAAAAAAGTGGTTTTTAAAGATCCATACCAAAAAAATAATCTATCATATGGGTATACAAATAAATTACGTATTCAAAAAGAAGATTCCAGGCACTACAATTTTTATTTTTGAAGTTTTTTTATCTTTAATCTCTAAATGGCTCAAATTTTGGCATCAATTGACAAAATATTTCAAAAACAGGAAAAACACTTCCACTTTTTGGCCAAAAGTGAGACCCAACTTCTTGCACTGACCCATATTCCTACTATCATATTCTACTTTCCTAGAGAAACCCTTTTTTGGAGGCATATTGGATAATAATGAAGAGAAACCAAAATTCTTTGAATTATACATGAACTGTGATACTTACTTGGCTTTCTTGTTTCTTTTCTAAATGCTGCAATAAATTGTTGATATAGAAATTTATTTACAATTCAACCAGGTGAGAAAATAATCTTTTCAATAGGTTTTGGCTCTAGAAAATCAAAAATACATTTGCATGAAGAAATTTTTCCATTTCTACACTATATTCCTTGTTTTATTTTGCATGAGGAGCTTTAATTCTCATAAATGGATCGTAGAGAAATAGAGTGGCATTACCCTTCAAATTTGAAAATAGGCTATCCATTTTTTGAAAAATCTGATGATTAAGGAATAGAACATTTTATGACTTGGCTTCAACCTTCCTACTTGGCACTCAATCCAATTGAATCCTTCCATGTGATCTTTTTCTTTCCTGGGTGGCAACTTACCTAGGACCCATTTATGCCTCTGGACATGTGTCATGTTCTTGCCATATTGCCAAGAATAAAAGTTGAGAAACTTCCATTGGAGACAAAGCGACCATCATTGATCAAACTTGCATTGAACAATAGAAAACATGATAATTGCACAATATGGGCCCATGAAACTTCCTTTAGATCATTGTGTCACCAAGGGTAAAGATTTTGTAACTTCCTTTGGCAATAAAGTGAGCACTGTCAATCATGAGAAGATTTGATAGTGTGGACCAATGTCTTATTTCCTTCAAAATAAATCCCTCATAGGACTTAGAATCTAACATCCAAACCACCTATTGATGACATGGAAACCCATGAAACCTTTCACAAGGTTTGGTCCTACCACATATCCAAATGGTGGGTAGTCACTATGTCACCAAGGATAAAAATGAGCACAATTTCCATTAGCGACAAAGTGACCACCTTTGATTGTGAGAAGATATAACAGTGCAAACTTTATTCTTAAAACTTTGCCTCTTTTGATTGGGTCTCATGGATAAGTATTTCCAAGTTGTTATGCCACCGACAGTAAATACCTTGTAATTTGTTTTGGTGACAAAGCAACAACCCTTGATCTTAAGGAAGTTAAAGGGTTATCGTTACTCAATCTATTTTTCAAACAAAAACATGTAAACCTACAAAATATTAAGATAAAAGATTGGGTTAAAATTATTTTGGAGATTTAGGATAATGTTAGATAATGCCAACAACTTTTAAAAGGTACTTAGGAAGAAATAAAAGGGGTATTTAAAATATTTTTCTTGTGCATTCTTTTTTCCTAAAGGGCATGCTATGTAAACATAATCCAAAGGCTTTCTAGGGAAATACTTAGTGAAAGAAAAATTAGGGTTCTTCTAGAGTAACAAATTAAAAACATAAAACCCTAACTTTTACAAAGCGAATTGGAACATTCACTTAGAGTTGCACTAGTATAAAATTTAAGTGAAAACCAGACCAACAGTTACAATAGTTGTTACTTCTCTTTTCATTAAAGATATAGATGCAAATTTTGAGAAATTCAACACACATGAAATGATTATGGCTGATTTAATTAGAGAGACTAGTGTGCCCAAAAGGGAAAATAAAAGTAAGAAAAAAAGTCTTGAGGACAAGGATAATGAAGAAGGAGAAGGATCAGAAAAACCTACTAAGGATGATGAAGGGAATGGAAAAGAACTAACTGTTGTCAAGCCTAGGGAAACCAAGTAGAAGAAAATAGTAACAGTTGATCCTAAGGTTAAAGCTAACCTTGGGAAAGGTGTGCATGTTAGTATTAACCTCAGATAATAATAAAAATTACATGAAAACATAAACAATACCATAAAATAATAGATTGCACATAAGAGAACACAAGACACCAAGATTTAACATGGTTCAGCCAATCCCTGGGCTACGTCCACCAACAACGAGTCCAATATTATTATTATCAAGTGATTATAACCTAATTTCAATTTGTAATCCCTTACAGCTCAATACCACCACAAGAACCAATTTTTGCATCACATATTATGAAAATCCATAACCCTAAACCTTTTTTATACAAGATTTTTGCTGCTTACAAAAAATAGTGCTAAAATAATAGAAAAATACCAGCTGACGCCTTTTACAATATAAGGTCTTTTTTAGCTGTGGAGGTGCTTCCCTCAAAATCCCCGTAGGGGTATTTCTCATTGACCCCACCCTGTACTATGATAGGGAGCACATCTAGGGCATTGCCCCAAGACCCCATAGGGGTACTTCCCCTTGACCTTGTCCTAAGAGCACTACCCACAAACCCCCGTAGAAATAATTTGGAAGAGAAAATGTGTCGAATAAACCTTCAAGTTTGATTAGGCTCCACATCACAACAATCTCCCAGTTGGAGACTTATTAGACTTCACAACAATAACCTCCCAGTTGGGGACTAATCAGGCTCCACACTAGACAACAATCTCCCACTTGGAGATTGATCCTATAGCTATGCTGCTACTCCATGAGTCTCCCACTAGATCAAACAACCGTAGATTCTACTATTCTTTTATTATGCTTAGTCTAGAAGACCAACCAAAACTGAAAAGGAGTTCAATTTCTCCCTTGTTACTACCTTTGTAAACATATCTACTAGATTGGAATCTATATATATCTTCTCCAACTTTAACTTTCCATCATTCAAAAATGATTGATCGAAATGGTACCATAACTATATGTATTTTTTCTTTGAATGCGGAGCTAAATTCTTTGCAAAATGAATGGCACTCTATCTATCTATGAATAAATAATTAGCTCTTTGAGGGTGTCCCAATTATTCTTAGAAGAAGTGAAGCCATATCATCTCCTTGGTTGCCTCTATAGTAGCAACATACTCTGCCTCTATAGTGGATAAAGCATTGACCTTCTATAATCGAGAAACCCAAATCACTATTGCCCCACCAATAGTAAATACATAACCTATAGTATTCCACCTGGTATCAATATCCCCTACCAAATATGAGTCAACATATCCTTGTAAATCAATAGTAGAGCTCAAAAAATGTAGACACTTACTAGATATTCCTCTTAGATATCTGAGAATCCATTTAACTACATTCCAATTCTTAATTCTCTGATGACTCATATACCTGCTAGCAATTCCCACTACATGTGTACTATCTATCCTTGTACATACCATAGCATACTTCAAGCTTCCTCCAACTGAAGCACAAAGTACCTTAGACATCTTATCCTCCTCTTTTTGTGTCTTGGGACACATCTCCTTAGTCAACTTCAAATGACTAGGTAAAGGTGTGCTGATAGCTTTAGCATTCTCCATAGAAAAATGTTTCAACACCTTCACAATATAATCAGCCTAAGATAATGCCAATTTTATATTCTTCCTATCTCTGCAAATCTTCATACCAAGGAATTGTTTCACTACCCCCAAATCCTTCATAGCAAATGTATGTGCTAACTGACATTTCAGCCCCTTAATATGATCCATGTTAGACCTATATACAAGGATATAATCAACATTTAAACATAAAATAATGTAGTTGTCATCATCCAACCTCTTAAAGTAAACAAAATCATCAGAATGAAACCTACTATATCCATTCTGATGCATAAAAATATCAAATTTTAGATACCATTGTCAAGGTGCTTGCTTCTTGCCATATAAATTTTTCTTCAATCTGCACACTAAGTTCTCCTTGTCTTTAACCTCAAATCCCTTTAGCTAAGCCATATATATCTCTTCATTTAAATCACCATGAAGGAAGGTTTTTTTAACATCAAGCTACTATGAATGCAAATATTTAGTAGCCACAATACTTAAAATAAGACAAATAGAAGTCATTTTAACAATAGGAGAAAATATCTCATCAAAATCAATGTCTTTTATTTGTGCAAATCCTTTTACAACTAAGCTGGCTTTAAATCTTTTCTTACCTTTTTCCTCTTCTTTCAACCTATAAACCCATTTATTCTATAAAGCTTGTTTACCAATAGCCAACTTGCATAAATCCCAAGTCTTATTTTTTAGCAATGAGTCCATTTTGTCTTTCATTGCAAACTCCCACTGAATCTTCGTACCCACATGTACAACTTCATCATAAGATTCAGGTTCCCCAGGATCAATAAGTAAAATAGAATACAAGGAAGGAGAAAACCTTTCTGGAGGTCTACTTAGCCTTGTTGATTGTATATCATTCACTAGTGTGTGTGGTATTTCTCATTTTTATTGTTACACATCATGAGGACTTACTAGAACACCATCTGTAATAGATCTTTGTACAACACTTTCTCATTGAAAATGAGATCCTTACTTCTTACAATTTTACAATTTTTAAAATCCCAAAGCATATAATCAAATTCATTTTTGTCATATCCAACAAATACACATTTCTTTGACTTAGCTTCTAGCTTGGTTCTATTTTAAAAATGTATATGACCAAATGCTTCACAACCAAAGGTTTTGAGAGAAGAATAACTCACCTTCTTACTCTAGAATACCACAACACAAAAGAGTAGAGGGATCTCTAGTAATAAAAAATATAGTAGTATTGATAGCCTCTACCTACATATTTAAGGGCAACCTAGCATGCAACCTCGTGCTCCTTGCACACTCCATTATAGTCCTATTGATGTATTCAACTACTCCATTTTCTTGTAGAGTCCTTGGAATAGTTTTCTATCTATCTAAGACATTTTAATTTCTTAAAAAATCTCATTTTCAACTGAGCATTTTCATTTCTTAAAAGTTTGAAATACATCAAATTTTTGTCTAAGGAAATAAAATTGTACTTTTCTAGTTGCATCATCAATAAATGTAACATAATAATAAGAGCCACTAATGGAAGATACCTGAGCATGTCCCCATACGTCTATATGCACAAGCTCTAATTCTCACTTTTCTTTTCCTTCCCAGTATTCACAAAATTCACTATCTTTTGTTTTCCATACACATGACTTTCAAATAAATCCATATTGACATATTTTAGACCTATTAAAACTTTCTTTTAATGAAGTACTTCCATACCTTTCTCACTCATGTGCTCAAATCTGTTGAGCCATAACATTTTATTAGAATCTACAATAGCAATTTGTTCCCCTTGCTCAATAGCAACAACTATTCCTTAACATTCATTTTTCTCTGAAATAATCAAAGTAGAAGGAACAATATGACCTATATAAAGATATAAGGTTCCTACTTTCACACCTTTTTCTACTATAAGGGAGCCTTTTGAAAACTTCCATTATTTATCATTAAAATTATCTACACAACTCTCATCACCAAGGTTCCCTATTGAAATTAAATTCCTACTTAGCCTTGGAACATGTCTTACCTCATGTAGTAGCCAATGATTCTCATTCTACAACTTAATCTTAACTTTTCCCTTTCCAACAATTTGACAGGGTTCATTATCCCCAAAATAAACAAGCCCAAAATCCCCTTGGATGTAATCAATGAAATAACTTCTATGAGGTTTAGCATGAAATGAAGCACCAGAATCTAAAACCCACAAATCATTAATACTTTCTAAAGAAAGAAGCAAAGAATCCTCTTCAAACTTGTTACTTACCACATTTGCTTCCTCCCTTTTGGTTTATCTTCTTTATTGTTATTTCGAGTCCAACAATCTTTCTTTTTATGCCTCGATTTCCCACAATACCAATAATCTCTTAGTCGATTGGATTGAGACCTCTTCCCCTTCAAATTTTCTATTGATTTCCCATGATTTCCAAAATTATTTCCTCTCTCAATCATTGTACATCTTCTTTGTGCATTTAAAGAACTTCTTGATGTAGATTGACATGAAGTTTTTCTGTAAGTTTCCTCACTCAAAATAACTCTAATCATATCATCATATTTTAGGGTATTAGATCTAGAAAAATAATACTCATAGCCATTACCAAGCCATTCCAGATTTTAGGCAAAGAGCACAAAATCAAGAGAGCCCTAATTTCTTCATCAAAATTAATACCCACAAAAGATAACTAACTATTAACAATATTATACTCATTTAAATGATTTTCAATAGATCTATCTTCTACCATTTTCATATTAAATAAATGCTTCATGAAAAATACCTTATTTGAAGCAGAGGGCTTTTCATACAATTTTGGTAGGATTTCCCTCAACTCTTTCATCATCTTTGCTTTTGTAATGTTAAATATCACCGATGGTGCCAAGAATAACTAAATACTTCCAAGTTCCTTCCTATCTAAAATCTCCCAATCCTCATTTTTTGTAGTTCCCTAGTTCTTAGTTTTTCCTTCCAATGACTTCCATAAATCCTTCTAATAGAGATATTCCTCCATTTTCATCTTCCATAACTGAAATTTTTTCCCGTTAAACCTATCAACCATCAACTTACCCTTGTCTACCATTGCACCCACTCAACCATGAGATTTTCATGCAGAGGATAATTGAAAAGACAACCTCACTCTGATACTACTTGTTAGTATTAACCTTAGATAGAAATAAAAATTACATGCAAATATAAAAAATAACAAAAAATAATAGATCACTTATAAGAGAACACAAGACATGGAGATTTAATGTGGTTCACTCAATCCCTATTGGAATACTTTAGAATAATTGCTAGGAGGAGGGATCAATTATCCAAGATCTAGATGTATAAATAAAACTTTTCACGGCTTAGTGAACCCATAAAACATTTATACTCATGCATGCATCCACAAGATTATGCAATCACTTAAAACTTGTTGGTTACTGTGAAATCAACTTGTAGAAATGTAAAGTATGAAACATAACAGATTCATCAACACACTTTTCACAATGATTTATGTAGAAACCCAATTTGGAAAAAACTACCAGTAACATGCTACTCTTTTCACTCTTCTAAAGTGATGCCCTATAAAAGGCCAACCCTGTTAAAGGTTATAATACACACTATTAAATGTGATCCTATTAAAGGATTTCAATCAACCTATTAGGAGTGAGCCTTGTTAGAGGACTTTAGACCATTCAATTGGAATATCACTCAGTTAAAGGATCTACAAATGACTATTAGGGTAACCTTAACCCAAAGGATTTGCCGTAGACTAATACAATTGTCAAAAAGTAATAGTAAGGCTTGATCTAATACAACTTACAACTTCATTTCTAGATTACAAATCTCTATTTAGTTCTCAGTTCTACTTGGCCTTCATATTTTGCAGCTCTAATAGCTTGTTCACCCTTCAAGCATTCATCTCCTTAAGTCTTCTTGCTTAACAAAGCTATTGCAGACTCTTCTCTTAGGTTACGTAATGGAGCAAAACCCTTGACTCCTTGTCTCCCTTAGGTTCTCGCACATGAAAAACTTGATTCATGACCATCCATTCCTATAAATAGTAAATTGAGATCTTTTGCCTCTCATTCTCCATCATCTAATTTAGGGTTTGGATGGATTAGGTAGGATACAATGTATCTACCCCATATCTCATATCTCTTCTAGAAACTTCTCCTAGAATCCTACTTGAATTTTCCTAAAAATGATTTTCCTTAAATTTTGTGTCACTAGCTCATCAAGCTTATCTTCCACCTAGTTCACATAATCCAAGAAAGAAAACTTGTTGGCTCAAATCTGTTGAATTCATGATCTTTTAAATAATGCAGAAGCTTGGCATTATCAAGGTTTTGATCCTTGGAACATATTGTTTTGCTTGACATCCACTATTAAATCACTCAGCATTAACTAAATTTTACTGGTGCTTGACATCAACTAAACTTTACTCAACATCTACTACATTCTACTCAGCATACACTAGAATGAAATTTTACTTGCCTCTAACTAATTTTTATTGGGCTCGCTCTGTCTTTGCTCGACACCTACTATCCACTCGGTCAAGCTTGGTAGAAAAACTTTGTGTAACTTGTTCTTCTAAACTTTCTTAGTGTAACTGACCTTTGTAACATTAAATAGATTATCAATATGACATGTTATCATTGTCTTAAGTGATTCTTGTGCTTCATTACAGAATCAAAACTCAACCTTTCCTCTAGGTGCTATTGTTACATCTTTTGATCAAATCCTCTTCATCAGTCAAATAAGTGATAATACTTGAAACTTATAAGCAATTATCTCACATAAAATAGTAGGTTTGACATCAGTGAAAAAACAAAGATTGAAACATGTAGTCTTCTTTAACAATCTCCCTCTTTCAATCTAGTTTCAACAATGATCTTTCCAATCTAATATCAACAATCTCCCTCTTTGGCATTGATGGCAAACCAAACTGATCAACTAAATCAACCAAATGGCAAACACCTTCTTCAACCAAACTAACTAGGTTAAAATAGTAACACAATACCAAAAGGAAAACTTATATTGAAATCTCTCCCTCTATTATCAACTTCCATCTTCTGAATAGCTTACAAAACCCTTTCGTATAACTCCCTCTTACTAGGTAGACGTTAGGATTTCTCTTTGTTTTCTCTCCTAATGAACAACAATCTCCTTCAACAATTATCTCTCTCTTAGGATCTGTAAAATCTCCCTCTTTGACCAAAATTCCAAAGAATTATCATCTCTAATATGATAGATATAAACTTTTTCAATTTTTTAAATTTCTCCCTCTGTCACCTTGCTTGTGACTGATTTGAAGTTTCATCTCTTTGATTACTTTAGGAAGCTCCTAAAGCAAGATCCTTTGCATCAATGTGTAACATATGAACATCAACTTGTTTGATGTAGGGCAGTCCTCTTGTTACTCAGATAGCCGTAGATAGAGGTATCACCCCTAGTCTACCTCTTAGATACTCATGAGCATCCTTAGGTAATGCTTTTGTGAAGATATCAGCAATTTGTTCCTTTTGTGTTGGTCCATGTTCCATCTTCACCTCTTTATCTTGAACTAACTCTCTCAAGTAATGATACTTGATTGCAATATGATTAGTCTTTGTGTGCATCACTAGATTTTTTGATATATTGATAGCACTTGTATTATCACAATAAAATATCACCGATTTTGTGATCTCTTTCTTCATACCTTTCAGTAGTTGTTTGATCCATAAAATGTTTGTACAATTTATAGCAGCAACAACATATTTAGCTTCAGCCATAGATTGTGATGTGCAATTATATTTTTTGCTAGTCCATGTATCCAGCCTCTTTCCTAAGAAAAATGCTACTCCACTAGTGCTCTTTCTGTCGTCAATGTTTCCAGCCCAATAAGCATCAGTGTAGGATCTCTATTCAAAATTTTCATTTTCTTATAGTATAGACCAAACTCTTCTATTCTTTTTAGCTATCTCATTATTCTCTTCATAACCATTGAATGATTCTCCTTGGGATTAGCAAAAGAATCTTGCAACTATCCCTTCAGATAATGTAATGTGATTTCTACTATGTACTACATATTATAATTTTCCAATCATAGACCTATATAATGTTTGATTCACCTTAGCTAAATCATCATTCTTTGACAACTTGTGGCCTATCACCACAGGTGTACTTCCTAGTTTGGAATCCACCAATCCAAAAGTTTTCAATATTTCCTTGACATACTTTGACTGAGTGATGTATATACCATATTTCATCTGATTTACTTGCAAAACCACAAAGAACTTGATCTCTCCAAACATAGACATCTCAAATTCTTGCTTCATCTGATTTACAAAATCCTTACATAAAGTGTCTTGAACTCCAAATATGATGTCATCAAGAAATATTTCACATAAAAAAAATACATTTTCCTTTCTCTATCTTCATGTACAAATTGTTGTTATCACCAGTCCTTTCAAATCTAATCTTCACAATAATTATGAAGTCTCTTATATCATTCTCTTGGTGATTGTTTCAAACTATATAGATCCTTGTGTAGTCTACATACCATGTTCTTATTGTTAACATCAACAAAATCTTCTTACTGTTCTATGTAAACTTCTTGCTCTAATATACCATTTAGAAATGCAAATTTAACATCCATTTGATAAACTTTGAAACCTTTGTATGCAGAATAAACAAGTAGAGTTCTTACTCATTCCAATCTAGCAATAGGAGCGAATGTCTCACCATAGTCAATTCCTTCTTCTTGTCCATATCTCTTGCAAACTAGTCTTGCTTTGTTCCTTGTGACTTCACCATTTTCATCTAGCTTTTTGCTAAATACCCACTTGATACCAATCACATTTTTGTCTTTTAGTCCAGGAACTAGACTCCATGTTTTGTTTTTCTCAATTTTCTCAATCTATTCTTCCATGGCTTTAGTCTAGTCATCATCTTCTAAAGCATCTCTCACTGATTTGGGTTCCTTCATGATTAGAAAACATGTATCATTTCTCAAATTTTTTTTTGTCATTGGTCTAGCATCTTTATTTCCAATGATTTGAGTAGCTTAGCATTAGTATTTAAACAATTATTTGCTTTACTTCTTATGGATTATCCTAGAAATATACCTTTTCACTTTTTGCATCAAGTCTACCATTCCTAAAATCTTTAAGAATGTAACATTTAGTTCCAAATACCTTAAAATATTTTACATTGGGTGAGTATCCATACCATAGTTCAAAAGGCATTGAATGAGTACCTTTCTTGATTTACACATTGCTCAAGGTATAGACAACTCTACTTACAACTTCTCTCTAGTATTTCAAAGAAACATTCTTCTCCATCATGAGTGTTCTAGCATAATCCATTATAGATCTATTCCTCCTTTCAGCTATTCCATTTTGTGGAGGTGTTTGAAGGGAAGATGTCTATCTTTTGATTCCTTTGTCATTACAAAAAATCTCAAACTCATTTGATGTGAATTCTCCTCCTCTGTTAGATCTCAAACACTTTAGAATTTTAATATTTTCCTTCTTAACTCTTGCTAAGTACTACTTAAATATTTGGAAAGCATCAGATTTCTATTTCAGAAACAAAACTGTCATCATCCTAGAATAGTCATCAACAAGAAACATAATGTACTTATCTCTTTTTTAGCTTTTCACATAATAATCTCTAGTATTCCTTTAGAGGTATAAGTTTTAGTCTTAAAACTTAACTTTGTCATTTTTTCTAACTAACATTGTCTGCACATTACATTATCAAGCTTCTTCAATTTAGGCAAACCTCTAACTTTCTTCAAATTACAAGAAGACAAGTAGCATCCTTTATATCAATATAGAACAGGTTACTTCTTGTTTGATCACCCTTTCCAATTAGTTTCCCATTTGTGTCATATATCTTAGCAATCTTTATTGTAAACTCAACCTTACATCCCAAATTATTCAGTTGTGATACACTCAATAAATTATAGTTAAGTCCTTCAACATAGTAAGCATTGTCACATAAAATATTATTTGTGAGTTTGATAGAACCTTTTCCTTTTATCAAACATGGTGCATCATTACCAAATATTATACTATTTCCATCATAACAATTCAGGTTAATGAACTTACTTTTTTCTCTAGTCATGTGATGTGAACACCCACTATCAATGATCCATCCATCATTACTATTCATACAAGTCACAAGTGCAGTTGCCTCATGTTCATTAGATTCATCCTTCATCGCAACATACACCAGTTCATGATCATGTTCATTAGATTCTTCTTTTGTTTCCTCTTTAGCAATGTAGCAAGATTTCTTGCCTTTATCTTTGTAATCCTTGTTGTTGTCATCTCTTCTACTCTTGTACTTGTCACCACCTATGTAGTTCTTCTTCTCTGGACATCTAGTAGCAATATGACCAACCTAATTACAATTAAAACAAATGATGGGTAACATACCTTTGAACATTACTTTACTTATATGGAATCTTCTTTCCAGTAGTGCTTCAATTTATTCAACATCCTCCTCATATGTATCGCTATCACTAGATACATACTTCTTCTTTTCTTCACGTTGCTTCAATGACACCTTAGTTTTGAAAGAAGATTCAATCTTTTCAAGTTTTTAATTATCAAAATTAGATAGTTCAAAAGTAGTGAGTCTACCTACCAGACCTTCAAGTGATAGTTTGTTCCCTGGTATGCATCTCAACTCTTGAATTGCAAAAAATCTAATAGCATATATAGGCAATAATGTCCTTGAAACTTTACTTAGTACAATATCATCATCTATATTACTAGTAGCTCCTCTTATTGCATTGACAACTTCTTTTATCATTTCAACATATTGAGCAATATTCTCACCTTCTTCCATTCTCATATCATCAAACTTACCTCTACGACTTTCAGCTTTGGCTCTTAGAACATTTGCATCTCCTCCATATATAGTGCTTAGGGCATCCAAAATTTTCTTTGCACTGTCAAGACCTTTGATATCATCAAATTACACATAACTTAGGGAAAAGGCAATCTCTAGCATTGATTGGTTCTGTTCTCTCTTCTTCTTCATATCCTCAGCAATAGGGTCACCAGCAAGATCAACATGCTTCACTAGAATGGTAGATTGTGCATGATCTCCAAGTCCTCCAAGGTGTAGCTTCATGAAACTTATCTATGTATGAAAGTTATCTCTATTGAGCTTGGGTACTTCTCTTTTTTACATCTTGATCTTTGTGCTTCTAGTACCTTCAAACTAGCCCTCTTAAGCAAATGGCTCTGATCGTAATTGTTGAAATACTTTAAAATAACTAGGGGGGTGAATCAATTATCCAAGGTCTAGATGTATAAAAAAAAGAGTCAAACCTTAGTGAACCCATAAACCATTTATACTCATGCATGCATCCATAAGATAATGCAATCACTTAAAACTTGTAGGTTACTATCAAATCAACTTGCAAAAATGTAAAGCATGAAACATAATAGATTCATCAACACACTTGACACAATGATTTACATGGAAACCCAATTTGGGAAAAACCACTAGTGACATGCTACTCTTTTCACACTTCTAAAGTGATGCCCTAAGAAAGGTTACAATACACACTATTAAATGTGACCCTATTAAAGCATTTCAATCACCCTATTCGCACCTTGTTAGAGGACTTTAAACCATTTACTTGGAATGTCACCTAGTTAAAGGATTTACAATTCACTGTCAGGTCAATCTTAATCCAAAGGATTTACCCTAGACTGAAAAAATTGTTAGAGAGTAATAGTAAGGCTTAATCTAATATAACTCACAACTTCATTTGTAGATTATAGATCATTGTTCAGTCATCAATTCTTCTTGAACTTCATACTTTGTAGCTCTGATAGCTTGTCCACCCTTCAAGCATTCATCCCCTTAGTCCTTCTTGCTTAACATTCCATTATAGACTCTTCTCTTAGGTCACCTAATGAAGCAAATCCCTTGACTTCTTGTCTCACTTAGGTGCTTGCATATGAAAAACTTGCTTCATGACCAATCATTCCTATAAATAGGAAATTGGGATCTTTTGCCACTCCTTCTCCATCATCCAATTTAGGGTTTGAATGGATTAGGTAGGATACAATGTATCTACCCCATATCTCATATCTCTTCTAGAAACTTCTCCTAGAATCCTCTTTGAATTCACCTAAAAATGGTTTACCTTGAATTCTATGCCACCAGCTCATCAACCTTATCTTCCACCTAGTTCACCTAATCTAAGAAATAAAAATTTTCAACTTAGATCCATTGAATTCATCATGTTTTAAATAATGCATCAGCTCGGCATTATCAAGCTTTTGATGCTCATCACATACTACATTGCTTAGCATCCACTATGAAATCACTTGGTCCCACAAGGATGCTAGCGGCAAACCTCCATAGAAATAATCTAGAGGGAAAAATGCACCCAATAAACCTCTGAGTTTGATTAGGCTCCACTTCACAACCATGCAAAATATTATTACACCTGACAAAAGAAAAAATCATACCAAGATCAAAGATAGCTCAGCCCCCAATTGTGAAATATAAAGGAAGCCCATCTAAGAGGAAATGAGCCATCTCACCAAAGTAGAATGCACCATAGGGAGCAAGGAGAAAACTGATAATGACATAAGAGGGAAAAAAAAGATGATGAAGAAATCGAGTCTAATGAACCAAGTAAATTAACTATCAATCATGAAAAGACTCCCTCTAATTACTATGGGTCAAGTATCTCAAAAGATTAGAGAATCAAAAAATCTTGTATGATTCAAGGGCATTCATTAAGATTATCTAAATAATGATGATCAAGTTAATCTTGAAGTATATATGATTGGTATGATGATCAAATTTAGATGTACATACTTGTAAATGGGAAATGGATTCCTAGTAGGCTTGTACAAATAAATTGATTCTAAATGGAAGTGGGAATTATCTACAAAAAAGAAAATAAGAGAAACTACATCGGCACAAGCTATGCTATACTTAGGGGGAAAAAATATTTCTATATTCCTCAAAGATTTTTAAAATAAATTCATTTCAATGGATAGAGCATATAAATTTTTTAAATATAAAGCTCATGAAGACGAGAAAGATAGTAGTAGAATATGGAAAGAAGCATTTGGAAGGCTTACTCTATCAGTAGAAGTTAGAGATGGGAGAGATACAATAGAATATGAAGATGCATATAAGGAAGAAGTTGCAAAACAAATAGAAGAAATACAAAAACTAGTAGGCCAATGTGAAATACAAGAAGTTTTTATAATTAAAGATGTTTTTGACACACTTCCACAAAATCAAAATTTACTAAGAAAGAAATGTAGAGTTTAAAGTCAGATGCAACTCTATCTTGTATGAATCCATTGTTGTTACAAATTTTAGATTATCCAAGGATTGAGAATGAAAAATTGATAATTTTGAGGTTTAATCAATTAAAAAGGATATAAATGTCAAGTAATAGGGTAAGGCTATAACTGTGTTTTCACAATTTACTTGTATGCCTATACTTGAGAGAGAGGTGAAGATAGAAGAGATCAAGGGCACAAATTTAGTAGAAGAGGAGAAGACACCAAAAGAGTAAAAATCTTCACAAGATCTTATAAATTTTTTGAGTGCAAAGCCATTAGACTCACTAATTGGAACACCTAAACAATAGGTGACACCTACTTAAGAGAGGTGACACTAGATATCTAGATCAATTGAGAAGGGTAAACAATTGCAACTCAATGATCTTAGATTATGAATCAATTAGAAGAAATGGGAGACAAGTTAGTAAGTCTAGATGAGGTAATTACTTTACCCATATATGGCTTGAATAATTTGACAATAGAGAAAATGTAGGAATTGCAAACCTTGCTAAGCCACAAGGCAAAGAAAGAATAGCTAAGGAGAGAGAACAAAAATAAATAGGTATTACACACTATTAAGGGCATTTTTGTGGATGCATTTTGAATAACTAACTTAAATAATGAACATCAAATTTTGCATCAGTTAATGTATATCATGGATAGAGTTCAAATAGAAGATATAGAGACCAATGACAAATTGATGTAATGTTCTGAGTGAAAATTTGAGCATAATGTATTGGATAAAGTCTCTTGTGAACTTGTAAATAGAAAAGTTGAACTTTCCAGTTTAGTCACATAATTAGAGATAATTTTGAAGACTATTCATTCATTATACATGAGATCAAAGTTCTATTGACATATTACATATTGATATGTGGAAAAGTGTTATTTCATTAGGAAAGAATGCAAGTTCAAGCTCACCCTCATACAATAAGTTGACATTTTGTTAGTAGAGGGTACACGAGATCATAGCTAGAGATAGTGAAATAAGGAATAATTTGATCTTTAATTGAATTACATTTGTTACCGCATTTGGAGATAATTCAGAAAGAAGTGTCTATAGTACATAATATCTTGAGGAAAGACACACATTTTCCACATATTGAAGGTCTAATTGGTCTAGGTCCTGAGCTAGAAATTCAATTTCAAGTTTTAGAGAAGGTAAATGACCAATGGAATAAAGGCTATGTAGAAATTTTGGCAAGCTATCAATAGTTTTTTGACAAGCACAAGTTCACCCCCACAATCTCAAGCCATCAGTGAAGAAAACAAGTGGAAAATGAAATGAAATGTGAAATAGATTGAAATGTAAAAGAAAATATCAGAAGAAGTTATTGAAAGAGGAACTAGCATTAGAGTTCTATAGAAAGATTTATCAAATGTCACAACAGTAGAATTTTTCAAGTTACAAATTGAATTATAGTTAGAGCATCATTACTTGCAAGGAGGGACAATTCATGACAAAGTGTTTTTGCCACTAATGTCAAAGGGGGTGATTTTTGATCTATATGCCTATGTTTCCTATTAGTTTCCAAACACTAAGAAATTTAATAGGAAATTTTGAATGACCATCACTATGACTAATTCATATAGTAAAGGATGAGGACATGTTTATTTTTTATTACATGTTGAGAAATTTAGAGATTGTCAAGCACCCTAGTTAAGACCAAGAACATATAGATGCCGATCTAACATAGTTAAGATGGAGTAAATTCAAACTCTCTTTTTGCTAAGAAAATAGTAAGAAACATTTATATAGAATCTGAGTGCTAGCATGAATGTTAGCAATGACTGAGCATAAAAATATTTAGATGTCAAGGAGACCATGTTTATCATATGAGTTTGTAATCACACTGAAAAGTATTGAAGTCTTTTTTGGCTAACTTCTATATGACATTTAATAATTGTAGAGATAGTTAAGATGGAGATTATGCATCATTGTAAAAAGTAAAGATCTTGAGGAAAAAAATTCAACAAATTAGAAAATCATAAGGAAATGAAAAAATTAACATGAGTTTTAAACCATTGATTATGATCCAGAACTGTCGAAGATTATCGAGTTAAGGAGGATTCTAGCCCTAGGATCATGATGGAATGTGTATATTTGAATGAAAGTGTGAATGTGCAAGTGAAGGAGTGAACAAGGATATAACAAAGAAAGAATGTTAATTCTAAAAGGAGATTAGATAGAGTAATTCAAGAAGTGAAGGATAGAATAGAGATATCAGATTAAGAGATTAGATTGAAACATTGAGATGAAGAAATCCAAAACTAGCTTGTAGAGAAAATTGAGGGTTAGGTACTAACTTATTTTTAACAGATTGAGTGAGGAAAAATATCTTAACCGAGTGATCCTAACAAGTCTATCTAAATCTCCTAATAAAGTTCTTACTTAATTATAACCATAAAATCCTTTAAGAGAGTAAGACCTAATAATCTTAATATCTTTTAAAGAGGTAGACCCCTCACATGGTAGACCATTTATTATGGCCAACCATTGTAACCCTAACAGGTTAACTTTATTGTTGCAATAGTGAAGATTTGTAGTTTTCATCCCCACCCCATTTTTACCTTCACATTGAAGTGTTTCTAGATAACCAAATCATTTGTGCTACATGTTGAATCTTTTCATGGATGTGATGTATTTATTTACAAATTGACATTACAATTTTGATGTTAGATCTAAGATATGAGATGAACTAGGTGTGAAATTAGTAATTTAGTTTTATATGTAAAAGTTTAAGATCCTTATTCAACCCCCCCATCCCCCCCTTCCCCTCACCGACCCCCACTCTTAGTATATTGTTTCCCATTAAATCCTTCCTGCATAAACCACTTCTCAAAGGAGAAGGAAAAATTGACTACAAATGATTTTTAAAAAAATTATTATTAGAAACTAGATAGAAAATGCTAAAATCACTAGTTAACATCATTGTCAAATTCTTTACAATTTTTTAGTAATATGCATTTGAAAATGAAGTTTTTTTAAAAAAAATATATATTTAAGTGTCAAACCTGGCCAAAAATTGGGAACTGTTACCATGGCTTGACATAATGATCCTTTTTCATTGATGTCAATAGGGGAGAGAGTAACACATGAAAAAAATTCTTGTATATTGATTGATATCAATGGAAGAATAAAACATTCTTTAATTGATTAATACCAATGGAAGAATAATACATGCTTATATATTGATTGATGTAAATGGGAAGAGGATGCAAACGAGCCTATCCTTTAGGGGAGAGATTTTCTTGAAGGATATATTTGATAGATGAAGAGGATTTGAAAAGATTGATAAAGAATATTTGACGATTTGATCAAGATAAATACAATTTGAAAATATGTTGATGTACAGGGGAGATTAACATTTTCCTTATACATGTTGGTTAAAGAACATATGACATTTTTGGACAACATGAATGAGGGACTAGATACTGCAAAGACATTTGGTATTCATGGAGGTTAGATTTTTTTCATTTATGTGTCTAGCAATGTCAAAGGGGAAGATTATTAGCATGAACATTAATGATATTCATATGGGGAAGTATCCTAGCATTGCTAGAGACATGACTTAGAGGTTGTGTGTTGCATTCATCACAACATTTATCATTGATGTCAATATATTGGTTATTCTGTGAAGACTTGTAGAGTAGTAAATAGATTTTTTCTTGGTGCAATTTGAAGAATGAAGATGAGCTTATGTAGACTTGGGATAATGTTATATAGAGTGGTGCAAGAGCACCTAGGTAAGGTTGCTTAACTTAACCTAGGGTTATGTGTTGAGTTTTGGATTGTAGTGTCCTTAGCCAAGTCACTAGTGAAATAAAGGGGGTTAGTGAGTCCTAGACTAGGACTTGACCATTGGGAAATCTAATTGGATCCTCATTACTACTCGGTTGTCCAAAGTTGCTACAGTGTATAAATTGTTGTCATCATTGCTAAGGATGGAAATTGTGTATTTAGAGGGCTATATTAGTCAACTAAGGGGTGGAATAATGGTTTTATGTATTAAGTGACATATCCAAGAACTTGGTAGTGTTTCGTGGCATTTTGACCAAGCCTAGTCAAACCAAGACAAAAATTGTCAAGTTGCATGATAGTTTTGCAAAATTGCAAAAGTTGTCATGACAAGTTTTATTTCAAAATGTGAAATTTCTAAAGACAGTGTGAAAGATTTTGGGTTAATGAACAAGCACATCTATATAGTTAATTTAGTACAATTAGGGTCTTTTACTTCACTTGGTTACTTAATGGACTAAATTTCATACTGTGACTTGTTTTTAGGTTGGTAGATGTAAATAATAGGTTTTGTGTGTGATTAGTTAGTACTTGTAGTTTCATTCCCTTACATTTTGAAAATATTTTGTCTTCTTCACTATCATTGGTCTAAACTAGGAAGATTTTGAATATGGGGTCATAACTCACCTTTCCACCATGGTATATGTACGATCTCTTGGAATGTGTGAGATAACTCCTTGATCTATAGAAATACAACATCTTGGGCCCTTGAAAGAAATTTTAGCTTGTTTACAATGATGCATAGGACACATAAGCATGGTTAGGGATCATAGTGATGCAAACAACATTTAATGGGGCTGAATGCATTGGTTTCTTCAATACAAGTGGATGGGTAGAAGGTTATGAAGGTGGAGAAGCCTTCTCCACAAGGAGAAGTCATGTCAACATGTTTTAATAGGGATTTGAGAAAACCCTTATGAATGCTAAGAACATTTTGGAAAAACCCTTAAGTTTAAGCTTAAAAATAGCATCTAGATTGAGGAAGTGAGGGCGAGTGAATCTCAAAGGTCTTCCAAATGGGTATCTGGGTGTGAAGTTTTTTTTCTCTCCTTGTTAAGAATTTTTCCAAGTTGTGTGCCAATAGGTAGGTTTGGAGGAATAATTCCTTGTAGCACTATTAGGTCAAGTTTAAGGCAATTTCTTGAAATTGATAGGGATTAATTAGAATTTTTGGTTAAAGAATCTTGGCATGGATTTAATACATTTGAGAAAAACCTCTCTCTCCATAGTTATGAAATCTTGATCATCTTTGATCATTTGGTGTGGGTGAATGAAGAAGGTATCCATGAGATAGGCTAGTAGTAATTGAGTTGTTTGCAACATTGGTGTGGGAAAGTTGAAGAGGAGGGAATTAGAATCCTTCTAAGGTAGGGTTGGTAGAGGAACCCTAATAGGCTAGAGAAGAGGCCTAGACAAGACCCTAGGAGAAGATAGGGTGAAGAGCAAGACTCATCTTTACATTAGAGTGGTATCAAAGCCCTCAAAGATTTGGACTTGTGGAGAGATGTTTCATTCTAAAGAGGAATCAATAGGTAAAAAAATCATGGTGACTAATGTAGAGTTAGCCAAGGAGATGGGTGAGAAAAAGGAGGAAAGAAAAATCCTTGAAGAATCCCTAGAAGAAAGGAAGACACAATTAGGAGAAGCTATTGGGGTAGCTTAGATTAAAGACAAAGAAGTTGAAATTAGTGACAAATAAAAAGAGAATATTTTTTAGGATGAAATTATACCTAAACCACACCTTCCAATAGATGAGGAACCATTCTTTAAGGCCATCAAGGCACTAGGAGGAAAATCCCTAGAAGGAATTCCATTGTTTAGTGGAAAGATGGACACTGATATAGTGATGGAGTGGATTGAGGTAATGGGAAATCACTTTTAATGTAAAGATGTCACAAAGGCACAAAAGGTGAAAGTTGCAAAATAAAGACTCAAAGGATCAACATTGACAAGGTGGAAATACATGTAGGATGAAAGAGTTGGCATGGGTAAAAAGCCTATAGCTAACTGGAATGCTATGGTCATTAAAGTGAGGGAGAATTATCTACTTGAAGATTATGAGGTTCAATTTAATAGAAAGAAGCAAGGTATGAAGAAAAAAGAATTGGATGTGGCCTCTTACATAGTGGAATTTCGAAAATTATGCCTAAAGTCCAAGATTCAGGAAGAGCAACCTATTAAGGTAGCAAGATACTTGGGTGGACTAAAATGGAGCATCCAAGAAAAGATAAGCCTATGGACCCCTAAAAATGTTCATAAGTGTCACCAATTGGATCTTAAGGTGGAAAAGAAGAATACAAATAAGGGATCTTCAAACATTAAAGGTTGAGGAAGAGGAAGAGATAAAAGAGGGCATAGAGGTGGATATCAAGCCAGAGGCAATGATCAAAGAACCCAAGGTGAGTCTAATCTTACTGAGAAAGGTAGTGAAACTACTTTGAGAGAAGGTTATATAAGAGGAAAAGGTATTTAAGGAGGCTCCAATAGAGGGAGAGGTGTAGGTAGGATTAACTCAAATTTTTCATTTATGACTTGTGTTATACTTATGGTCATTTGGGCCACCCTACCTGTAGATATCTCGACAAGCCTACTTCTTCAATTGTTGTTAAGAGAGTTGCATATAATCATTAGGACATAATGAGTTCTAAGGTATTTTCAGTAGGTCATATTGAGTTGAGCATAGAGAACTTAATGTTCAAGAGAATGTTTATTAGACAATCAGACAAGGATTCACTCAAGCATAGAAGAACCTTGTTTAGAATTAGGTGCAAGATTTTGGGCAAAATGTGCAAATTGATTATGGATTTAGGATCCATAGACAACATCATATCAAAAGAAGAAATGGATAAGATCAAGTTGGTAAAGGTACCTCATGTTAACCCATAAAAGATGGCATGGTTGAACAAAGGGTAGAGTGTGTTGGTGAATGAGAAAACTTGGGGTGAGCCTTCAATTGTAGGCTATAAGGACAAATTTCTCTATGAAATATTATTGAAATTCTTTAGAATAAATTAGAGGGAGGGGGTTTGAATTATTTATCCAAGGTCCAAATGTATAAATAAAAAATTTCACAGCTTAGTGAACTCATATCCATAAAACATATTCATTATTCATGCATCCATTAGATCATGCAATCACTTAAACATGTAGGTTACTATCAAATCAAATTTGTAGAAATGTAAACATGAAGCATAAAATATTCAATAACACATTTGACACAATAATTTTATGTGGAAACCAAATTTGGAAAAAACTAGCATTAACATGCTACTCATTCTCATTTTTCTGAAGTGATGCCCTATGAAAAGCCAACCCTATTAAAGGTTACAATGTGCATTGTTAAATGTGACCTAGTTAGAGGATTTCAATCACCTTGTTAGGATTGAGCTTTTTTAGAGGACTTTAGATCATTCACCGAGAATTTCACCCAATTAATAGATTTACAAATGACTATTAGGTCAACCTTAATCCAAAGAATTTACCCTAGATTGATAGAATGATTAGAAAGTAATAATAAGGCTTGATCTAATAACAACTTATAACTCACTTTGCAAATTACAGATCTCTATTTCAATCCTCCATTTTGCTTGGCTTTCACACACTTCTAATCTGATAGCTTGTCCACCCTTCAAGCATCCATACCCTTAAGAATTCTTTCTTTTCTTGCCAACAATAGTCTCTTCTCTTTGGTCATAGAATGAAGCAATACCTTAGAATCCTTGTCCCCCTTAGGTTCTCACACATGAAAACCTTTGCTTCTAACTAGCCATCTCTATAAATAGAAAAATTAGATCTTTTGTTGTTCATCCCCTATCATGCATTTTAGGGCTAGGAAGGATTAGGTAGGATTGAATAAATCTAATTTTATTCCCTTCTAGAAAATTCTCCTTCAAGCCTCTTTGAATTCACCTCAAAATAGTTCATCTTGAAGTCTATGCCACTAGCTCATCAAGCTTATCTTCCACATGGTTCATACAATCCAAAAAATCAAACCTGTTGGGTCAAATTCATCGAATTCACAATTTTTCACATAATGTTGACACTCGACATTAACTTTCTTTTGATGCTCAGCACATATTGCATTGCTCAAAATCCACTATCAAATCACTTGGCATGAACTAAAGTTTACTACTACTTGACATCAACTAAACTTTACTTGGCTAACACTATATCACTCAATGTACACTAGAATTTGACTTTTCTTGCCTCCAACTAATTTTCTTCTTAGCTTATACTAAGTTTGTTAGACACTTAATGTGTAGATTATTAAGCTAGGAAGACTTAATAATTTTTACTTATTCTTCTAAACTTAATTAGTGTATCCATCTTTTGCAACCTTAAGTAGATAATCAATTCACTATAATATCATTGTCTTAACTAATATTTGTACTTCTTTTTCATATCATAACTCAACCTTTCCTCTAGGTTCTATTGATACCTCATTTTATCAAATCCTCTTCATCAATAAAACATATGATAGTACTCAAATCAGCTAAGCAATTCTCTTACGAGAAAGTAGTAGGTTTGACATTAGCGAAAAAATAATTATTGAAACACATTCTCATACTTTTATCAATCTATTTTCAACAATCTCAATATTTGGCATTGATGGCCAACCAAACTTAATAAGTACAACCAACAATAATACCAAAAAGAAAATAATTCCTTTTATTGAAGTCTCTCCCTCTACCAGAAACTTTCATCCTCTATATAGGGTTACAAAATTCTATTCTGATCAATAGACAATCAATAAACTCATCCTAATGACTCCCTCTAGATTACTTCTTATATCTCCCTTAGCACTATCTACTATCTCCCTTTGAGTAGATATTCCATGTTTCTCTCTGCTTATTTCTCTCTTTCTTTGTCTTTCTCCCTCTTTGACAAAAATGCCAAAGGCTTATCTTAATATGTAGATATGAACATTTTTAGTTTCTCTGTTTGTCACCTAGCTTGTGACTAATTTGTAGCTTCAACTCTTTGATTACTTTAGGTAGCTCCTAAAGTAAGATCCACTGCATCAATGTCTAACATATGTCAATCATCTTTTTTTATGTAGGGCACTTCTCATGCTTCTTAAATAGCTTTGTATAGAGGTATCACCCCTAACTTACCTCTTAGATAGTCATCAGCATCCTTAGGTAATGTGTTTGTGAAGATATTAGCTATTTTCTCTTTTATGTTAACATATTCCATCTTCACCTCTTTATCTCAAACTAACTCTCTCAAGTAATGCTACTTTATTGTAATGTGCTTAGTCTTTGTATGCATCACAAGATTCTTTGATATATTTATAGAACTTGTATTATCACAATAAGGTACCAAAGGTTCAGTGATTTCCTCCTTCATACCTTTGAGTAGTTGTTTGATCTATACATTGCTTGTACAATTTATTGCAATAGCAACATATTTAGCTTTAGCAATAGATCGAGATATGCAGTTTTATTTCTTGATATTCCATGTAACCAACCTTTTTCCTAAGAAAAATTATCCTCCTCTAGTGCTCTTTCTATCATCAATATTTCCAACCCAATCAACATCAGTGTAGGCTCTTAATTCAAATTTCTCATTTTTCTTACAGTATAGACTATAGCCTTGTGTACCTTTTAGATATCTCATTATTCTCTTAACAACCATCAAATAATTCTCCCTAGAATTAGCAAAGAATCTTGCAACTATCCCAATAGATAATGAAATATTAGGTCTATTGTGTACTACATATTGTAATTTTTCAATCATAAACATGTATAATGTTTGATTCACCTCACTTGAATCATCATTCTTTGACAATTTATGTCCTACAACCGTAGGTGTACTTGTTGGTTTGGAATCTTCCACTCCAAAAGTTTTCAATATCTCCTTTACATATTTTGATTGAGTAATGTATATAACATATTTCATCTAATGTACTTGCAAACCCACAAAGAACTTGATCTCTCCAAACATAGATATTTCAAATTATTTCTTTATTTCATTTTAAAAACCTTACATTAAAATACATTTTCCTCTCTCTGTCTTCAACTCTAGATTGATGTTATCATCATTCCTCTGAAATCCAATCTTCACAAGATAATTATGAAGCCTTTCATAACATGCTCTTGGTGCTTGCTTTAAACCATATAAAGCTTTATGTAGTTTGCATACTATGTTTTTGTTGTTAGCATCAACCAATCATTCTAGTTGTTATATATAAACCCCCTCTTCCAATATACTATTCAAAAATATAGATTTAATATCCATTTGATAAAATTTGAAAGCTTTGTATGTAGAGTAAGAAAGTAGAGTTTTTCTCCTTCCAATTTTGCAACAGGAGCAAATATTTCTCCATAGTCTATCCCTTCTTCTTGTGAATATCCTTTATAAAATAATCTTACTTTGTTCCTTGTGACTTCACCATTTTCATCTAACTTTTTTCTATACACCCACTTGGCAAAAATCACATTTTTTATCGTCTAGTCTAGAAAGTAGAGTCCATGTCTCTATTTTCTCAATTTTTTCAATCTCTTCTTTCATGTCTTTACTCTAGTCCACATCTTCTAAGGCATCTTTTACTTTTTAAAATTCATGCATGCTAAAATTACACGTATCATTTCTCAACTTGTTCCTTATCATCAGTCTTGCATCTTTATCTCCAATGATTTTTACTATAGGTTGATGTCTTTTGACATACTTTGACAATCTTTGTTTTTCTCTATTTTCCTCATTTGGTCTTTCAACTTCTGAATCACTATGTTCATCTCTATCATAAAATTCAACATATCTTTCATTTATGCTAATCTTAGAATCAAAATGTGCCTCAAATTTATTCTATAAGTTGGCACATGAATGTATCTCAGTTCTTGAATGCAACTTGACATTCATAGTATGTGATGCGATAGTCACTAAAACTTGTTAAATTGCAAATTCATTTACAAAATCTTCATTACTAGGCATACCTTCATAAAAATATATAAATATTTGTATATCTCTGATTCCTTCATATGTTCAATCTCATGCACTTCTGTATATTCATTAAATTTCACATTTGCACTTTCTACAACTTTGTTAGTGTTAGTATTTAAACACTCAGAAACTTTTATTCTTGTGGAATATCAAAGGAATATACTTTCTTCAATTTTTGTATCTAGTTTACCATTCCTAAAATCCTTGAGAATATAACACTTTCTTCCAAATACCTTAAAGTATTTTACATTGGGTGAGATCCATACCATAGTTCAAAAGGTGTTGAATGATTACCTTTCTTGACTTGCATAGGGTTCAAGGTATAGACAGTTTTACTTACAACTTCTCTCAAGTATTTCAAAGCAACATTCTTCTCCATCATGAGTGTCCTAGCACAATACATTACATATCTATTCCTCCTTTTAGTAATTCCATTTTGTGGAGGGGTCCTAGGGACAAATGTTTGTCTTCTAATTCCTATGTCATTACAAAACATCTCAAACTCATTTGATTTAAAATTCTTGTTGAAAATAGATTGAAAAGATCATTATTGAGAAATATTGTTGAACTAGATAGAAAGAAAGAGATTGTTGAAGAAAACTGTGTGTTTCAATAATTGTTTTGTCACTAATATCAAACCTACTATTTGCTAGTAAGACAACTACTTATGAGATTCAAGTACTATCATTTATTTTATTGATGAAGAGCATTTGATCCAAATATGTAACAATAGTACCTAGAGGAAAGCTTGAGTTATGGTTATGAAATTAAGTACATGAATCAATTAAGATAGTGAAGACATGATGTATTGATAATCTACTTAAGGTTACAAAGGTTGGTTATACTAATAAAGATTAGAAGAACATGTTACACAATGCTTGTCTACCAAGATTGACCGAGTGGATAATAGGTGCCAAGAAAAGTTAGTGTAAGTTGAGCAAAAAATTTGTTGGAGTTGAGTAAATGTTCATTTAGTGTATGCCAAGTAGAATAGTTGATGCCGAGTAAAGTTTAGTTGATGCTGAGCACTAGTAAACTTTAGTTTATGCTAAGTAATTTCATAATGAATGTTGAGCAATGTAGTATGTGCCGAGCATTAGAAGGTTGATAATGCCAAGATGCTACATTATTTAAAAGATCATGAATTCAATGAATCTGAGCCAACAAGTTTGTTTACTTGGATTATGTGAACCAAGTGGAAGATTAGGTTGATGAGCTAGTGGCACAAAATTCAAGGTAAACCATTTTTAGATGAATTCAAAGTGGATTCTAGGAAAATTTTCTAGAAGAGATATGGAATATGGGGTAGATACATGGTATGCTACCTAACCCATACAAACCCTAAATTGGATGATGAAGAATGAGTGGCAAAATATCTTAATTTGTTATTTATAGGAATGACTAGTCATAAAGCAAGGTTATCATGTGCGAGAACCTAAAGGAGACAAGGAGTCAAGGATTTTGCTTCATTAACTGACCTAAGAGATGAATCTACAATGGTATGTTAAGCAAGAAGGCTTAAGGAGATGAATGCTTAAAGGGAAAACAAGCTACCAGAGCTACAAAGTCTGAAGGCCAAACAAAATTGAGAACTGAACAAAGATTTGTAATCTACAAGTGAAGTTGTAAGTTGTTTTAGATCAAAGCCTTACTATTACTCTCTAACAATTGTATTAGTCTAGGGTGGATCCTTTGGATTACGGTTGACCTAAGAGTCATTTGTAAATCCTTTAACCAGGTAAAATTCCATGTGAATTTTCTAAATTCCTATAACAAGGCTCACTTCTAATAGGGTGATTAAAATCCTTTAATAGGGTCACATTTAATAGTGTGTATTGTAACCTTTAACCGGGTTGGCGTTTCATAGGGCATCAGTTTAGAAGAGTGAAAAGAGTAGCATGTTCCTAGTGGTTTTTCCCAAATTGGGTTTCTACATAAATCATTGTGTCAAGTGTGTTGATGAATCTATTATGTTTCATGCTTTACATTTCTACAAGTTGATTTGATATTAACCTACAATTTTTAGTGATTGCATAATCTTATGGATGCATGCATGAGTATAAATATTTTATGGGTTCACTAAGCTGTGAAAAGTTTTATTTATACATATAGACCTTGGATAACTAATTCAACCCCCCTCCTAGTTATTGTAAATTATTCCAACAATTGGTATCAAAGCCATCTACTTGAGAGAACTAGTTTAAAGATACTAGAAGCACAAAGATTGAGATGTCAAAAAGAGAAGTACCTTATTTCAATAGAGATAAATTTATTGCATGGAAAATTTTTATGAAGGTACAACTTGGAGGACTTGGAGAGAATGCAAAATCTACCATTTATGTGGAATATGTTGATCCTGCTAGTGCCCCAACTGCTGAAGAAATGATAAAGAAGAAAGAACACAACTAGGAAATGTTGAAGATTTTCTCTACCCCAAGTTATGCCAAATTTGATGATATTAAAGGCCTTGAAAATGCAAAGAAGATGTGGGATGCCATAGCTACCATCTATGAAGGAGACACCAATGTTCTTAAAGCCAAAGCTAAAAGCCTCAAAGGTAAGTTTGATGAAATGAGAATGGAAGAAGGTGAGAATATTGCTCAATATGTTGAAAGGATAAAAGTACTTAATGCAATAAGAGGAGAAAATGGAAAAATAGATGTTGATATTCTTTTAAGTAATTTTTGAGAACATTGTTACCTATCTATGTTATTAGACTCTCTACAATTCAAGAACTGAGATGTATTCCAAGGAATAAGCTATCACTTGAAGGTCTAGTAGGTAGACTCATGGCTTTTGAGCTATCTAAATTTGATAATTACAAGCCTAAAAATATTTAAGCTATTGTCAAAGCTAAGGTGTCATTGAAGGAATTTGATGAAAAGAAGAAGAAGAAAAAGAAGATGTATGTGTTTGGTGATAGTGATATAGATGAGGAGGATATTGAAAAGCTTCAAGCACTATTGGCAAGAAGATTCCATAAAGGTAAAGGCAAGTTCAAAAGTAAGTTACCCATTATTTGTTTCAATTGTAATTAGGTTGGTCATATTGCTACTAGATTCAAGAGAAGAAGAACTATAGAGGTGGTGACAAGTACAAGAGTAGAATAGATGAAGATAGAAAAGATTACGAAGACAAAGGGAAGAAGTCTTGCTACATTGTTGAAGAGGAAACAAAGAATGATTCTGATGAACATGATGAAGTGGTATATATTGCAATGAAGGAAAAATCTAATGAAGATGAGGCAACTACACTTATGACTTCTATGAACAAGAATGATAGATGGATCATTGACAATGGATGTTCACATCACACGACTGAAGATAGAAGTAAAGTCATTACCCTAAATTGTTATGATGGAAATAATGTAAGATTTGGTAATGATGCACCATGTTTCATAAAAGGGAAAGATTCTATCAAACTCATAGATAAGATTTTAAGTGGCAATGCTTACTGTGTTGAGGAACTTAACTATAATTTATTGAGTGTGTCATAACTGAATAATTTGAGATGTAAGGTTGAATTTGAAAACAAGATTGCTAAGATATATGACACAAATGGGAAATTGATTGGAAAGGATGATCAAACTAGAAGTAATCTATTCTATCATGATATAGAGGATGCTACTTGTCTTTTTGTAAAATTTGATTATGTATTTCTATGGAAGAAGAGGTTATGTCATGTTAACTTTGATAACTTGGTTAAAATCAGTAACATGAAGAAAGTTAGAGGTTTTCCTAAGTTGAAGAAGCCTAATAATGTAATGTGCAAATAATGTTAGTTAGGAAAAATGAAAAAGTCAAGTTTTAAGAATAAAACTTATACCTCTAAAGGAATACCTATGTGGATGAATTGATGTGCAAAGCTACAAGGAAGATAAGTACATAATGCTATTTGTTGATGACTATTCTAGGATGATGATGGTTATGTTTCTCAAATAGAAATTTGATGCTTTTGAAATGTTTAAGTGGTACTTAAAAAGAGTTGAGAAGGAAATAGGTAAAATTTTGAAGTGTTTGAGATTTGATAGAGGAGGAGAATTCATATCAAATGAATTTGAGATGTCTTATAAGGATAGAGGAATTAGAAGATAGACATCTATCCCTAGAACCCCTCCAAAAAATGGAATAGCTAAAAGAAGGTATAGATCTATAATGGACTATGCTAGAACACTCATGATGAAGGCTTTGAAATACTGGAGAGAAGCTATAAGTATAGCTATCTATACCTTGAACCATATGCAAATCAAGAAAGGTACGCATTCAAAACCTTTTGAAATATGGTATGGATACTCAACCAATGTAAAATACTTTAAGATATTTTGAAGTAAGTGTTACATTATTAAAGACGTTAGAAATGAAAAGCTTGATGCAAAAAGTGAAGAAGGTATATTCCTAGAATACTCCACAAGAATTAAAGCTTATAAGTGTTTAAATACTAACACTAACAAAATTATGGAAAGTGCAAACATGAATATTGATGAATATACATAAGTGTATGAGGCTGAACCTATGAAAGAGCTAGAAGAATACAAATCATTTGTATACTTTTATGAATTTATGCCTACTAAAGAAGATGTTTCAAATCAAGCTATAAATCAACAACAAGTTTCAGTGACTACTGAGTCACGCCCTATGAATGTCAAGCTGCATTTAGGAATCGAACTGCATTCAGGAACTGAGCTACATTCAGATGCTGAGTTACAAAATGAAGTGGATGCACATTTTGATTCTAAAATTAGTGTACATGAAAGAGAAGCTAAACTACCCAAAAAAGGTGAACATAATGATTTTGAAGATGAAAGAAAAAATGAAGAAACTAGAGTTGAACCAAGATTGTCCAAGTATGTTAAAATATATCATCCTATTGCTCAAATCTTTGGAGATAAAGAATCTAGACCAATGAAAATAAATAGATTAAGAAGTGATACATGTTTGCTGAGCATAAAGGAACCCAAATTAGTGAGAGATGCATTAGAATATGTTGACTGGATTAAAGCCATGGAAGAAGTGATTAAACAAATAGAGAAGAATAAAACATAGAGTCTAGTTGGTAGACTAGAAGACAAAAATGTGATTGGTACCAAGTGGGTATTTAGAAACAAGCTAGATGGAAATGGTAAAGTCACAAGGAACAAAGTAAGATTAGTTTACAAGGGATATGCACAAGAAGAAGGAATTGAATATGAAGAAAAATTTTCCCCTATTGCTAGAATGGAAGAAGTAAGAACTCTACTTGCTTATTTTGCATACAAAGGTTTCAAATTCTATCAGATGGATGTTAAATCTACATTTTTGAATGGCATATTAGAGGAAGAAGTTTACATAGAACATCTAGAAGGTTTTGTTGATGTTAACAATAAGAACATGGTATGTAGACTACACAAGGCTCTATATGGCTTGAAACAAGCACCAAGAGCATAGTATAAGAGACTTCATAATAACTTGTGAAGATTGGATTTCAAAGGATTGATGATAACAACAATCTATACATGAAGACAGATAAAGGAAAAGGTATTTCATTATCTAAAATATTTGTTAATAATATGATATTTGGAGGTCAAAATGATTTATGTAAGGATTTTGAAAATCAGATAAAGCAAGAATTTGAGATGTCTATGTTTGGAGAGATCAACCTTTTTGTGGGTTTGCAAGTATATTAGATGAAATATGGTATATACATCACTCAATCAAAGTATGTCAAGGAAATATTGAAAACTTCTAGATTGGAGGATTTCAAAATAGTAAGTACACCTATTATGATAGAACATAAGTTGTCAAAGAATGATGATTCAGCTAAGGTGAATCAAACATTGTATAGGTCTATGATTGGTAAATTGCAATATGTAGTACATAACAGGCCTAATATTGCATTATCTATATGGATAGTTACAAGATTCTTTGCTAATCCCAAGAAAAATCATTTAATGGCTATGAAGAGAATAATGAGATATCTAAAAGGAACATAAGATTTTGGTCTATTCTACAAGAAAATAGAAAATTTTGAATTGAGAGCCTAGATTTATGTTGATTGGGCTGGAAAAATCGATGATAGAAAGAGCACCAATGGAGGAGTATTTTTCTTATGAAAGAGACTAGTTACATGGACTAGCAAGAAACAAAAATTTACCTCACAATCTACTACTATAGCTGAATATGTTGTTGCTGCTATAAATTGTGCAAACATTGTGTGGATCAAAAAATTACTCAAAGATATGAAGAAAGAAATCACAGAACTAGTGATACTGTATTGTGATAATACTAGTGCTACCAATGTATAAAAGAATCTAGTGATGCACACAAAGACAAAGCACATTGCAATCAAATATCATTAATTGAGAGAGTTAGTTCAAGATAAAGAGGTGAAGATGGAATATGTCAACACAAAGGAACAAATTGTTGATATCTTCACAAAAGCATTGCCTAAGGATGCTCATGAGTATCTAAGAGGTAAACTAAGGGTTATACCCTTATCAAAGGCTATCTAAGTAACAAGAGAAGTGTCCTACATCAAACAAGCTGATATGCATATGTTACACATTGAAGTAGAGGATCTTACTTTAGGAGCTGCCTAAAGTAATCAAGTAGCTAAAATTTTAAATCAGTCACAAGTAAGGTGATAGAGGGAGAAACTAAAAGAACTTGACAAAGTTTATATCTTCATGTTAAAGATGACAAGTCTTTGGTATTTTTGTCAAAGAGGAAGATATTATTCTGATCAAGCTAGTATAAATTCTGAGGGAGAGTTTACTAATCAAGAAAGTTCTACTAATCAGGAGATTATTGTCAAAAAGGGAGATATAAGAGGGAGACATCAAGAGATAATGAAGGAGATAATTGTTGATTAGGACAACAAAGAAAAAGAAATCCAACAACTAACTAGTCAGAGGGAGATATAGTAAGAGGGAGTTACAAGAAAGAATTTTGTAACCTATTCAAAAGATGGAAGTTGCTGACAGAGGGAGAGATTTCAATGCAAGTTTTGTTTTTACTATTGTCTTACTATTTTAACCTAGTCAGTTTGGTTGAACAAAGATGTTTATCATTTGGTTGAATTGGTTGATTAGTTTGTTTTTCCATCAATGCTAAAGAGGGAGATTATTGAAGAAAACTGTGTGATTCAATCATTGTTTTGTCACTAATGTCAAACATGTTATTTGTTGGTAAGACAACTACTTATAAGATTCAAGTACTATCACTTATTTGATTAATGAAGAGGATTTGATCAAAAGATGTAAAAATAGCACCTAGAGGAAAGGTTGAGTTATGATTATGAAATGAAGTACAATAATTAGTTAAGATATTGATGACATGATGTATTGATAATCTACTTAAGGTTACAAAGGCTAGTTATACTAAGAAAGATTAGAAAAACAAGTTAAAAAAAATTTGTCTACCAAGCTTGACGAAGTGGATAGTAGGTGCCAAGAAAAGTCAGTGCAAGATGAGAAAAAAATTAGTTTGAGTTGAGTAAATATTCATTTTAGCATGTGCCGAGTAGAATAGTTAATGCCGAGTAGAGTTTAGTTGATGTTGAGCACCAATAAACTTTAGTTTGTGGCTTGTAATTTTATAGTGGATGTTAAGCAACATAGTATGTGTCAAACATCAGAAGGTTGATAATGTTGAGTTGCTACATTATTTAAAATATCATGAATTCGATGAATCTAAGATGACAAGTTTTTTTTTTTGGATTATGTGAAATAGGTGGAAGATGAGGTTGATGAGCTGGTGGCACATAATTCAAGGTAAACTATTTTTAGGAAAATTTAAAGTGGATTCTAGGAGAATTTTCTAGAAGAGATATGAAATATGGGGTAGATACATTGTATCATACCTAATCCATCTAAACCCTAAATTGGATGATGGAGAATGAGCAACAAAATATCTTAATTTCCTATTTATAGGAATGACTAGTCATGAAGCAAGGTTGTCATGTGTGAGAACCTAAAGGACACAAGGATTCAAGGATTAATTACTCAAATATATTTCCAATGAATATAATTATAGTTCTTAACTCTTCCATATGCATTTTGACCATGCATTTTAATATGAGTGTTCTCAGAAATCCTAAATCTGCAAATATTAACTTCCACCAAAAATCTCTTAACTTCCTCCAAAGTTAATACAAATTTATCAAAAAAAAAGTATAAGAAAGAAGATTCATAATACTATCTAACCATTATAAATATATAGGGTTTATAGGATGTACATATCCGTAAAAGGCCTAGAAACAACTTCTTAACAAAAAATAATAATCAAAATGAGAGATTCAAACTCACTTAATTGTTCCAAAATGTTTTCCCCTTTCTCTATTCTCTCCAATATGATTTGGTTTGACCAATACATCATATTTATACATATTTAGGTAGTTAGAAACTACTTAGCTACCCTTATGACCTTTCATCTTCCTTTTGACAACTTTAAATGCATTTTTGCATTGTTTCATGCTTTACAACTTTTATGCATTATGACAACTTTTGTGATACTTAGTAAAAAATGTTTGAGCCACAATTTGTAGGAACACCTTAGACATGTCCAAATAACATATTTAAGTACTTCTACATGATTTCTAGCACTTTCATGGCTTTTATACAAATTTGACCTTTTGACCAATCTAGGTCTTGAATGACAACTAAATGACTTCACAATTGTATTGTCCTTAAGCATTACAATTTATTCCTTTACATGGAATACCACATCCAAACATATGTATTTTCTTTAAATCATCAAAATATCCTTTGGGATCATCTCCAATATCTTTAAGACTAGGTGCCCCTACACCAATTTTGCTCCATTAAGTGACTTAAGAGAAGAGTTTGCAATGGCATGCTAAGCAAGAAGGATTACGGAGATGAATTCTTTAAGGGTGAACAAGCTATAAGAGTTGCAAAGTATGAAGGCCAAGAAGAATTGAGAATTGGACATAGATCTGTAATATGCATGTCAATTTGTAGGTTGTATTAGATCAAAGCCTTACTATTACTCTCTAACAATTGTATTAGTCTAGCATAAATTCTTTGGATTAAGGTTGACCTAACAGTCATTTGAAAATTCTTTAGCCAAGTGAAATTCCAAGTGAATCATCTAAAGTCCTCTAAAAAGACTCACTTCTGACAAGGTAATTAAAATTCTTTAACAAGGTCACATTCAACAGTGTGTATTGTAACCTTTAATAGGGTTGGCCTTTCATATGCATCACTTTAGAAGAGTGAAAAGACTAGCATGTTACTGGTAGTTTTTCCCAAATTGGGTTTCCATGTAAATCATTATGTCATCTATGTTGATGAATCTATTACATTTCATGCTTTACATTTTTGCAAGTTGATTTCATAGTAACCTACAAGTTTTAGTCATTGCATAATTTTATGGATGCATGCATGAGTATAAATGTTTTATGGGTTCGCTAAGTTGTGAAAAGTTTTATTTATACATTTGGACCTTGGATAATCGATTCACTCACCCTCTCAATTATTCTAAAGTATTACCACAAGTCTTCTCCTCTTTTAGATCTCAAACATTTGAGGCTTTTACCTATTTCTTTCTCAACTCTTGCCAAGTACAACTTAAACATTTGGAAAGCATCAGATTTATATTTCAAAAACATAACTATCATCATTCTAGAATAATCATCAACAAATAGCATAATTTACTTATCTCCTTTGTAGCCTTGCACATCAATTAGTCCACGCAAGTCAGTATGAATAATCTCTAATATTCCTTAAGAGGTATGAGTCTTACTCTTAAAACTTAAGTTTGTCATTTTTCCTAACTAACATTGTTTGCAAATTATATTGTTAGGTTTCTTCAACTTAGGAAAACCTATGAGTCTTCTCATGTTATTGATACTAACCAAGTTATTAAAATTAATATGACATATCCTCTTGTGTCATAGCCACACATCATCAAATTCTAAAAATAAAGAAGTAGCATCCTCCATATCAAAGTACAATAGATTAGCTCTACTTTGATCACCTTTTCCAATTAGTTTTCCATCAGTATCATGTATCTTAGGAATCTTGTTCTCAAACTCAACCTTACAACTAGAACTATTTAGTTGTGACACAATTAACAAATTATAGTCAAGTCCTCCAACATAATAATCATTGTCACATAAAATATTTTCTATGAGTTTGATATAACCTTTTTCCTTTATCAGACAGAGTGCATCATTACCAAACCTTATACTATTTCCATCATAATAATTAAAGGTAATGAACTTACTTTTATCTCTAGTCATGTGATGTGAACACTTATTGTCAATGATCCATCTATCATTCATGTTCATCCTTATTAGAATCATCCTTCATTGCAACATAGACCACTTGATGATCAGATCCATCTTTAGTTTCCTCTTCAACAATGTAGCAAGACTTCTTGTCTTTTCCTTTGTAATCCTTGCTATCTTCATCTCTTCTACTTTTGCACTTGTCTCCACCTCTGTAATTTTTCTTCTCTAGACATTTAGCAGCAATATGACCAACCTCATTGCAATTGAAACACATGATAGGTAATTTACCTTTGAATTTTCCTTTACCTCTATGAAATATTCCTTATGTAGTGCTTCATGTTGTTCTAAATCTTCCTCATCTATATTCACTACCACTGGATACATATTTTACCTTTTTATTCTTCTTCTCATTAGTTTCCTTCAATGATAGCTTGGCTTTGAAAGCTGATTCAAAATTATCAAATTAGAAATTATCAAAATTTGATAGATCAAAAGTAGTGAGCCTACCTATCAGACCTTCAATAGTCAAATTAGAACCTTGTGTGCATCTCAGTTCTTGTATTGCAAAAACTCTAAAAGCATAAATGGGAAGTAGTATTCTCAAAACTTTTCTTAGTATAGTCTCATCGTCTATCTTACTAGTAGCTCCTCTTATTACATTAACAACATCTTTTATCCTAGAGCAATATTGAGAAAAAATCTCACCTTCTTGCATCCTCATATCATCAAACTTACCTCTAAGATTTTTAGATTTGGCTCTTAGAACATTTGTGTCTCCTACATAATAAATGTGAAGAGTATTCCACATTTTCCTTGCACTATCACAACCCTTGATATCATCAAACTTGACATAACTTAGGGTAGAGGAAATCTCCAACATTGCCTCACTGTGCTCTTTCTTCTTCTTCTTTAGATTTTTGACAATTAGGGCTCCAACAATATTGACATACTCTATGATGATGGTAGATTGTACATGATATCCAAGACCCCCTAGGTGTAGCTTCATCAGACTTTTCCATACAAGAAAGTTATCTCTATTAAGCTTGGGTACCTCTCTTTTTGACATCTTGATCTTTTATTTCTAGTACCTTCAAACTAGTCCTCTTAAGAAGATGACTCTAATACCAATTGTTGGAATTCTTTAGAATAACTGAGTGAGGGTGGGGGGGTGAATCAATTATCCAGGGCCTAGATGTACAAAAAAAAAACACTCTTCATAGCTTAGTGAACCCATATCCATAAAACATATTCATTATGCATGCATTCATTAGATCATACAATCACTTAAACATGTAGGTTACTATCAAATCAACTTTGTAAAAATGTAAGCATGAAACGTAACAAATTCAATAACACATTTGACACAATGATTTTACATGGAAACCAAATTTGAGAAAGACCACCAGCAACATGCTACTCATTTGAATAGTCTTCTGAAGTGATGCCTTGTGAAAGGCCAACCCTATTAAAGGTTGCAATGGACACTATTAAATGTTACCTAGTTAGAAGTTTTCAATCACCTTGTTAGGAGTGAATCTTATTAGAGAACTTTAGATCAATCACTTTGAATGTCACTCAGTTAAAGGATTTACAAATGACTGTTAGGTCAACCTTAACGCAAAGGATTTACCTTAGATTGATACAATGATTAGAAAAATAATAGTAATGCTTGATCTGATGAAAAATTACAACTCACTTTGTAGATTATAGATCTCTATTTCAGTCCTCTATTCTACTTGGCTTTGACACACTTTAGCTCTAATAGCATTTCCACCATTCAAGAATCCATACCCTTAAAACTTCTTATTTTTCTTGCCAATAGTAGTCTCTTCTCTTTGGTCACTGAATGAAGCAACACCTTAGACTCATTATCTTCCTTAGGTTCTCACACATGAAAACCTTTGCTTCTGACCAACCATCTCTATATATAAAAAATTTAGATGTTTTATTTTTCATCCGCTATTGTCCACTTTAGGGTTAGGTAGGATTAGTTAGGATTCAATGAATCTACCCAAATATCCAAGAACCTAGTGATGCACTCCAAAACCAAGCACATTGCAATAAATTATCACTTTGTCATAGAATTGGTGCAGGATAAGGAGAATAGATTAGAATATTTCCATATAAAGGACCATATTTCTGACATATTGACTAAGCCATTACCTAGGGATGCATTTTTGTATTTAAGAGGTAAGTTATGGGTCATTCCCCTATCTAAAGCTCACTAAAATGAAGTTTTAGTGACGCATCAGCAAGAATCAAGTTGAAAATCCATCAGTTGATGTAGCATAATCATGGAAACATTGCATATGAATCAATACTTAGGGTACATTACTACTCATTTGGCTTGTGTTGTCTTTGGCATGTGTTGTCAAAGAGGGAGAGTATACTGTCATATCTTTCTTAAATTTGAATTTGTGTGTGGAGAGTTTGTTGTTTAGAAAAGAAGCTATGTAATTCCTTCATAGAGGGAGATTACTACATTAGGGAAGTTTGTGGCATAAAATCTAAGAGGAAGAATTATTCTGTCAGAAAAATACTTGTTTTCAAATTTCATCTATAATGACATGTTGTGTTTCCATCAATTCCAAAGAGGAAATTGTTGGCTACAATTGTTCAATTGTGTGTTGTCTTTGATATTAGAAATGTCATATCAATCAATAGATAGAGTCTACCAATCTTAGTTGGTCAGCACAGAAAATTCCAGAGTCTATCGAGCATTTCTAAAAGATACTCAATAGAAACGATTCTTATCGAGCTCACTCAGGTGTCAAAGGTTTCTATGACAGAAGTCAGTGTTAACTAAGCTCACAAGGTTAACAAAGGAAAGTTAGTGTTTACCGAGTTCACTTGGTTTCCAAAGGATTTTTTAAAGTTTGCAGTGTTTATCGAGCTTCAGTTGATTAACACTAGAAATCATTTCTATAGCAATGTTTACCAAGAAAGGTTGGCCAATGAAGGATTTCATTGTTTTGGTAAATAAAGTTTAATTGTTTCATGTAATGATTGTAGCCAACTGATGTAATGATTATTGGTAATTGTAACTTCCAAATGAGATGAATTGACAATTTGTAGGTACATATGAAAGGTCAAGTCTTGAATTCTAAAGTATGGATGAGTGTAATAAGCAAGCATGCAAGTGTGTTGAGGAAAGTGTGACTGAATTTTGAAGCAAGATCAAATATCCTTAATGAGAAAAAAAGTTGTATTCAATCATAAAGGATCTTGTGAAGTAGAACAAAGATTTGTATCAGCAATTTAGTTGCATCTCATTTAGGTCAATGCATTGTTACTTTCTCACCATTGTAGCAGTGATTTCTAAATCTCTTAAAAAAGTTGGTCTCACAGCCATTTTTGTAAATCCTCTAACAAGGTGATAGTTCTATTGAATTATTCTAAAGTCCTCTAGCAAGGCCACTCCTAGTAGGGTGATTAAATCCTTTAACAAGGTCACACCTAACAGTGTGTTTTGTAACCTTAAACAAGATTGGCTCCTAACAGGGTTCACTTCTTAAGAGTGAAAATTGGTAGCTAGTTACTTGGTGGTTTTTCTCATATTGGGTTTCCACATTAAATCTAGTATCTCTTGTGTTCATGTTATTTATTTTATGCATGCATGTTAAATCTATTTGAATGCTTAAAGATTAGTAATAAGTTAACTTACAGTACATCTACTGAGTTATAGACATTTTTTGTGTGGCTACCAAGTGACAGCAGTAACTATTTTATAAAACATCTTAGGGATCTATGGATTTGTTTTTGTAGTAACTAGTTCACTACCCCACCCCCCCCCCCCCCCCCCCCACCCCTCTTAGTTACTCCATATATATTTCCAACAATTGGTATTAGAGCATTTGGTGCTTGCAAGAAGGATTTCAAGGTTCTAAGCTAAAGATCAAGATGTCTCACAAGAGGGAAATTCCAAGGATTAATAGGGATAACTTTTCAGGGTGGCAATGTCTCATGAGACTCCATCTAGCTTCTATTAGAGATACAAGATTGAAATAACTTGATCAAGAATATGTAACTCCTTCTAGTACATTACCTATCAATGAAATTGTTGAGAAAAAGACTCATAACACCATGATGATAGACATTGCATTTGCCTTCAACTATGAATAATTTGATGATATCAAGGACTGTAAAGCTTCCTTTAAAATATGGAATAAGCTAAAAGGTATCTATGGAGGTGATGAAAATGTGAGGAGAGCTGAAGTAGAAAGTCTAATAGGACAATTTGATTAGATGAGGATGCGATAGGATGAAAACATTGCAAAATATGTCGAAAGATTCAAAGCAAGCATCATTGCAATCAAAGCTTTTGGAGGAGATATCAAAGAAGAAATAGTTGTAAGTAAAGTTCTTCAGAAATTACTTCCCATTTATGCAATTAGAGTTTCTAAAATTTAGGAAAGAATATGTGAAGAAAATCATAAGATAAATTTAGAGGCCATAGTAGGAAGATTGACTGTATTTGAGCTAGATAGCTATGATAATTATGTTCTAGCTTCCAAGAAAATTGAAGCAGCATTTGAAGCCAAGCTTTCACTCAAAGAAAAAGGCAAGATGATAAAGGATTCCTAGTCAGAAAGTGAAGAAGAATTAGAAAAAAGTTCTGACACTGATCTTGAGGTGGTTGAAGCTCTACTAGCAAAGAAATATTCTAGAGGTGAAGGAAAATACAAAGGTAAAGTTCTTCTAATCTATTTTTCATGTGAAGAAATTGGTCATATTACTACTAGGTGCCCAAACAAGCAGAACAAGGATGAGAAGAAAGGTCATAATTGCAATGGCAAGAAAGACTTCAAATCATTGAATGACAAAGGTAAGAAAACATGTTTCATGACTAAAGATTCTAAGGATTTTGATGATAGTGAAAATGAAATTTTTTACATTACTATGAAAGATGAATCTGATAATGATGAGGAAGATAAGATGGCACTTATCTCTCATGTAAGAAAAAATGATACATGGATCATAGACAGTGGTTGTTCACATCATATGACTGGTCATAAAATAAAGTTTGAACATTTTGAAGACTATAATGGTGGCAGTGTGAGGTTTGGTAATAATAAACCTTGTTGCATAAAAGGAAGAGGAAGAATCTCACTAACCAAAGAGCTTGTATGTGATAATGCCTATTGGGTTGAAGGACTAAAATACAATTTTTTGAGTGTGGTATAGCTAATCAATATTGGATTCAAGGTGGAATTCATGCAAGGAAAAGCAAGACTACTAGATGACAAAGGAAAGCTGATTGGATTGGGGATACAAATAAAATGTAACTTGTTCTATCTTGAACTTGGTGAAAGTTCATGTTTTATTGCTCAAGTTGAATAAAGTTGGTTATGACATAAAAGGCTATGTAATATGAATTTTGATAACTTGGTAAAGATAAGAAAATTTAGGAGAGTAAGAGGCATTCCTAGTATAAAGAAACGTGATGTTGGTCTATGCAAGAATTGTCAAATTGGTAAGATGGGAAAGACTAGCTTTAATAGTAAAAATTATTAGTCTAAATAAATTTTGGAAATTGTGCATACTGATTTGTGCAGACTTGTTAGAATTAAGAGCTATACTAGAGAAAAGTTCTTCATTCTTTTTGTTGATGGTTACTCTAGAATGATGATTGTCATGTATCTAAGAGAGAAATTAGAAGCATTTGAGAAGTTCAAATGGTATTTGGCTAGAGTAGAGAAGGAAATAGGAAAAAGACTGAAATGTTTGAGGTCAGACAAAGGTGGTGAATTCATCTCTTATGAATTCAATAAATTTTGCATTGAAAGAGAAATCAAAAGATAGGTATCAGCTCCTAGAACTCCCAAGCAAAATGGAATAGTTGAAAGGAGGAATAGATCTATCATGGATTGTGCAAGGACTCTAATGATTGAAAAGAACATTGCTATCATGGATTGTGCAAGGACTCTATTGATTGAAAAGAACATTACCTAAAAGTATTTGGCAGTAAACGTTACATCTTGAAAGAATTTAGAAAAGTTAAATTTGATGTGAAGGGTGATGAAGGAATATTTTTGGGATATTCTTGCAAGAGTAATGCATATAGATGTTTGAACTTATCTACTCACAAAGTCATAGAAAGTGCACATGTGAAAGTTGATGAGTTTGCAGAAAAGACTGAAGAAGAAAGCAAAAAGGAACTAGAAGATTATAGGAGATTTATTTTCATTGAACCTAATACAATGCCAGATACATTTGTCAATAAAGAAACTTCTACTCCTGAGTCTTTAGTCATCGAGTTGCAAGAAGTTCAACCTGATTTGAAGGAACTTGAGTCACTAGTGAAAGGACCCAAGCAATAGTTAGATCAACTAGAACTAGAATTTCAAAATGAAGAAAATGGAACTCAATCAAAGGGAAAAGAACCTATATTAGCCAAGTATGTCAGGAGACATCATGCATCAGATCAGATTATTGGAGACAAATTTGAAGGTGCTATGACAAGAAGTAAGATAAAAGGTCCTTGTTTACTTGCTAATTTTGAACCTAGAAATTTCAAAGATGCATTAGAAAATGAAAGTTGGATTGAGGCTATGAATGAAGAGATAGAGAAAATAGAAAAGAAAAAAACATGGACTCTTGTACATAGGCTCAAAGATAAAAATGTGATTGGAACTAAGTGGGTATTTAGAAATAAGTTGAATGAGGATGGTAAGGTATTAAGAAACAAAGCTAAATTGTTGTGTAAAGGCTACTCTCAAGAAGAGGAATTGATTATGGAGAGACTTTTTCTCCTATTGCAAGACTGGAAGGTGTCAGGACCTTACTTGCATATGTTGCATACAAAAGATTTAAGGTATATCAGATGGATGTCAAATCTACATTTCTCAATGGTATTCTTGATGAAAAGGTCTACATTGAGCAGCTTGAAAGTTTTGTTGATCCAGACAAGAAGGACATGGTCTAAAAGTTACACAAAGCATTGTATGGTCTGAAATAAGCCCCTAGAGCATGGTATGAAAGATTGCATATCTATCTCATTCAGATTGGTTTTTAGAGAACTAATGATAATAATAGTGTGTATATCAGGGAAGGACTAGATAACAAGATTATTTTGGTACAAATATTTGTGGATGATACTTTGTTTACAGGAAATGATGATCAATGCAAAGAATTTTTAGAGAAAATGAACAAGGAATTTGAAATGTCAATGTTCGGTGAGATCAAATTCTATGTTGGTATTCAAATTCAGCAAAGCAAGAATGGTATCTACATTACTTAGTCAAAATACATCAAGGAGATACTCAAAAAGTTTGGTATGGAAGATTGTAAACTAGTTGGGACTCTCATGTGTACAGGACTAAAACTTACCAAGGATGATGAATTAAAAGAGGTAGATCAGACCTTATATAGATCAATGATTGGAAAGTTGCAGTATGTAGTTCATACAAGGCCTGATATTACTCTTGTAGTTGGTATTGTAGCAAGATTTTCAGCAAAACCAAGAGCAAATCACATGATGGAAATCAAAAGGATCTTGAGATACTTGAAAGGCACTAAATATTATGGATTGTGGTACAAATTTGGATGTAATTTGGACTTAAAAGTGTTTACTGATGTTGATTGAGCAGGAAACATTGATGACAAAAAGAGTACAAGTGGTGGACCATTCTTTACTAGAAAGAGGTTGGTTTCCTAGACAAGTAAAAAGAAAAATTGTACATCCCAATCTACAACAGAAGTAGAGTATGTTGTAGCAGTAGTAAAATATTAAAATATTGTTTGGTTTAAATAGTTATTGGAAGGCATGAAGGTTGAGATCAAAGAACTAGTTGTTATGTTTTTTGATAATACAAGTGCAATCAACATATCCAAGAATCCAGTGATGCACTCCAAAACAAAGCACATTGCAATAAAGTATCATGTTGTCAGACAATTGGTGTAGGATAAGGAGATTAAATTGGAATGTGTCCATACAAAGGAGCAAATTGCTAACATATTCACTAAGCCATTACCTAAGGATGCATTTTTGTATCTAATAGGTAAGTTAGGGGTCATTCCCCTATCTGAAGCTCAATAAAATGAAGTGTTAGTGATGCATCAACAAGAACCAAGTTGAAGATCCATCAGTTGATGCACCATAATCATGGAAACATTACATATGAATCAGTACTTAAAGTACATTACTACTTATTTGGCTTGTGTTTTCTTTGGCATGTGTTGTCAAAGAGGGAGAGTATACTATCATATCTTTCTAAAATTTGCATTTGTGTACGAAGACTTTGTTATTTAGAAAAGAAGCTATGTAATTCCTTCATAGAGAAAGATTACTACATTAAAGAAGTTTGTGGCATAAAATCTTAGAGGGAGAATTGTTCTATCAGAAAAAGACTTGTTTTCAAATTTCATCTACTATGACATGTTGTGTAGCCATCAATGCCAAAGAGGGAGATTATTGGATACAATTGTTCAATTGTGTGTTGTCTTTGATGTTACACAAATGTCATATCAGTTAGTAGATAGAATCTATCAAGCTCAGTTGGTCAACGAAGAAAATTCCAGAATCTACTGAGCATTTGTGAAAGTTACTCAACAAAAATAGTTCTTATCAAGCTCACTCGAGCATCGAAGGCTTTTGTGGTAGAAGTTAGTGTTAACTAAGCTCACAAGGTTAATAAAGGAAGTTAGTGTTTACCAAGTTCACTCAGTCTCCAAAGGATTTTGTAGAGTTCACAATATTTACCAAGCTTTAGTTGGTTAACACTAGAAATCATTTCTAGAGTAGTGTTTATCGAGCAGGGTCGGCCAATGAAGGATTTCATTATTTTGGGAAATAAAATTTAATTGTTTCATGTAATGATTGTAGCTAACTAGTGTAACAATTATTGGTAATTGTAACTTGCAAATGAGATGACTTGACAATTTTTAAGGTATATATGAAAGGTCAAGTTCTAAATTCTAAAGTATGGATGAGTGTAATGAGGAAGCATGCAAATGCGTTGAGGAAAGTATGAGTGAATTTTGAAGAAAGATCAGATATCCTTGAGGAGTAGAAAATTTGTATTTGATCAAAGAAGATCTAGTGAAGCAGAACAAATATTTATATCAGCAATTCAGTTGCATCTCATTCAAGTCAATTCATTGTTACTTTCTCAACATTGTAGCAGTGATTTCTAAATCTCTTAATAGTGTTGGTCTCATAGCCATTTTTGTAAATCCTCTAACAAGGTGACAATTCTATTGAATTGTTCTAAAGTTCTATAGCAAGGCCACTCCTAGTAGGGTGATTAAATCCTTTAACAAGGTCACATCTAACAATGTGTTTTGTAACCTTTAACAGGGTTGGCTCCTAACAAGGCTCACTTCAGAAGAGTGAAAATTGGTAGCTAGTTACTTGATGGTTTTTCCCATATTGGCTTTCCACGTTAAATCTAGTGTCTCTTGTGTTCATTTTATTTCTTTTATGCACACATGTTAAATCTATGTGAATGCTTAAAGATCATTAATAAGTTAACTTATAGTACATCTACCGAGTTAGAACATTTTTCTATGTGGCTACCGAGTGACAGCAGTAACTAGTTTATAAGACATCTTAGGGATATGTGGATTTTTTTTTGTAGTAACTAATTGACCCCCCTCCCTAGTTACTCCATCTATATTTACAATAGATAGTGGGGGGTGTGTTGAGTCAAGAAGGTAGGCTAGTAGCCTTCTTCAGTGAGAAGCTAAATGAATCTAAGATGAAGTATTCTTCTTATGACTTAGAATTGTATGATTTGGTTTAGTTTCTTAGGAAATGGAGGCATTACCTACTACCCAAGGAGTCTATGATATTTACTAACAACCAATCCCTTAGGTACATCAATACCCAAAAATAGTTAAGCAATAGACATTTGAATTGGATGGAATATCTTCAAGAATTCACATTCACTATCAAGCACAAGAAGGGGCAATTAAATAAGGTTGCAGATGCACTAAGAAAGAGGATGTTGACCATTCAAGAAGTTCAACTACATAAAATTTCTGTTCTCAAGGACCTCTACAAGGATGATGAAGATTTTTCTAAAGCTTATAATGTATGCAATAAATTTTAAAATAATTTTCATAGTTCTTTTTCTTATTATAACTTGCAAAGTGGACTATTGTTCATAAGAAACCAATTGTGTGTTCTTAAGGGTTCAATGAGATAGAAACTTATCCAAGAAAAAAATAATGGAAGCTTAAGTGAACATTTTGGCATCAAAAAGACCCTAGAGCTAGTTCAAAGGTTCTACTATTGACCAAAATTGTCAAGGGATGTAACATAGTGTGTTGAGTATTAAGTAGTGTGCACGAAGGAAAAAGGAGGGGCTAGTAATGCAAGTTTGTATGAAACTTTACCAATCCCTAATAGGCCATGAGAGTGTATTAGTATGGACTTAATTGTGGGGTTACATAAGAAAAAATAGGTTTGTGATAGCATCTTTTTTGTGGTAGACAGATTTAGCAAGATGGGTCACTTCATACCTAGTAAGACTACCCATGATGCTAGCCATACACCCATTTTTTATGGAGATTGTGAGGATTCAAGGACTACACCTAAGAATTGTGTTAGATAGGGATGTCAATTTTATGAGCCATTTTTGGAAAAACTCATGTACCAAGTTGGGAACTAACCTATCTTTTGGATCAACTTACCACCCTTAGATTGATGGTCAAACTGAGGTGGTTAATAGGGTGCTGGATAACTTATTAAGGTGCTTAGCTAATGAGTATGGTCAAACCTAAGATGTGATTATTCCTCAGTAAGAATATTCAAATCATGACAGTGTGAATAAAAAAATTGGTAGAAGCCCATTTGAGATTGTTTATGGGATGCATCCAAGGGGTGTGTGAAAACTTAGAGACCTTGGAGCTATGGAGTATAGTACTGGACATGTAGAAGACTTCACCCAAACCATGAAGGAGATTCAAGAATAGGTTAAGACAACTATACAAAAGACTACACAAATATGGAAGGCTAAAGTGGATGAGAAAAGGAGTGATGTTCAGCTTTTAGTAGGTGGTTATGTCATGGTACATTTGAACAAATCTAGGTTGTAGAAAGGAGTACCTACCAAACTACAAATGAAAAGACTGTGACCTTGTAAGATCATAGCTAAATATGGGGTAATGCATATAATGTGGAACTACCTAGTGATCTAAATAGCTCACATGTTTTCAATGTGGTAGATTTTATCAAGTTTAAAGGGCCTTCAACTAAAGTAGATTTGAACATATAGAAGGTTGAAAAGGCTATGGCATTTGATCTCCTACCTCCCAAGATGCAGCTAGAGGCAGAGCAAGTATTAGATTCAAGAGTCAAGAAGACTACTAGTCACAAGGTGGAAATGGAACACCTCATCAAGTGAAAAGAAAAGTAAGATTAAGAGGAAACATGGATTATAGCTATAGATATCAAGAGGATGGGAATTTTTGATGACATTTTTTCTACATGAGTGACATGATTTGCTCTTGTGGGAAGCATGGTGCAGGAGCACCTAGGTAAGGCTACTTAGTAACCTAGGGTTCCTTGTTGAGTTTTGTCTTATAGTGGCCTTAGCCAATCCACTAGTGAAATAAAGGGGGTTAGTGAGTCCTAGAGTAATAATTATCCATTGGGAGGTATAATTAGGTCCTCATACTACTTGGTTGTCCAAAGTTGCCAGGTGATGTATAAATTGTTGTCATCATTGCTAAGGACAGAATTGTGCATTTAGAGGGCTATATTACTAAAATGAGGGGTCGAATGATGGTTTCATGACATAAGTGACATATTCAAGAACTTTTTAGAGTTTCATGAGGTTTTGACCAAGCCTAGTCTGACTAGGAGAAAAATTGTCAAGTCACATGATAATTTTGTAGAATTGCTATAAGTTGTCATGTCAACTTTTATTGCAAAAAGTGCAATTTTGATTAGAAGGTTTAATAACCACCTCAAAGTGGTTGGATCAAGTGTAATGGATCTATTTAGGGCCTCCCTTTACTTGTAACAAGGGTTGGATGACATTATGTAAGAATTTGCGTTAATGAATAATCACATCTATTTAGTTAATTTACCACAATCAAGGTCTTTTGCTTCATTTGGGTACTTAATTGATTGAAATTTGTACTATGATTTAGTTTTAGGTTGATATATGTAAATAATAGGTTCTATATGTGATTATTTAGTAACTACAATTTCATTTCCTTAAATTTTAAAAACCATTTGTGTTCTTTACTATTGTTGGTTTGAGCCAGGCAAATTTTGAAGATGGGGCCATGATTTACCTTTCCACCATGGCATCTATATGATCTCTTGGAATGTGTGAGATGAATCCTTGTACTATAATCATGCAAGAGCTTGGGCACTAGAATATAAGTTTTTCCTTTTTACAATGATTCCCTAAGCAAGCCAAGTGAGAATGTTTAGGGATCATAGTGATGGAAACAACATTTAATGGGGCTAAATGCATTGGTTTCGTCAACCTAAGTGCATGGGGAGAAGGTTATGAAGGTGAAGAAGCCATATACCCAAGGATAAGTCCTATTGACATGTTTTAATAGGCATTAGAGAAAACCCTTGTTAGTGCTGACAACATTTTGGCGAAACCCTCAAGTTTAGGCTTAAAAATAACATCCAACTGTATAGACAGGATGGGCAAGTGAGACTAGGTGAATCTCAAAGGTCTTTCAAATGGGTATCTACATGGGAAGATTTTTTTCCACCTTGTTAATATTTTTCACAACTTGTGTACTAAAATGTGTGTTTGGAGGCCTAATTCCCTGTAGCCCAATTAGGTCAAGTTTAACACAATTTCTTGAAATTGATAGGGATTAATTAGAAAGTTTAGTTAAAGAGTCTTGGAATGGATCCAATAACTTCAATAAAAACCTCTCCCTACATTATTAGGTAGTTTTGAACATCTTTGATAATTTGATGTGGGTTAACCAAGAAGGTATCTATGAGACAAGATAGTAGTTGAGTTTATTGAAACATTGGTCTAGGCAAGTTGAAGAGAAGAAGCAGAGGATCAAAATCCTTCTAAGGTAGGGATGGTGGAATAACCCTAATAGGCTAGACAAGAGGCCTATAAAAGACCATAGGAGAAGATAGGGTGAAGAGAAATACTTTTCCTTACATCATAGATTATCTAGATCATACAATTAAGAGTGTGCACAGAAATAGGAAAGCTAGATGATGATATGATGGATTTCGTGAAGGCATCATTTAGATAGAGTTTATGGGAAGAAATTTCTATTTTTTGGATTTCATATCCTAATAGAGATAGAATCAGGTTAAGAAGACATAGAAAAATGTATAATACATACTAAACATGTTATGGTTTATCACCCACACCCAAATGAGAAATGCATGAAGAGTAGTGAAGGTTGTGAGCCAATAATTTGAGTGTAACTATGAAAATGATGTAATATAGTACTAATGTAACATTTAACTATATAATCATAAGTTGGTCCTATGTAACTATTGTAAATTGAGAAAGACTCAAGGAGGACTCAATAATATTTTTTCAGGCTTGATATAAAGGAAATGGGTATGTGCAGGATCATGGTATACCAAACTATGGCCTTAAGTGGCAGTGAAAAATCAGCAAATTAGGGTTATGTCAACTTGACATATGATTTAAAAGTGATTATAGACTTTATATAAAAAAATTGTAAGAAAATAAAATGTAGGAAATTGAATATAGTTTCTAAACTACTAGGCCTTATTAGGAGGAAAAAATAATTGATTGGTCAAAAGTTTGGATTTTAATGCAGTACTAAAAAAATTTCATGGCGAAAATAAAAAGTAGGTGTATGTATGACCACCTTAATAAAAGTCAAATGATAATATTTTTTTATATAATTATAGATATAAAAATTACACTCATGCTCAGATGTGACACATATTTTTTGATATTTATATTCCAAATAAATAATTAAATATGTTGTCACGGAATGGGTCGAAGGGGTTCATAGGTCACCTAATGAAACACTTTGAACCATGTGAAGGATTCTAACATGTCCCTAGGGGTTCAAGGACCCCTAGGGACATATGTAGCGATTCAATGGGTTGAAGAGGGACATAGGTCAACCTATGACCCCCATCGATTGATACAAAGGATTCTAATATGTTAGTAGGGGTCCTAGAACACCTAGGGACATATGTCATCATATAATGGGTCAAAGGGGGTCATCAGTCACCCCATGACCCCGTTCCACCCATATGAATGATTCTAACATGTCCCTAGGAGTCCTAGGACCCCTAGAGACATATGTCATCATGTAATGGGTCGAAGCAGGTCATCGCTCACACCATGACCTCCTTCGACTAATATGAAGGATTCTAACATGTCCCCTGGGGACATATGTTTTCATTTAATGGGTTGAAGTGGGTTATAAGTCAACTTGTGACCCCCTTTAACCCATACGAAGGATTCTAACATATGTGGTCATGTAATGGGTCAAAGGGGGTCATAGGTCAACCTATGACCCCCTTTGACCCATAGGAAGAATTCTAATATCTCCCTAGGGGTCCAAGGACCCCTAGGGACATATTAGATGATGACATATGTCCCTAGGGGTCCTATGATGAACCAAAGGGACATATGTTGTCATGTAAAGGGTCCAAGGGGGTCATAGGTCACCTTATGACCCCATTCGAACCATAAGAAACATTCTAATATGTCCCTAGGGGTCCTAGGACCCCTAGGGACATATGTCATGATGTAATGGGTCAAAGGGGTTCATAGCTCAACCTATGACCCCCTTTGACCCATAAGAAGCATTCTAACATGTCCCTAGGGGTCTTGGGACCCCTAGGGACATATGTCATCATGTAATGGAACTTTTGACCCATATGAAAGATTCCAATATGTCCGTAGGGGTCCTAGGACCCCTCGGGACATATGTCATCATGTAATGGGTATAAGGGGGTCATCGGTCACCCAATGACTACCTTCGACCCATATGAAAGATTCTAACATGTCCCTAAGGGTCCTAGGACCCCTAGGGACATATGTCACCATTTAATGGGTCAAAGTGGGTCATAGGTAAACCTATGACCCCCTTCAACCCATTCAAAAGATTTTAATATGTCCCTAGGGGTTCTAGGACCCCTAGGGACATATGTTGTCATGTAATGGATCGAAATGGGTCATAGGTCAACATATGAACCCCTTTGACCCATACGAAGCATTCTAATATATACTTAGGGCTCCTAGAACCCCTAGGGACATATGTCATAATCTAATGGGTTGAAAGGTGTAATAGGTCAACATATAACCCCCTTCAACGCATAAGAAGCATTCTAATATGTCCCTAGGGGGTCCTAGGACCCCTAGGGAAATATGTCATCAGTCAATGGGTCGAAGGGGGTCATAGGTCACCCTATGACCCCCTTCGACCCATAGGAAGCATTCTAATATGTCCCTAGGGGTCTTAGGACCCCTAGGGACATATGTCATCATTTAATGGGTCGAAGTGGGTCATAGGTCAACCTATGACCCTCTTCGACCCATAGGAAAGATTCTAATATGCCACTAGGGGTCCTAGGACCCCTAGGGACATATATCATCATGTAATGGGTCGAAGGGGGTCATAGGTCAAACCATGACCCCCTTTGACCCATAGAAAGGATCATAATATGTCCCTAGGGGTCCTAGGACCCTTAGGGCCATATGTCCTCATGTAATGGGTCGAAGGAGGTCATAGGGTGACTATGACCACCTTGGACCCACACAAAAAATTCTAATATGTCCTTAGGGGTCCTAGGACCCCTAGGGACATATGTCATCCTGTAATGGGTTGAAGGGGGTCATAGCTCAACCTATGACCCCCTTCAACCCATACAAAGGATTCTAATATGTCCCTAAGGGTCAAAGGACCTCTAGGGACATATGTCATCATGTAATGGATCGAAGGGGGTCATAGGTTCCTTTGACCCATACGAAGCATTCTAATATGTCCATAGGGGTCCTACGACGCCTAGAGAAATATGTCATCATTTAATGGGTCGAAGTGGATCATCGGTCAACCTATGTCCCTTTTCGACCCATAAGAAGGATTTTACTATGTCCCTAGGGGTCCTAGGACCCCTAGGGACATATGTCATGGAAGGCGGTCATAGAGTCGACCCATAAGAGGCATTATAATATGTCTTTATGCGTCCTAGGACCCCTAGGGACTTATGTCATCATGTAATGAGCTGAAGGGGGTCATACGTCACCCTATGACCACCTTCGACCCATATGAAGCATTCTAAAATGTCCCTAGGGGTCCTAGGACCCCTAAGGCCATATGCCATTATGTAATGGGTCAAAGGGGATCATTGATCACCCCATGACGCCCTTCAACCCTAGGACCCCTAAGGACATATGTCATCATTTAATAGGTCGAAGCAGGTCATAGGTCAACCTATGACCCCCTTTGAATCATATGAAGGATTATAATATGTCCCTAGGGTTCTTACGACCTCTAGGGACATATTTCATCATGTAATGGGTCGAAGGCAATCATAGGTCAACCTATGAAACCCTTCGACCCATATGAAGCACTCTAATATGTCCCTAGGAGTCCTAGGACCCCTAGGGACATATGTCATCATGTAATAGGTCAAAGGGGGTCATAGGTCACCCTATGACCCTGTTCGATGCATACGAAGCATTCTAATATGTCCCTAGGGGTCCTACAACCCTTAGGGAAATATGTCATCATTTAATGGGTCGAAGTGGGTCATAGGTCAACCTATGACCCCTTTCAACCCATAGGAAGGATTGTACTATGTCCCTAGGGGTCCTAGGACCCTTAGGGACATATGTAATCATGTAATGGGTCGAAGAGGGTCATAGGTCAACCTATGACCCCAATGGCATCCCCAACATTAAAGCTCCCACAATAATCATGAAGTGCCTATGACATAAAAGGAAAAGAAATAGAGCAAAGTCGTTAACTATGAAAGTGGCCATGTAATATAAACAAACTATAGACATCAGCATCCAAAGAAAGGAAGTAGCTCACGTAAGATTAAGGAGAAGGTACGACCCACAAAAAGGAAATAGAGCCTTAGATTAAAATGGGAGTCATCCACACATTAAATGGTAGTCACCTAGCATAGAAAGGATGAATTAAAAGGTCAAACATAGATTGCATTCTTTCAATCTTCAATGCCAAGAAGCCTACGTTATTGGAGAAGGGAAAATCTTAAAAGGAATGCCCCGTGTTTTAAGAGCAGACCACCTACATTAAAGAGATGAGTCAGTTTTAAAAGTAGTCCCTCACCGTTGAGCAAAGGAGAAACCTGATGTTGGCTCTAATCAGGGGAAAAAAGGTGTAAAGTCTTATCCCACATTGGGTGAGTAAAGCTTTTTCTAATTCCTCAAATAAAAGATCACACATATTGTTGTGTGTCTTTTGGAAAGACAACATCTAGTTAGGGTCCGCGGATGACATTAGCTAAGTGATCAAATGCAAAATTTTAAACAAAAGTGCTACTATGATGATGTGGCGTGCGAAATGGAGATTCGCCAAGATTATGACATGTGGCAAGATGGACGGATAGCACAATTTTGCAAGAAGAAGTTGCTCACAAGTTAAATAATGTAGGATTGCAAAAATGTGACACGTGGTGAGGTGGGCTCCGAGCGTAGTGACGTGGTGGGGCTGTGCAGGTTTAGGCAAACACACAGGATTGCGCCATGTGGCACGATTAGGCAGTCGGCGCACACTCACAAAAACAAGATGCAAGGTGATTAAGTAATGTGGGAATGTGGGCTTGCACCACATGGTGGTAGGTCCTATGTTTGATGACAAGGCATTTGATGAAAAATAGGTAGCCAATCAATGAGTGCCACATGGCGTCAGTCAACAAAGGTTGACCCTAAATTTGAAGGGGTGAGGAAAAGATAAATAGTTTTAAATGTCATTTTATTATTTTTTCTCAAAAATGGAAGCACATTCAAAAATTCTGTTAAATCAAAAAGGGGATTCATTATAATGTTTAGAGATTAGATTTTTGAAATTTTTGAAATTTAAAATTCAGAGTGCAGACCTGAACATTTATAATAGAGGGGCATTTTTCAAAATGAGATTCAGGGGTTTCCTAAAGGCCAGATAGGCAATATTATATATCGCCAAAATTGGGAGAAGATGAACTTTTCGATTCTGAAGCCAATTTTTACACAGAACATAGTCTGTTCTTGCTATAGGGGGTTTTATATCAGAGGTTGGTTGGTGTGTTTTATCAAGTGTTTTGAATCACCAGTTGCAGGATTCAGTGAAAAGATGCCTAAAATACATTCAGTAACTTTTGTATCTGATTATTTTGTGTCTTCATGATGTTTTGGCTAAAATTTGATCAATTAGCATGTGTTCAGATTCAGTTATCAGATTTCATCATTTAGCTGAGATATTTGGAAGTTAGTTACAGGGTAATGATGAAACAAAAATTAGATCAGTTGGGTAGAGAGAGGAAAGAGATTTTGCAACTGAACAAGATGGGATTCCAAGTGGATAGATGCCAATTGCAGATTGAATCTGGGAATTCATCTTCATCCTATATTATTATTTCTTTCTTCCATTGTAAGGATTCCAGTTTTTTGTTACTGTCAGACCATTGTGGGTTGGAAATCTTTAGTCCTTCTGGGAGACCACTTTGTTGGATCCAAATCTGTGATTCCACCTTCATTCTTCAGCATGTTTCTCTCATGTGAACAGAAAATGTAAAGATAATACAGATAGTTCTGAGATGTTAGGTTGTTTCATGTTTTGATTTCATGCATTTGAATGTATAGTTTCAAGGAAATGAATACATATGAGCAGTAATTTCACTAGTTTCATTATAGTTCTTGTCTCCTAGATCAGCAATCTATAAGTCTTATGTGGTTTTGGAACAAAGATCTAAGACCCATTTGCATCCCTTTTAGGTTGTATATTTGATGTATTTTGTTGTTGGACCAAAGGGCCAAGTCAATGCTTGATATGTTTAAACAAGGTTACTTGTTACTTGAGAAGGATATTGTGTGAGAATGAGACCTAAATGAACATTGATGTCTGAATCACAAGGTGATTAGATAGATTTGATGTCTAGGTATATAGAATATGTCCTAATGTCATAGATGTATGTTTTGAATTCATGGAATTGCCCAATGGATTAGGCACTAATTATTTATAGGATCACTTGTTATACTTCCGCATATTTGAGGATTTGTTGAAACTCAACATCAATAATCAAACACTTTTCCATTTTCATGTTGAAGAGCTATAATAGAATGCCCTCACACAGCTTATGAGATTCCTAGATCTACATTTGGCTACTTTAGATTGATGTTATTTCATGAGTTATTAGGAGAAATAAGGGTTTTATCTGCTTCATATTAGATTCAGTGTATGCTTTGATGACTGGTACCATATAAAGAATCTATAGGTCTACCCGCCTAGGTTTTGCATAGCTGAAGAAGAAGAAGGGTCTAGCCTTATAGTTGGCCTGGTGTCTGAATGGGCATGTTGAAAATGGGAGTTAGCTGCCCCTAGATGTGTTGTGTTCTCATCAGGGTAATTGAAAACTAGTAACGTTTTCAAACACCAACAAAATGGTGACTCTGCTGGGGAGATAAGATGACAATCCATTTTGTTGAAAGGACAAGAGTCTTTGGTGTTGATTGAAAATTTCAGTCCTACTCTCAGTTGGGTTTTTCCCATCCAAATCACCAACAAAATAGTGACTCTGCTAGGGACTGTATTGAATCAAATTTAAGACAAACCTTGAGAATTTAAAAGATAGCAAAAGAAGTACATAAAGAATTTGTAGCAGTAGGTTATCTAATGTGTTTTCTAGGTCTCTTACTCAAATATCATGCACCCCAGTTAAGCTTTATTCTTGAACATCAGTATGTTGTAAAACTGGATGAAAATTGTGCGCCATGACTGTTATAGGTCTATCTTCAATCACTTCAGTCTTTGCAAGTGCTGTTGAGAAAGTCCAGAGTCAAGAATTGACTTATAAAGTCTAGTTTCTTTTCAAAGTGTTAATGATCTGCAAGTTTCTTTTACTTTAAAGGTCTGGTTTAGATTTTTCAATTGATAAATTATGTTTTATTTCTCACAAAGTGTGAGTGGCGACTCTCAAATCTCTATACCAATTGTTCCTAGTTTGATTCTCATTGCAAAATTTAACTATTTTCAATTGTATGGGCAGATCTGAAACTATTGATAGATCTTGGAAAGGAAGTTTTAAATTCTTGATAAGTTTTAAAGTGTTGTTTGCAATCTATTGTTAGAAAGAATTGAAGTGTAAAAGTAGATCACAATAGTGATTATTTTATTCATCTTGCAAAGGAGGTGGCAACTCTACAAAGTTTGATCAGTGGTGTGAAGGAATTTCAGTCTTGCACCTATGCCAAATCAACAGATCAAAGTTTAGCATCAACACTTGAGGTATTTTGGTTTTCATGCTTTCTTTTGATGGAAGTCAAATGTTAGAATCAGTGCCTCTATTCAATGATTTTCAGCACTAGAAAGAAAAGGTATAAATTTTGTTTATAATGGAGTTAGATCTCAAATTTGAGATTAGTTTGCCAAATTTTGATAGTTTAGAAATTGTGAATAATAACATTGCTATGTTGAACAGACTAGTTTATAAAAGGATTGTCAATCTTATAAGAATTCAAGTAGGAAGTACTCAAGGTTTAAGTGTCGAACAATGTTATTTAAGGCTTAAATCAATAATCAATAAGATGCCTTTTCATTGTAGACCTGAGGAATCTTCCCTACCTAGTATTTTCCTTGATGTTCTAGTATCTGATTGAGTCAACTGACCAACACCTATAAGATTACAAAGGTTCTTGCAAATTGAAAGATTCATTGAGGAGATCAAAGATGATGATTACAGATTTCTTGACATATCTTCTAATGATAATGAGTGTGCTGAAAGCCAACGTAGTAATAAATACAATGAGTCCATAGAGCAAGATAATCTATCTTCCAAATGTGAAGAGGTGGATTCAAATGTTAATGAATCAGGTAATAGCAATCAGCATGAAAAAGATGGATATAAAAGAGAAGATAATTTTTGTTACAGTACATATGAAGCTGAAGAAATTTGTAACAGCAGTAAGGGTAGTGATTGCCATGATAGGAATGAATGCTATAATAATGTTGATTTTTCATATTGTTACACTAAGGATCCTACTGTTGTAAGTTCTTCATGTTATCTAGATGATAACCAGAGCTAGGAGAAGATTTGTGAGGCAATCTTCTTGAGCTTCGATGAAATCTCAGAATTGTTGGCTTGTGAGTTTGAAAAGCACGTAAGTATTTCTAAGGATCTTCATATGTTCTCTCATAATACCTTCTCCTTCAGTCAAATCAATTCCTCAAAGTTTGATATGGAAGAAGAGGTAGAATCTGAACAATCCTTATCAGATTTTGGAGGTGTAGGTGACAGTTCCTCATATGTTTCTACACATGACGATTTGCTAGATGTAGAGAATGTTAATGAAGGGAAGGTTAAAGTTGTTTTAGATTCTTTTCATGTTGATCTTGCTAAACATTGTTTTGATGTTTCATATGGTGAAGTGGAAAATAATGAGTTTTGTCAATCTGATTATAGATTTTCTTTATATGCTGATAGGTCTTGTAAAGATGAGTTCAAGGTTTATTCTGACATTCAGTTTGATGAAGAAAATGATAATGATTAGCATAGTTTGGATCAGCACTTTCAGAATGAATTTTCATATATGGTGACTAATTAATGTTGTGAGTGTGAAGAGGTTTCAGTGAAAGATGAATCCGATTTAGTGATTGATATGACTACAAGTAGGCAAAAATCGGATTCCAAATACTCTTTGCAGTCAAAGACACAAGGTGAGTTGCAAGTTTTTGGTGTTTGCAACTTAGTGAATGATGTAGTTTTTGAAGTTTTTGTGTTTCCGATCAGCATGCATGAATCATCGTTGGATTTTGATTCTCAGTTTAGTTTATGTAGTCATGAGCATGCTGATTCTTTTTCTCATAATGAGCATGAAGATAAAATAGTCTTTGAATTTTATATGTAGTATGAGAATGAAGAAAGATATTTCGTTTTGCTAAGTAATTTGTTTCAATATGTTGATCTGATTGGTGAAACAAGGGAGAATGAGAATTTTAGTTTACCTTAGAAGAATGTAAATGAAAATCAAGTGTATGATAGAGGTAAGCATTTCTGAAACTTTTCGGTGGCTCGAGGCCATCGCTTGTACATAGTAGTTGTAGATTTCCCTATTTTTCAATAAGTTGTTCAAGAGAAGTTTTTGCTATCAGATGTGTGGTGTGCTTCTCCTAGAGATTTGAAACCTTGCCATGCTCACAAGGGGCATGCATCCCCAAATAGAGCCACTGTTGGCACTAAAATTGAATGGTCAATTTTGAGCACTTTTGAGAAAATTAAGCCCTATAAATGCTTTTAAGTGCATGTGTACCCAATTGTCAGTTTGAGGCCTAAGAGGTGTTCAATGTTTCTAACACCTTCCATTTAGTCTTCCTAAGCGTTCCATGATGAAAAATTGAGATTTTGAGCCATCCCATGAAGTCTCGTTTTGAGTAATTATCATTTCTGCATTTTCACCTATGTCAAATAGCAACAGGAGGTTGTGTTTGTCGTCGAATATCTTACACCTAGAAACATTTTGTGACTTCCCACTTTGGGAGTGTCAAGTGTCCATACCTAAGAGACTATGTTTCAGATTTTGAGTCGTTTTGAGTCTGTTTGACTAGGTTTTGAATCCCTCAAAGTTGATCTTTTAAATTTGTCATGCTGATGCACATTCCATATAATTCTAGGAAGCCTTGTTTGACAGGTTGTAACTTTTGACCAGTTGACCCAAATACTGAATTTCCTTTTGTGTTGCATTATAGATGTCAGAGACTTCCTATGCTTCAAGTTTCAGCTCTTGAAAAATCCGTTTGTTTAGTTTTCAAATGCTATCCCAAACACAATTTCTATCTTTTTACTGGTGTTAGCATTTGTAGATTTGTCAGGACTCCTGTTCGTGATGTTATAACTTTTGATCTGTGATTGCTCAAGTCAAATGGATTGTACCCCTGTGTTTTCCACTGAAAATACTTTAAGTATGCCAATTTTCAAGCCTTGACAAATCCATATGCACACTTTTCCAGGTCATTTACATTTGCCAAAATCACTTTTCAGTCAGTCTTCCTAGTTGCAAAATTCTGAGTAGCCTACTTTGAACGTCCGCCATTTGTGCCCAGTTATTCATCATGAGCCCAAATCACATATTCATAATGTCCTCATGACAAAGAACCAATGCCCCAGTTTTTGTCTTCCCAATTGTTCATTTGCCCAGTTTTCGAAGCCAATTCCAAACCCAGTTTATTGCTTTCTGACATGTTTTCTTGCAGGGAATTCTAAGAATGCAACTTTGATGGTGAATATCTTTTGACCTTGAATTATTCATGAGACAAGATTCAACAAGATGAGAGTATGTGGGACGAAGTATCAATGTGCCAATTTTCAGAACCCGGTTAGGTGTTTGGGTCAGTTTTTAAGGCCAGTCAATAGACCTCCTGGCACAAAAGTGATAGTTTGCAGATCAGTTATAATTTATTTTTTTCAATTGATTAATCAGTGATCGAATTTGTTTCTTATCAGTATGATGGGTTCGATGGATCAATTTAGCATTTCAGTTGTCTGGAAATAATTTATTTTTTAGCCAGACCCACTTTGGGGACCGACTAATTATACTAGAATGATAAGAATTGCCATTTGGATACTGCCAGTCAGAGTTTCATAACTATATCATTGATAAGTTAGAGATTGTCACGACTAGATACTCAAACTATTGTTGGTTCTTCTAGTGATCCTTTGTGTTAATCCCGATCCAAGAGACATACACAGGACTATTGGTACCCTATAATATAGTGTTGAGGCCAAGTGCTTTTTTTGCTATTCCAGCTCACTTTTGAAAGAAAAAAGTCTTCTCTCAAGGCATTGATTCTATAGTTTTGTGAGCACGCATTGTGGAAATGAATGGATATATTTTGAATTCTCAAGTTGATAATAAAGTTATGCTCTTGTACTAGTGTCATTGTTACAAGAAGTTCAAATGATATTAACACAACCACTCTATGGGAGAATCTAGGAACCCAACACCATAGAAGTGAGATATGCCTTTTATCTCAAGAAGTGAGTATTTTCTTCATTGCAAAAGGTGGAAGCATCTCCCAGGCTTTGTGTTGAAATGGCATAGATACTTGTTGATGTTCATTTGCAATGAATAAGTTGAAACAACAATATGAGGTGGCCCAAATTACGGCCTTTGTTTCTTTCTAGATTGACCTAACAAATATTTGTTCTTGAGAATTCACATCTCTAAGCTTGCCCCACATTGAAATTAAAGGGTAGAAGTAGTCAGTGCCATGAACGGGGGTGATATTCAAAGACTTGGCCAATAAAATGAAAGCCACAACATGGAAGGAGCCAACATTAAAGGTAGGACCATGCAGAATGTCAAAGACCCCACGTACAGGGTAGAGGCATCTACTAATAGAGGAGGCCGCAGTGTGCTAGGAAAGGCCATTGGGAAAGAATTTGAAGCTTCACACCATTAAGAAGGAGAGTTGCAGCATGATCAATAGCAATTCACAGGCAAGAATTTTAACAAAGACCTCCACATGCTAAACAGAATAGATTCCAAGTTGAAGGTAGGGCACGACTTCATCAGTGGAATTCTCAACATTAAACCTCCCATAGTAATCATGAAGTGCCTACGACGTAAAAGGAAAAGAAATAAAGCAAAGCTGCTAACTAGGAAAGTGGCCATCTAATATAAACAAACTGCAAACAATAGCATCCAAAGAAAGGAAGCAGCTCACATAAGATTAAGGAGAAGGCACAACTCAGAAAAAGGAAATAAAGCCTTAGATTCAAATGGGAGTCATCCATGCATTAAATGGCAGTCACCTAGCATAGAAAGGATGAATTAAAAGGTCAAATGGAGACTGCATTCTTTCAATCTTCAATGCCAAGAAGCCTGCGTTATTGGAGAAGGGAAAATCTTAAAAGGAATGCCTCGTGTTTTAAAAGCAGACCACTTGCATTAAAGAGATGAGTCAGTTCTAAAAGAAGTCCCTCACCATCAAGCAAAGGAGAAACCCAATGCTGGCTCTGATCAGGGCAAAAAAGGTGTAAAGTCTTATATCCCACATTGGATGGGTAAAGCTTTTTCTAATTCCTTAAATAAAAGATCACACATATTGTTGCGTGTCTAAAAGATAGGATCTTTTGGAAAGATAGCATCTAGTTGGGGTCCGCAGATGACATCAGCCGAGTGATCAAATGCAAAATTTTAAACAAAAGTGCTACGATGATGAAGCATTCTAATATGTCCCTAGGGGTCCTAAGACCCCTAGGGACATATGTAATCATGTAATGGGTCAAATGGGATCATCAGTCACCCCATGACCCCCTTTGACTCATATGAAGGATTCTAACATGTCCTTAGGGGTCCTAGGACCCCTAGGGACATATGTCATCATTTAATGGGTCGAAGTGGATCATAGGTCAACCTATTACCCCCTTCGACCCATACAAAGCACTTTAATATGTCCCTAGGGGTCCTAGGACCCCTAGGGACCTATATTTTCATGTAATGGGTTAAAGTGGGTCATAGGTCACCCTATTATTCCATTCGACCCATAGGAAGCATTCTAATATGTCCCTAGGGGTATATGTCATCATTTAATGGGTCGAAGTGGGTCATAGGTCAACTTATGACCCCCTTCGACCCATAAGAAGGATTTTATTATGTCCCTAGGGGTCCTAGGACCCCTAGGGCCATATGTCATCATGTAATGGACTGAAGGGGGTCATAGTTAAAAATATGACCTCCTGCAACCCATAGGAAGGATTCTAATATGTCCTTAGGGGTCCTAGGACCCCTATGGACATATGTCCTCATGTAATGGGTCGAAGGGGGTCATAGGTCACCCTATGACCCCCTTTGACCCATAAGAAGCATTCTAATATATGTCATCATGTAATGGATCGAAGGGGATCATAGGTCAACCTATGACCCCCTTTAACCCATACAAAGGACTCTAATATGTCCCTTGGGGTCCTAGGACCTCTAGGGACATATGTCATCATGTAATGGGTTAAAGGGGGTCACAGGTCAACCTATGATCCACTATGACCCATATGAAGCATTCTAATATGTCCTTAGGGTTCCTAGGACCCATAGAGACATATGTCATCATGTAATGGGTTGAAGGGGGTCATAAGTCACCCTATGACCACCTTCGACCCAAAGAAAGCATTCTAATAGGTCCCTAGCAATCCTAGGAGCCCTAGAGACATATGTCATCATATAATGGGTCGAAGGCGGTCATAGGTCACCCTATGACCCCCTTCAACCAAAAGGTAGCATTCTAATAAGTCCCTACGGGTGCTAGGAGCCCTAGGGACTATACGTCATCATGTAATGGGTCAAAGGGGGTCATTGGTCACCCCATGACTCCCTCCAACCCATACAAAGCATTCTAATATGTCCCTAGGGGTCCTAGGACCCCTAGGGACATATGTCATCATGTAATGGGTCAAGGTGCGTCATACGTCAATCTATGACCCCCTTTAACATGTAGGAAGCATTCTAATATGTTTGTAGGGGTCCTAGGACCCCTACGGACATATGTCCTCATGCAATGGGTTGAAGGGGGTCATCATTCACCTTATGACCCACTTTGACACATATGAAAGGTTCTAACATGTCCCTCGAGTGTTAGGACCCCTAGGGACATAAGTTGTCATTTAATGTGTAAAAGTCGATTATAGGTTGACTTATGACGCACCTTGACCCATTACATGATGACATATGTCCCTAGGGGTCCTAGGATCCCTAGGGACATATTAGAATGCTTCGTATGGATTGAAGGGGGTCATGGGGTGACAAATGACCCCCTTTGACACATTAAATGATGACATATGTCCCTAGCGGTCCTAGGACCCCTAGGGACATGTTATAATCCTTCATATGGGTCAAAGGGTTTTATGGGGTGACCAATGACCCGCTTCGACCCATTACATGATGACATATAGTCCCTAGGGCCCCTAGGGACTTATTAGAATGCTACCTTTGGGTCGAAAGGGGTCATAGGTCACACCCATTACATGATGACATATGTCCCTAGGGCTCGTAGGACCCCTAGGGACTTATTAGAATGCTTCCTTTGGGTTGAAGGGGACCTATGACTCCATGTCCCTAGGGGTCCTAGGAGCCCTAGGGACATATGTCATCATTTAATGGATTGAAGTTGGTGATAGGTGAACCTATGACCCCCTTCCACCCATACAAATGATTCTAACAAGTCCATAGGGGTCCTAAGACCCCTAAGGACATATGTCATCATGTAATGGGTGAAAGGGGGTCTTCAGTCCCTCCATGACCCCCTTTGACCCTTATGAAGGATTCTAACATTTTCATAGGGGTTCTAGAACTCCTATGGACATATTTAATCATTTAATGGCTCGAAGTGGGTCATAGGTAAACCTATGACCCCCTTCGACCCATGCGAAGGATTCGAATATGTCCCTAGGGTTCCTATTACCCATAAGGACATATGTCGTCATTTAATGTGTCGAAGTGTGTTATAGTTCAACCTATGATCCCCTTCAACCCATATGAAAGATTTTAACATATGTGGTCATGTAATGGCTTGAAGGGTGTCATAGGTCAACCTATGACCCAATTTGACCCATAGGAAAGATTCTACTATAACTAGGGGTCCTAGGACCACCAAGGACATATTAGATAATAATATATGTAGGACCCCTAGGGACATATTTCATCATGTAATGGGTCGAAGGGGGTCATAAATCAATCTATGACCCCTTTCCACCCATATGAAGCATTATAATATGTCCTTAGGGGTCCTAGGACCCCTAGGAACATATGTCATCATGTAATGGGTCGAAGGGGGTCATAGCTCAACATATGAACCCCTTCGACCCATAGGAAGCATTCTAATATGTCCCAAGGGGTCCCAGGACCACTAATGACAAATGATATCATGTAATGTGTCCAAGGGTGTCATAGGTCAACTTATGAACCCCTTTGACCCATAGGAAGGATTCTAATATGTCCCCAAGGGTCCTAGAACCCCTCAGGACATATATCGTCATGTAATAGGTCAAAGGGGGTCATCAGTCACCCCATGACCCCCTTCGACCGGAATGAAGGATTCTAACATGTCCCTAAGGGTCTTAGGACACCTAGGGACATATGTCATTATTTAATTGGTCAAAGTGGGTCATAGGTCAATCTATGATGGCCTTCGACCCATATGAAGGATTTTAATATGTCTCTAGGGGTCTTAGGACCCCTAGGGACATATGTCATTGTGTAATGGGTCAAGTGGGTCATAGTCAACCTATGACTCCCTCAGACCCATACAAAGCATTCTAATATGTCGCTAGGGGTCCTAAGACCCCTAGGGACATATGTCGTCTTGTAATTGGTCAAAGATTTTCATAGGTCACCCTATGACCCCTTTTGAGCTAGAGAAAGCATTCTAATATGTCCTTAGGGGTCTTAGGATTCCTAGGGAAATATGTTATCATTTAATGGGTCGAAGAGGGTCATAGGGCACCCTATGACCCCCTTTAACCCATAAGAAGCATTCTAATATGTCCTAGGGGTCTTAGGACACTTAGGGACATATGTCATCATTTAATGGGTCAAAGTGGGTCATAGGTGAACCTATGACCCCATTCAACACATAAGAACGATTCTACTATGTCACTAAGGGTCCAAGGACCCCTAGGGACATATGTCATCATATAATGGGTCGAAGGGGTTCATAGGTCAAACTATGACCCCCTTCAACCCATAGAAAAGATTGTAATATGTCCCTAGGGGTCGTAGGACCCCTAGGGACATATCTCCTCATGTAATGGGTTGAAAGGGGTCATAAGTCACCCTATGACCCCCTTCAACCCATAAGAAAAATTTTAATATGTCCCTAGAGGTCCTAGGACCCCTACGAACATATGTCATCATGTAATGGGTCAAAGGGGGTCATAGATCAACCTATGACCCCCTTTGACCCATATGAAAGATTCTAATATGTCCCTAGGGATCTTAGGACATATTGGGACATATGTCATTATGTATTGGGTCAAATGACCTATGACCCCCTTCAACCCATACGAAGCATTATAATATGTCCCTAGGTGTCCTAGGACCCCTAGGGACATATTTCGTCATGTAATTGGTTGGAGGGGGTCATATGTCGCCCTATGACCCCCTTTGACCCATATCTGACATTGTAATATTTTCCTAGAGGTCCTAGGACCCCTAGGGAGATATGTCCTTATGTAATGGGTAGAAGGGGGTCATAGGTCAATCTATAACCCCCTTCGACCCATATGAAGAATTCTAATATGTCCCTAGGGGTCTTAGGACCCTTAAGGACATATGTCATCATATAAATGGTCTAAAAGGGTCATACATCACCCTATGACCCCCTTCAACCCATACGAAGGATTCTACTATCTCCCCAGGGGTCATAGGACCGCTAGGGACATATGTCATTATGTAATGAGTCGAAGTGGATCATCAGTCACCCCATGTCCCCCTTCAAGTGATATGAAGGATTCTAACATGTCCCTAAGGACCCTAGGAACCCTAGGGACATATGTCATCATTTAATGTGTTGAAGTGGGTGATATATCAACCTATGACCCCCTTCCACACATACAAAGGATTCTAATATTTTTCTAGGGGTCCTAGGACTCCTAGGAACATATGTCATCAAGTAATGGGTCAAGGGGGTCATCGGTCACCCCATGACCCCCTTCGACCCTTATGAAGGATTCTAACATGTTCTTAGGGGTTCTAGGACCCCTACGGACATATGTCTTTATTTAATGGCTTGAAAGGAAGGATTCTAATATGTCCCTAGGGGTCCTAGGACCTATAGGGACATATGTCGTCATGTAATGGGTTGAAGGGGGTCATAGGTGACCCTATGACTCCCTTTGACCCATTTGAAACATTCTAATGTCTTTAAGGTTCCTAAGACCCTTAGGGACAAATGTCATAATGTAATGGGTTGAAGGGTGTCATAGGTCAACCGATGACCCCCTTCGACCCGTACGAAGGATTGTAATATATCCTTAGGGATCCTAGGACCTCTAGAGGCATAAGTCTTGATGTAATGAGTTGAAGGGGTTCTTAGTCAACCTATGACCCCCTTTAACCCATACGAAGCATTCTAATATGTCCCTAGGGGTCTTAGGACCCATAGGGACATATGTCATCGTGTAATGGGTTGAAGGGGGTCATAGGTCACCCTATGACCCCCTTCAACCCATAGGAAGCATTCTAATATGTCCCTAGGTGTCCTAGGACCCCTAGGGACATATGTCATCATTTAATGAGTATAAAGGGGTCATACGTCACCCTATTTCACCATTCGACCCATATGAAGCATTCTAATATGTTCGTAGGGTTCCTAAGACCCCTAGGGACATATGTCATCATGTAATGGGTCGATGGGGGTCATGGGTCACCCCATGAACCCCTTCGACCTATATGAAGGATTCTAACATGTCCCTAGGGGTCCTAGGACCCTTAGGGAGATATGTCGGCATTTAATATGTCGAAGTGGGTAATAGGTCAACCTATGACCCCCTTTGACCCATACAAAGATTCTAATATGTCCCTAGGGGTCCTAAAACCCCTAGGGATATATGTTGTCATGTAATAGGTTGAACGGGGTCATAGGTCACTCTGTGACGACCTTCAACCCATATGAAGGATTCTAACATGTCTCTAGGGGTCCTAGGACCCCTAGGGATATATGTCATCATGTAATGGGTCGAAGGTGGTCATAGTTCACCCCATGACCCCCTTTGACCCATATGAAAGATTCTAACATGTCCCTAGGGGTCCTAAGAGCCCTAGGGACATATGTCATCATTTAATGGGTCAAAGTGGATCATAGGTCAACCTATGACCCCCTTCGACCCATACAAAAGTTTCTAATATGTCCCTAGGGTTAGGACCTGTAGGGACACATGTCATCATGTAATGGGTTGAAGGGGATCATAGGTGACCCTATGACCCCCTTCGACCCATAAGAAGCATTCTAATATGTCCCTAAGGGTTCTAGGACCCCTAGAGACATATGTCTTGATGTAATGGGTCAAAGGGGGTCATCTGTCACACATGACCCCCTTCAACCCATATGAAAGATTCTGACATGTCCCTAGGGTTCCTAGGACCCCTAGGGATATATGTCATCATTTAATGGTTCAAAGTGGGTCATAGGTCAACCTATCACCCCCTTCGATCCATACGAAAGATTCTAATAGGTCCCTAGGGGTCCTATGACCCCTAGGGACATATGTCATCATGTAATAGGTCGAAGGGGTTCAATGGTCAACCTATGACTACCTTCGACCCATACGAAGCATTCTAATATGTCCCTAGGGGTCTTACGACCCCTAGGGGACATATGTCATCATGCAATGGGTTGAAGGAGGTTATAGGTCAACCTATGGCCCCCTTCAACCCATAGGAAGGATTCTAATATGTCCTCAGGGGTCCTAGGATCCCTAGGGACATATGTCATCATTTAATGGGTCGAAGTGGGTCATAGGTCAACTTATGACCCCCTTCGAATCATACGAAGGATTTTAATATGTCCCTAGGTGTCGTAGGACCCCTAAGGACATATGTCATCATGTAATGGGTCGAAGGGGGTCATAGGTCAACTTATGACCCCCTTCGACCCATAGGAAGGATTCTACTATGTACCTATGGGTCATAGGACCCCTTGGGACATATGTTGTCATGTAATGGGTCGACCTTTTGACACATATGAAGCATTCTAATATGTCCCTAGGGGTCCTAGGGCCCCTTTGGAGATATGTCATCATTAAATGGTTCGAAGGGGGTCATAGGTGACCCTATGACCCCTTTCAATCCATACGATGGATTCTAATATGTCCCTAGGTGTCCTAGGACTACGAGGGACATATGTCATCATGTAATGGGTCGAAAGGGGTCATAAGTCACCCCATGACGCACATCGACATATATATATATATAATATTTATAGATTATAATACTAATAACATAATATATTATGATATATTAATAACACAGGTCATAATAATAATAAAGTATTATAGATAATTATAATAATAATATATATTAATAACATATATATATATAATATTACGGTATTATATTTAATAAAAATATAGGAAAAATAATAATAATATATATTATATTTAATTATTATAATAAGAATAATATAATATATTATTATATATTAATAGATTATATGTTATATCTTTACGTTACGTTATTTTATATATATATATATATATATATATATATATATATATACATAGTAATATAACTCAAATAATTAAAAAGTTACAAACTATAACTCACATATTCGGGTTTCCCTCTAAAATATTTTTCTGAGCATATCAGATATCCGATTTGTTATCAGATATCTGTTATTACTAGCATCATTTTCCAACATATTGCCTGTCCCTACAAACCTGACAAAATTAGTTTTTGATTTATTTTTTCACAAGTTTTACAAAATGTCACGTTTTGGGGCCCAACCAATCAATTTTTTTTTTTTAAATATAATCCTAGGTGTCTAATATTGTCATTTGAATGGGGAGCAATAGTCATTGAAACGCTAAATGTAAAAGGAAGGTATCTAATGAAGACATTGTGGCATATAAGGAAAGGGACAAAATACAACACCAAAAAAAAAGATAAGGTATGTTAAATATCAGTCAAGTTGACGATGAATTAGTTGAAGGTGAAATCATAGAGTCAGATAATGAATATGTACAATTGGGGAATGAAAATGTACCTATTGAAAATGATAATGCTGGAATTTAGAATTTAAAGAATGAAAATTTTGAGGACGAAATGCTACAAGGTCATAATGCAAATTGCATAGTTGACCATCTAGAACATGACAATGCACAGGAACCTAATGCACAAGAACCTGACATATCTCCTAATTATAATCAACATGAAGGTTCTAAAACACCAAAATGGATAATTGAAATTGATGAAACGATTATTTCCAATTTGGAAGGAAAAAAATCAGAAAGAACCATTTAGTTATGGGCTTTAAGACTATATAAGATGTTTTTTAGCAACAAGACAGTGGTAGAGCAATGTCAGCTTTTCATGCACTTATTAAAGATGCAAAAGATGAGACCTATGCTTTCCAAATTGAAGATTTGTGTCAATAAAAAGTTGGAAAGAAATGTTATTATTGCGAAGAATCTTTTCAGTGCTCTCAATAACATTAGAAAAAATAGCACAAAGAAGGATAACAAAGCTTCTCGAAGGGTCATTACAATCTCTTTGGTAAGTCATCATTTGAGAAAGGGTAGATATATGAGATAAACTTGTATTGATTTGAATCTAAATAATACTACTTTGAGAAGAGCACTTAGTCAACGAGAGAAAATTGATGATCCTCTTCAAAATGAAGCATGGGCATTTGGTGGGAGACTTTCACATTTTGATAAGAAGCTATCTGATGATGTGAAGGAAGAAATTACACAATTTTGGCACTCTAGCTCACGAGTATCACCTAATGCTAAAGATGTGTTAAAGTTGAGAATTGGCATTAGAGACCACATGCCACATCCTAAACACTATTTGGAGGTAAATAAAACTATGTTATTCAAACAATTTAGAGAGAGTCATCCAAGTCTTCATATATCACAAAGGGCTTTTGAATCTTTGAAGCCATTTTATTGTGTGCCACTCAAAATTTGAAATACATGTTGTTGCAAATATCATGTTGATTTTTCTATGCACCATGAACTATTACGCTCCATCCATTCTACTTTGCATAGTAAAGAAATTTTGGAAGATTTTGGTTCTAGTGGGCTTCCAAAATCATCAAGAGACTTGCTAGATCAACTTTTATGTCATAGAGTTGATGGTTATTTCTTTTATAGAAATGCTTTCTTAAATGAGAAGTGTTCAGAATGTGGTGGCTTATCCAAGTTTGACACATTTTTCCATGAGGCATGTGAACAAGATCTTGGAAAGACAATAGTGAAAAAAAAGGTATATGAAATGGTGAAATATACATTGAAGAGTGGGGGTGAGAGCTCTAGATATGAATTGGTTGGAAAATATATCAGTGTGGCTAGTTTTATTTCAGATTTCAAGGAAAATATTTTTTACAAGTATGCAAGACATAGTCACAGGTCTCAGTGGTTGGATCAAAAATTTAGAATGTGTAAGGATACTTTTCCCATTGGCACTATTATATCAGTTGTTGATTTTGCTGAGAACTACACATTGCAACCTCAAAATGAGACACAATCTCAGTATTACATCTCCATTCAGATTGCTATTTTCATTTACATAACATATAGACATGCCCCTGATAGTGCAGAAGATAATCGAAAGATTATTAGAGAGTATCATTTTTATATGAGTGATGATAGATCTCAGTTTCATGAGTTTGTCCAACACTGTTACAAGAATTATTTTGATTTATTACATGAGCATGCAATTGCTATGGATAGACATCATTTGGTCAGATAACTGTACAAGTCAATTCAAGAATGCTCGCATATTTTATTGGTTGTGTAGGGTGCACATAGAGAGAGGGGTGGCTCATATTTGAAGATTTTTTGAGTCTAGCCATGGAAAAGGGGAACATGATGGAGTGGGGGCATGTGTGAAGAGAGCTCCAGTTAAGGAGTAACTAAAGATTTCAGCAGTAGAGCTTCTTGATGCTCATATCATTGTTGATTGGTGTAATTTAGCATTATCACAGGGGGGGAATCTTGATTTAGTGGTACCCAGGTTCTTTTGGTTGGTTGAGGAAGGGTCCATAGCTGATAGATCAGATTGTGCTATAGTGAGAGACTCATAAAAAATGCATTCATTCTGGAGCTCTAATTCTAGTACATGGACCATTTGGACATGACAGCTAGCTTGTTTTTGTCCTAGTTGTTTTCAGTGTAATTAGGATCACTATGAGTCAAGTGAATGGGTGGACACATGGGCTCCACATTATCTTACTCCATTTTCTATCATACCCTCTATCAGAAATGATGACATGGAAAGTTCACTTGAGCATAACCATCTATCAGATCTACTTTAGCTAGGACATGTCTTTGAATTGGTTGCACCATAGGGGAATGATGAGAAATCTGATTATTGGTTAGCACGTTGTGTAAGAGGTAAACAAAAACTTGCACAACTGATCACATATGATGATGGATTTACATATCCTGCTGGTTCAGTGGTTGTCACTAGAACATGGCTATGGATATACATGCTTAGAAGGAATGGAGACCATCCTACCCTAGTGACATCCTTGTTTTGGCCACAAAGACCATCCATTGTTCGCGGCCACCTTGTACCAAGGAGTCTCCAAGGTGCTCTAAGTGCATTTTGAGGTCAATCTTTTGAGGGTCATAACTCAGAGTTCATGAGGGCTATCGATGAATTGTCAAATGCTACAGGATGGTGATGTTGAGGCCTAAAATAACCTATCTCATTTTTGAGAGATCACATTCTGTTTGGATTCGACATAGTGATCTCGCTCGATGCAAAAAGTCATAGTGTGCCTTAGTTCATAGGTGCACCACAATGTAACTTTGAAACCGCTTATCTTGGCATCAAATCATCAGTGCCATTAGCTTAGAGTGGGTGGGTGAACCCTAGTGACACCCTTTTTCTAGCCACAGAGACCATCCATCATCTGTGGCCACCCCGTATTGAGGAGTCTCCAAGGTGCTCTAAGTGCATTTGAAGGTCGATCTTTCAAGGGTCATAACTTAGAGCTCATGAGGGCTATCAATGAACTATCAAATGCTACAGGATGATGATGTTGAGACCTAAAATAACCTATCTCATTTTTAAGAGATCACATTCAATTTGGATTTGGCACAATGATCTTGCTTGATGCCAAAAATCGTAGTGTGCCTCAGTTCATAGGTGCATCACAACGTAACTTTGAAACCATTGATCTTGGCATCGAATCATTAGTGCCATTAGCTCTAGGTGGGCAGGTGAATCCTAGTGACACCCTTGTTCTAGCCACAGAGACCATCCATCATCCGTGGCCACCCTGTACCGAGGAGCCTCCAAGCTGCTCTAAGTGCATTTCGAGGTTGATCTTTCGAGGGTCATAACTCAGAGCTCATGAGGGCTATCGATGAACTGTCAAATGCTACAAGATGGTGATGTTGATGCTTAAAATAACCTATCTCATTTTCAAGAGATCACATTCCATTTAGATTTGACATAGCAATCTCGCTTGATGCCAAAACTCATAGTGCGCCTCAATTCATAGGTGCACCACAGCGTAACTTTGAAACCATTGATCTTGGCATCAAATTGCTAGTACCATTAGCTCCAGGTGGGTGGGTGAACCCTATTCACACCCTTGTTCTGACCATAGAGACAATCCATCATTCGTGGCCACCCTATACCGAGGAGTCTCCAAGCTGCTCTAATTTCAAAGTTGATATTTCAAGGGTCATAACTCAGAGCTTGTGAGGGCTATCAATGAATTGTCAAATGCTACAGGATGGTGATGTTGAGGCCTAAAATAACTTATCTCATTTTTGAGAGATCACATTCTGTTTGGATTCGGCACAACGATCTCACTAGATGCCAAGACTCGTAGTGTGCCTCAGTTCATAGATGCACCACAATGTAACTTTGAAACCGCTAATCTTGGCATCGAATCATTAGTGCCATTAGCTATGGGTGGGTGGGTGAACCCTAGTAATACCCTTGTTCTAGCCATGGCGACCATCCATCATCCACAACTACCCCATACTGAGGAGTCTCCAAGGTGCTCTAAGTGCATTTCGAGATTGATCTTTCGAAGGTCATAACTCAAAGCTCGTGAGGGCTATTGATGAACTATTAAATGCTATAGGATGGTGATGTTGAGACCTAAAATAATTTATCTTATTTTTGAGAGATCACATTCTGTGTGGATTTGGCACAGCGATCTCACTCGATGCCAAAACTCATAGTGTGCCTCAGTTCATAGATGTACCACAACATAACTTTGAAACTGTTGATCTTGGCATTGAATCATTAGTGCCATTAGTTCATGTGGTTGGGTGAACCCTAGTCACACCCTTTTTCTAGCCATGGAGGCCATCCACCATTCACAGCCACCTCATACTGATGAGTCTCCAAGGTCCTCTAAGTGCGTTTTGAGGTCGATCTTTCGAGGGTCATAACTCAAAGCTCGTGAGGGCTATAGATGAACTATTGAATGATGTAGGACGGTGATGATGAGACCTAAAATAACCTATCTCATTTTTGAGAGATCACATTCTATTTGGATTTGGCACAATGATCTCGCTCAATGCCAAAAATCATAGTATGCCTCAGTTCATAGGTGCACCACAATGTAACTTTGAAACCGCTGATCTTGGCATCGAATCGTCAGTGTCATTAGCTCCGGATAGGTAGGTGAACCTTAGTGACACACTTGTTCTAGCCACGGAGACCATCCATCATCCATGGCCACTCCGTACTGAGGAATGCTCTAAGTTCATTTCGAGGTCGATATTTTGAGGGTCATAACTTGGAGCTTGTGAGGGCTATCAATGAACCGTTGAATGCTACAAGACAGTGATGCTAAGGCCTAAAATAACTCGAAGCTTGTGAGGGCTATTGATGAAGTGTCCAATCAAGTGTCTTAAGTTGAGATATTTTGAAGTTATGTTGAAATTGAAAAGTTGTTGTATGAGGATAGTAACAAAGTGAAGTGCTAGTTATCAAAGATTATGAATCTATGAATGAATTGGTGGTTGGGAATAGAATCCATGGTTGAGGAGTGGAGTCCTTAACTATGTTGAGATTATTTTTGAAGCCAAGAGTTAGTTTCAAGGTTGAAGGTGGAGTTTAAAATTAGATTTGGGGTTATCTAAACCTTGTGTAGGAGGTTAACAAGTGTGTTTATGTCATGATAGCACTTCAAATTATACATTGCATCCAAATTTGATAATAAAGGTTGTTAAAATGTTACTCAAAAATTATTGCATTTTAATCAAATATAACAAACATAATCAAAATTAATGATATTCCATAAACATGAACAATACACATGATCCACGATAAATTGAACAATACTAGATACTAAATTAATATGTATATCATTGTGCACATAAATGAAAAATATATATATCAAAATACATGTATCCATAGACAAAATTTTACACAAATATTTTTCAAAGATAATGTATCCATAGATAAAGTACTCAAATATATATCAAAATACATAAATCCATATACAAAATGTGGCTGATCATACCATCAAAATGTGTATAATATCAATGTTTCTATATACAATGTGGAATATACCATCTCAAAATATCTCATGATGTATCCTATGACAATTATACTATCCTAGGGTGCTGGTTGATGATCAAAATGTAGCCTCTTCATTGCACTAGGTGGATTGGATGCCTCCTACATAAACAAAAAAGGAAAACCCAAAGTTAGACTACTAAATTTATATGATTCTTTGTATCTAACATTGAATTGCTCAAATGCATAATGATCTTTTTTGTAATGAAGATTTATACTATCAAAGTTTCATAATAAATACCTCTATCATCGACCTCCTGCACCGATCAGGAGTCCTCTTGTATGCCCTCGATAATGTTTGTACCTCTCTGATTGTGGGTTGTATATATTCAAATACGTTTTTTAGATGAATCTACAATTTAAACTATAACATTATAATTCATAGCATGCTAAATTTATAACATATTTAATCATGATTCAAACTACAGCTTACGATTGTAGGCTCCTCCTTAGGAGAGAGTAGTTGCGTCATCAAATCTACATAACTCTCCTATCAAACCTCATGTGCACTAGGAGTTTCCTATGAGATACAAAATAGTAGTTGTTAACATCACAGAAATCAGTTTTGAATTTATTTATGAAGATAAGGATAATAAAAAATAAATGATACTTATACATAAAATGGGGCTCTTAGTGCAAATGGAAATCCTTGATGGTCTATGATGCAGAATATGTATAGGCTCATCATCAGTAGCCACACCCTATATACAATAAAGAATGTAATTAAATGGGATTACCACAAATATTTTACAAGAATGCATCAATATTTAATCAAATATAAAGCACCTAATTACCTTTCCTTTGTCAATGTGTGTTGGCTCACCCCCCACACTTTATCCCCCCAGGACAGGTGGTCCCTACAAGATAAAATAAAGATTAGCAACCATATATGCTACAATATCAAATAGAAAAAAAATGTGAACACAACATAAATTATCATGGATGTCTCAAGGCCAAATAAAATGCTCGAGAGCATGGCATCATCAATCTATCTGAGCTCCTCCTCAGTCATCAACTAAACATGAATGAAGATCACATACATATAAAAGAAAATATGGCTTAAAAATTAAAATTACTCTATTATAAAATTTAACTTTAAATTGCATATGTCATAAAAAAAAAATATATACACGTACCAACACCGAAGGAGTCCATGCCTCTACATTCCCCTCCTCTCTCGCATTAGGGTCTATAGCCTCTGCGCGTGTGTCTGGTGTATCCTTCTCTAATACAAAATGATACTCAGGAAGATCACCTATGGGACCCAAGCAAATATTCTTGCACGTAATGCAAGTGTGAGGCACACAAACATGTGATGAGCTAGCCGATGATGAACTGGCACCAACATCATCAACATGAGGAGGCAATACTGACCTAGCCTGAGATATCATTAGGCTACTCAGCCTATGAATGGGTCTGATGGTCTGAGAGCTAGCCTTTGTCATAATATCTAGATGTTGCACTTGAGGAGGGGGGGGGGGATATCAATGGGGGGGACAAAAGTGCCAGCTTTCTTCTGCTGGGAAGAGGGTCTATCCTAAGGAGCTCCTAGTCCTAAGCCCATGTTGGGCTTCATGCTCCAATAGTTCACTTTAAGTTTCAACACAAATTTTGCATATAATTTTCTAAGAAAATAAAATGGTATGTTTGAATTTCCATGTGGAGGGATATCAAAGACCATCCACCAACGATCCCAAAAGTTTGCATGTATGGCGTCATTTGTACACCATTTAATGTATAGTTTGGATTTTTTTGGGTTCGCAAAAAGGCTAGCCAAATTGTCTTTGGTTATGTTGAGGGCTGCAACCTCATCATAATCCAAACCATCATCAAACATCTTGTGCATTTCATCATGCCAATGAAGAGTGGCATTTTGTTGGTTTGTAAGGGTTTCAATGTTATCTACTATGGTGTTTAACATGTATAACATAGGCGCCAATGTGGGTATATTATTATATGTTCTATGCAAACCTCTCAACTAAATGAGATTTTGATTTATCAAATCCTTAATTCAAAGAAGGTTTTGAGGGGGTAGAGAATCATTTGGTGGGGATACTGGATCGTTTGATGGGGGGTTACGAGGAATATTATTCCCTACCTTAGTGTCATCATTCTAATCAACCATTCTATTTAATTGCAAAACGTAATATATATTTAAAAAAACCTTAATTTTAACCTCTCTTTTTTTTCTTTTTTCTTTTTTTAGAAAAACCCTAGATTTAACTAAAACAAACAAAATCATCCTAAAATCTATTGAATTTAGGTTAAAAATGAGTTGGAAAAAAAAAAACAAGCCTTAATATCTGATATCCAATCGCTCTTGTAATACTGGCCCCAAATTAACATAATAAGAGGGCCTGTGGGTCTATGTTTTTATTTTATGTTATGTGTAGGTATCGGATATCTGATATGCCCATAATATTATATATTAATTATAACATATAATATCTCACATTTTTATTATTATATTATATTTTATATATAATATATTACATTACATTATATTATATTTGATATATATTTTATTATATTTTTATATATTATATTACATTACTATATATTATAATATAAAATGTTATTATAATATTATATATTATTATATTATATAATAATAATATTATTATATTATATAATAATATTATTATATTATATAATAATAATATTATTATATTATATTATATTTTATATATATTATATTATACTATAATAATTATAATAATTATATTATTATAATATTATTAGGCTAATTATCAGATATCCAATATGTGATCGGATATTCGATGTCAAATCGGATATCCGATAAGGCTTCGCCTTACCTTCCAGGTTTGGTACTTGGATAGGTGAAAAAAACTCAGAGCGGATTTTGAAGTGCTTTTAGACGTCTGCAAACTCTATTTTTTTCACATTACCACTTTTTGGAACACCATGATCCTGCACATACCCAAATATATTTTCCTTGGTTGTAATCAGTAGTGACATCATTTTATGATATGTAAAATTTAGAGTGATGTTTTATTGTGAAAATCTACATACAAACATCTTTTGATGAAAGAAGTGGTTGGTGCAGTTGAGGCACAATGAGCACACAACAAATTATATCTAGCAAAGAAGTTGTAGTTGGATAGGGTTGATGTAACATTGTGTAATTTAGTGAGTATAGTACTAAATTTTTTTGGATAGTGGTTTCATCTATCTTTCAAAATAGCTCCTAAAAGGGTTGGCATAACTTGTAATAGGGTTGGCACAACTCCTAATAGATTTGGAATCTCCTAGCAAGGATTCATAGTCTCCTAAAATTTACTAAATGTATTTTATTGACTCCTAACAAGATCCATCCTCTAACAAGGAACTTTCATATTAGTACATCATGTTGTGGGTACCATCCCCACCAGAATTTTTCATCTAATCAAGGGTTTCCCTAGTTAACAAATCTCATGTTATTGTGTATGGTTATCTTTTAGTCGTTGTTGCATCTACTATTTACATATTTTGGAACTAATAAGGACATTGAGAGTTTATTGAATTGTATAACCTATTCACCCCCTCCCTCACTCTCAGTTATCTCGGTGTACTTTAAATTCTAGAAAAAAATGAGAAATTGGAATGATAATGAAAGAAAAAAGTAATGACCCATAATTAGGTACAGAATCCAAATAAAAAAGGGAAAGACCTAGACATAAGATGAGTGATGAAAGATGGAAAAACTAGATGAAGGATTCCTTGGGATACTTTTATGGGCCTCAGAGGATGAATAGGGATAATTCCTCTTCTTATCTTAACTAATATGCAAGAGGATGCATTAACCTGATATGTTCAAAAGAAATATATTATACCTAGATTGATGTATGGAGCTTTCTACTTAGGAAGAGTAGACACCAATGGTAGGTAAGGGTTAATATACAGGCCAAGTAGAAATGTATTTATAAGTGCACAATTATTGAGACAACAATAACTGATTAAAAGCATAAGATGTTGTGTTTTTATTATGTGTCTAAGTATTAAAAAGACCATTCATAAATAGATGATGCTATCAAGATGAAGATTAGTACATTCTCATGTGTTGTGATTAGAGATGATTAAAATGAGTATACAATTGTTGTATGGTTGAGGTACAATGTATATGAATATGCTATTTGGATCTACATGGCTAAGAAGATGATAGATGTAACACCAAAAGAAAGAAAAAATTGAGGAAGCACAATTAGATCAAGAATTGAAATGCAGAAGGAAAAGGCTTAACGATAAGATGAATGAAGAGATACCCAAAAACCAAAAAGAAGGATTCCTAGAGATACTTTTTTGTATCTCATATGATGAACAACAATATTTTCTCTTTTGAACTTAACCAAGATGCAAGTGCTAGCATTAATATAGTATGTTTAATAGGAATATATTATATATAGATTGATGTATGCATGTATCTACTCAAGGGGAGTAGGCACAAATGCTAAGTATTTGGGAGGAGTGTGCGTGTTAATTAAAAAGGTAGTGAGATTTTGAGATAACAATAACTAATTAAGAGAATGATGTATTGTGTATTTTGATATGTTTAAGTATTAAAAATACAAGTGATATACAAAAAAAGAGGTTTTGATTTTTTACCATAAGTAGAGAAGGAAAAGAAATCAGAAAATGATGAAATTGGTCAAGCTAAGAACAAATATTGATGAAATACCCTTTGTCATTGATGTCAAAGGGTAAGAGATACATATGTAGAAAAATGCTAGTAGAGTAAAGAGAAGAGCCACATAAATGAGATAGATGTATTTAATGATGAAGAGAAGGAATATGCCATTAAGTAGAGAATATTGTGGAAGTGGGAGCATGAAACCCAAAATATCAAATATCATAGCATAAGTTAGTTGCAATGAAATAATATAGAAAATAAAATGAAAATATAATAACATAAGTGACAGTAATTTTCATGGTAAAACCATGACAAATCATCAAGGAAAAATTCTCAAGCCAAGGCATCGGTAATCTTATTACTTAGGGAAACTCATAAATAGTTTAGATAGTTGTCACAATCATAATTTATCCAAAAAATTTCAATTCATATTCTTTTGCAATTTGCAATTAACAATTTGTTATTACATTGGACTCTAAAACAAACCCATTTCCTTCACAAAAAACATTAATACATACTATGATAAATTCTAGAAGAATCTTCCACCAACATAGAAAACTTATTTCTTTCTTTCTTCAATGTAGAAAAAAACATGTTTTATTCCTCTGAAGAGAGTTATAGTTTCCTATGAAAGATGAAGAATTATTTCTTTCTAAAATTGAGATATGATATGAATACTTATTTTTGAATGTTTCATTCTTTCATTATTTTTTAGCTTTAATATCATATTATTATCACAATCCAACAATCTCCATCTTGACAACAATTTACCTAATTCCTCTTTGTGCCCAACAAAGGTGGCAACTCCTCAGACCTCCTATAAAAATCTAATTTCTCTAAGACCAATCCAAGTTACACTTCAACTACAACATTGTGCTCTTATGAAACTCGCATCTCTTTGGAATAGGAAAACCATAAAACCTCACATGCAACTAGCAACTAAATATTTTGTTCTTTTATGTAGCCAAGGAGCGAAACCATAAATTTGGCATAAGAATTCCATGTTGCAATCCAAAAACCTCCATGTAACTAGGATGTAAATACCCATCCAACATGAATAATTCCTTATTTGTATTGTTTCTTCTATGAAAATCTTGAAATAAATAATAACTAACTCTATATCTTTCCAGTTGTTTTGAGAGTAACTACTGATTTCTTTAACTTTTACATCGATACCTTGCAAATAATTGTCACACTAACAAATCATGGATCACGAGCTGCTGAAGTTCAAAGCTATTCCTTCTATTATTTTTTCCACCTTGAACCTTTCATTTAAAACCTTTTCCATTTTATGATGTAAATTCAATGCTAATTTCTAATATCGAAATTAGAAAAATAATTACTCTAATACCACTTGTTCTAGAGATGAAAGCATCAAAGCTTTAAGATTAAATATTTTAGCACAAGTGAGTTGTAGAGAATAATATAGAGAATAAAATAAAAATAGAATAATGCAAATGACACTGATTTATGTGGTAAAACATTGACAAATCATCAAGGAGACATCTATAAAAAAAGGCATCAATAATCTTATTGCCAAGGAAAAATATTTAACAATCTAGATAACTATTTCCATCGTAATTTCTCTTGTAATTTTTAATTTGTATTCTCTTCCAATTTGCAAGTAATAATTTGATACTCTCTCTCTCTCTCTAACCCTCAATATGTACATATTTTTGAAATACTTCTAGAAGCAACTTCCACTAGCATAGATCAAAAACCAATTTTATTCATTTCATCAACATATAATAAATTGCTCTTTATTCCTTTAAATAGATTAGCAGTTTCCTTTTAGAGATAAACTTCCTTTTCTTTCTAAAACTGAGGTAAGACATGTTTTTTTTTGTTATAGTTCCTTTTTACTTATTTTATACCTTTATTTCTATATTGTTTTCAAAATCCTATAAAGAAGAGCAAGAGAAGAAAAAAAAAATTCAAGTAGAATGAAAGTAGATGGATTAGAGGATGAAGAAAAAGAACTCATATACTGACATGCAAGAAATAAATTAAAAATTAACATAAGAAAGAAATGTGCATCCAAGGAGAAAAAACTACTAGAAAGAATAATACATAATTAATGTGTGATACTTTGTGGAGTAATCCAAGGGAGAATATTATCAAAGTTGAATTAGAAATGGTGTAAAAGATAATAATATAATTTTGACTAAAATTTGATTTTTTGGATTACAAAAATAATATGTTTTGAGGGGACCCAAAACCCCTTTAAAAAAAAAAATTATATTAAAAAAAGAGTCCACCAGGTTTTACAAGGACCTAAATAGTAGCAAACATATGAAATAAAGACAGAAAGAGAGAAAAAAAAGAAACAACAAACAAACAGAGCTAGAACTAGAAATTTGGACAAAAAAAAAAAACTTATAGTAAAAAAGTAGGAAATTACTCTATCTCCTCCACAACCTTAGTCAATTCTTTAGTAGTATCAACAACAACCTGAAGGAGACCTTCAATAGTAGAGACATGAGTAGCTTCAATGGTCCTTTTTGTAGAGACAGTCACCTAGGTAGGCATATGGAAAATGATTTCCTCATTTCTCCTCCTACTAATGGTAGTGGTCACCACACATAAACTAGAAGTAATTATGTCCATATTCTTGCCACTATCCTTGACTAGTTGCCTCAACCCAGCTTCACAAGTCATTAAATTTTCAAGAATATTCCTCACTTTTTTCTCTAGCTCAGTTTTTTTATTTTTCTCATTATCCAAACTCTTTTGCATATCTTTTACAATTTTCTTTAGGGCCATTATTTCATTCTAGATCCAAGTATCTAATTGAAGTGTCACATTTACCTTCAATTTGGCTTTGTTAAGAAACATTCAATTATGCCTAGCACCATCGGTGACATTTAACATTACAAAAGAAAAGATGACAAAAGAGTTGATGCAAATCCTAGTGAAATTGTATGAAAAGCCCTCCACCTCAAATAATGTATTTCTCATGAAGTGCTTATTTAATATGAAGATGACAGAAGGTGGATTTTTTGTATATCATTTAAATAAATTTAATACTATTAGTCAGTTATCTTCTATGGGTATTAATTTTGATGAAGAAATTAAGGCTCTCTTGATTTTGTGTTCTTCGCCTGAAAGCTAGAATGACTTGTTAATGGTTGTGAGTAATTCTATTTCTGGATCTAATACCCTAAAATTTGAAGATGTGACTAGTGTTATTTTGAGTGAGAAAACTTATAGGAAAACCTCAAGTGGATCTACATCAAGAAATGCTTTGAATGCACAAAGCAAAGGAAGAATGATTGAGAGAGGAAATAATTCTAGAAATTGTGAGAAATCAAGAGGAAAGTCAAAGGGGAAGAGGTCTCAATCTAGACCAAGAGATTGCTAGTACTATGGTAGGCTAGGGCATAAGAAGAAATATTCTTGAACTCTAAAGAACAATGAAGGAGATAAACCAGAAGGGGAAAAGGAGGTAAATGTGGTAAATAACAAATCAAAAGAGGATGCTTTGCTTCTTTTTTAAGAAAGTATTATGATTCATGGGTTTTATATTTTGGTGATTCATTTCATGCTACACCTCAAATAAGTTATTTTATTGATTATGTCCAAGGAGATTTTGGGCTTTGTTTATTTGGGGGATAATGAATTCTGTCAGATTGTTGGAAAGAGAAAAGTTAATATTAAGTTGCAGAATGGAAAACATTGGCTACTACATGAGGTAAGACATGTTCCAAGGCTGAGGAGGAATTTAATTTTAGTAGGGAAACTTAGTGATGAGGGTTGTGTAGTTACTTCTAATGATAGAAATTGAAAGGTTTCAAAAGGTTCACTTGTAGTGATGAAAGGTGTGAAAGTAGGCACCTTATATCTTTGTAGAGATCATATTATTCCTTCTACTTTGATTGTTTTAGAGAAAAATGAATGTTTAGGAAAGGTTGATGCAATTGAGTAGGGATAAAAAATGACTATTGTAGATTTTGATACAACACAATAGCAGCATATAAATAGGCACATGAATGAGAAAGGTATGAAAGTACTTAATTCAAAGAAATTTTTACTAGGTCTGAAATGTTTTAATATGGATTTCTTTGAAAGTTGTGTGTATGGAAAAGAAAAGAGAGTGATTTTTGGGAAGACTAGGAAGGAAAAGAAAAGTGAGAGATTAGAGCTCGTGCATATAGATTAATGAGGATTAGCTTAGGTATCTTCCCTTGGTGGCTCTCATTATTATGTTAAATTTATTGATGATGCAACTAGAAAAGCACGAGTTTATTTCCTTGATAGAAATTTTATGTATTTCAAACTTTTAAAAAATGGAAATAATTGGTTAAAAATGAGACTGGTAAGAAATTAAAATGTCTCAAATTTGATAATGGTGGTGAGTATTATAGTCATGAATTTGAATATTATTGCTCCACTAATGGTATTCATGGACAAAAAACTATTTCAAGGACTATATAGGAAAATGGAGTGGTTGAACACATGAATAGGACTATAATGGAGTGTACAAGGAGCATGATGTTACATGTTGGGTTATCCTTAAACATGTAGGTAGAGGCCATCAATACTACTATATATTTGATTAATAGGGATCCCTTTACTACTTTGGGTTTTCATATTCCAAAGGAATCATGGACTGGTAAGAAGATGAGTTATTCTTTTCTCAGAACCTTTGGTTGTGAAGCATTTGGTCATATAGATTCTGACAATAGAACCAAGTTGGAAATTAAGTCAAAAAAATGTGTATTTGTTGGATATAGAAGTAATGATTTTGGTTATAGGTTTTGGGATTTTGTAAATCAGAAAATTGTAAGAAGTAGGGATGTCATATTGAATGAGAAAGTGTTGTACAAAGATCTATTGCAGCAACATGAGAAGAAAGAAAATGATTATATAGTGTTGGCTAATACTCCAAAAGATGATGTTTCAGCAGTTCATCATGATGTGCAACAACCATAAAAAAAAATACCACACACCCCAGTAAATGTTAGATGGTTAACATGGCTAAGTAGACCTCTAGAAATATTTTCTCCTTCTTTGTATTCTATTTTAATTACTGATGTTGGTGAACCTAAATTTTATGATGAAGCTATGTTGGTGGATACTAAGATTCAGTGGGAGTCTACAATGAAAGATAAAATAGACAATTTTTTGAAAGATAAGATATGAGATTTATGCTAGTTTCTTGTAGGTAAAAGGGCTTTATAGAATAAATGGGTTTATAGGTTAAAAGAAGAGGATGGAGGTAAGGAAATATTTAAATTTAGCTTAGTGGTAAAACAATTTGCAAAGAAAAAAGGTATTGATTTTGATGAGATGTTTTCTCCTATTGAAATGACTTCTATTCACATTGTTTTAAGTATTGTGGCTACTAAAGATTTGCATTTAAGGTAGCTTGATGTTAAAATAGCCTTTCTTCATGGTGATTTGGATGAAGAGATCTATATAGAATAGCCACATGGGTTTAAGGTCAAAGGTAAGGAGAACATAGTGTGCAGATTAAAGAAAAGTTTATATAGGTTGAAGCAAGCACCTCATCAATGGTATCTAAAATGTGACAATTTTATGCATGAGCATGGATATAGAAGGTGTCATTTAGATCATTGTGTTTATTTTAAGAGGTTGGATGATAACAACTACACTATTATATGTATATATTTTGATGATATTCTTTTATTTGGGTCTAACATGGATCACATTAAAAAGTTTAAAGAACAATTAGCATATTCATTTGCTATGAAGGATTTGGGTGTAGAAAAATAAATCTTTGGTATGAAGATTTGTAGAGATAGGAAGAATAGAAAATTGACATTATCTCAAGATGATTATATTGTGAAGGTGTTGCAACATTTCTCTATGGAGAATGCTAAAGCTATCAGCACACCTTTACCTGGTCATTTGAAGTTGACTAAGGAGATGTGTCCCAAGACACAAGAAGAGGAAGAAAATATGTCTAAGGTACCTTATGCTTCAGTTATATGAAGCTTGATGTATGTATAGTATGTACTAGGCTAGATATTACACATGTAGTGGGAGTTGTTAGCAGTTATATGAGTCATCTAAGAATTGAGCATTGGAATGAAGTTAAATAGATTTTCAGATATTTGAGAGGAACATCTAGTAAGTGTTTACATTTTGGGGGCTCTAATACTGATTTATAGGGCTATGTTGACTTAGATTTGGCTAGGGATATTGATACTAGGTGAAGTACTATAGGTTGTGTATTTACTATTGGTGGGGCAGCAATGAGTTGGGTTTCTCAATTATAAAAGGTTATTTCTTTATCCACTTTAGAGATAGAGTATGCTATTGCTACAAAGGTAGCCAAGGAGATGATATGGATTTATTTCTTTATGGGAGAATTGGTACACCCATAGAGGGATAATTATTTTTTTATAGATAGCTAGAGTGCCATTCATCTTATAAAGAATTCAACTCTACATTCAAAGACAAAACACATATAGTTGCAATATCATTTCATTCTGTCAATTTTGGATGATGAATAGTTAAAGATGGAGAAGATACATACAAATGACAATCCAATGGATATGTTTACAAAGGAAGTGACAAGGGAGAAGCTAAACTCCTCTTTAGCTTCGGTTGGTCTTCTCGATTGGATAGAATAAAAGAACAATAGATCCTAGGGTGGTTTGATAGATTCTAGTGGGAGCTACAAGTTTAGCAATGCTATGATTAGTCTCCAAGTGAGTAGTTATTGTTGTGGAGTTTGATTAGTCTCCAAGTGGGAGATTGTTGTAATGTGGAGCTTAAATATACTTGAAGGTTTAGTCAACTTAGTTTTCTCCCCATATTATGTCTACAGGGGTTTGAGGGTAGCACCCCTACGAGGTCCCAGGGTATTGCCCCAAGTGCACTCCCTATTGTAGTATAGGGTGGGGTTGAGGGGCAATGCCCCTAGGGGTTTTTTTGGGGGCAACACCCTTGAAGCCAACAATGAAATTATATTGTAAAAGGTGTCGGCTACTATTTTTCCTATTGGATGACTTATTCTAGCCCTAATTGTGTAAGTGGAAAAAGCTTGTACAAAAAGGCTTGGGGTTAGGGATTTCATAATGTAATAGTGAAATTGTACCGTCTTGTTGCAATATTGAGCTGTAAGGGATTATAGATTGTAATCAATAGATAAGAATAATATTTTTCTTGTTGTTGGTAGATGTAGTCTAGGGATGGGGTGAACCACATTAAATCTTGGTGTCTTGTGTTCCTTTTTATGTGATCTACTATTTTATGGTATTGGTTATGTTTGTATGTAACTAGTATTTTTGTCTAAGGTTAATTCTAACAATAAGCCTCCCATTGATATTCTTATCCTCATTAACCTCATCAACACTGTTATCCTCAAGATGATTAGTATTAATGTGGTTGATACAACTTTTGTTAGTGTTGTAAAAAGTGTTGGTTTTTAATTGCATATGAATGCTAGTGAATATGAGGTTTTGAGTACCTCATGGAGTGATATATAGATGTTTTCTATATATTGTATGAAATATTTAACATATTAATATGATTGTTTGGTTGAGTTATAGTGTCTCTCATATTGATCCCTCCCCTTGCCCCCCCCTTTTAGTTGCTTGCTACTATTTCCAACAAGAGTCTTCAATGACAAGGCCACAATTACTTAGTTTCTAAGTTTCAAAAGAAAAATTACAAGTGAAAGACATGTGAACAATTGTGAAGTCAATTTTCATTTTTTAACTAATGTAAAATGGGCATAGGAAAAAATATGTTTGTTAACATTATTAGATTTCTAGGTTTGCAACTTTCCCACTCTAGGCCTATAACCCAATTCATGCCTTCTCAGTCTTTTGATGGATGGCTCTCCTCCCATCCATTACCCCCTTGTGTGTCTAGATCTAGAATTTTTTTTGTTTGCTAAGTCCTAGAATGCTTGGGTGTTGCATTAGGTGGTAAATCCTAGTCTGATGGAACCATATGACATTCCTGACAACTATACTTTTTTGGGCCCCCAACCTCTAGGGGGTCCCATGATGGTAGTGTTTGAGGTTGTGACCCCAAAATCAAACTAAGAAGGGGTTTACATTGGATCCAAGATTACTGCAGACTCTAGAGAGAAACACACATTTTCCTTTGGGGCTACTAGACCATAGATCTCACTACCTAACTCAGTGGTTGATTTGACATCCTCAGGTCTTTCCTTAAGCCTTGTTAGAAATTTTGTCTCATTTTGAACTACACTGGATATGGTAAGGAAATGGTGGTCTACTATGTGGAAATTTTTTTGTTCGGTGTCCATCTCTATAATTTCATGCTCCCTCTTTTTGGTTAGCTTCACTACTAAAATGGATTGTGACTCGATTATGGCAGGATCTTGGAACTTTGGTAAACAGTGATTGATGATTGTGCAATGGAAACTAGGGTTTAACCCAGAGAGTGATCTCTGTAGACATGTACCAACTTAGATAAGATTACCTAGACTCCCCTTAGAATACTAAGATGAGCACATGTTTAGATGGACTAGAAACTCCTTTGGATAGTTCATTGAAATGGATATAATGACTAGCTCCAAGACTAAACTGGGCTTTGCCAAGTTTTGTATGAATGTGGGTATGAATAACCCATTGCCGACCATGGTAAACCCAAAATCTAAATGGGGTACTTGGTCTCAACTATTATTTTATGAGTATGCAACATGTTTGGACATTTGACTATGGAATGTATGTGTTGGAATTCTTTTGAATAATTGAGAGGAGGGGGGGCATGAATCATTTATCCAAGGTCCAGATGTATAAATAAAACTTTTCACTACTTAGTGAACCCATAAAAAATTTATCATCATGTATGCATCCATAAGATTATGCAAAAACTTAAAACTTGTAGGTTATTGCCAAATCCATTTGTAGAAATGTAAACATGAAACATTATAGATTTAGCAACACACTTGACACAATGATTTCATAGAAACCCAATTTGGGAAAATCCTCCAGTAACATACTACTCTTTTCCACTCTTTTGATGTGATGCCCTATGAAATGCCAACCTTGTTAAAGGTTAAAATAAACACTTTTAAATGTGACCCAATTAAAGGATTTCAATCACCCTATTATGAGTGAGCCTTGTTATAGGACTTTAGACCATTCACTTGGAATGTCACCCAGTTAAAGGATTTACAAATGGTTGTTAGGTCAAGTTTAATCCAAATGATTTATCCTAGATTGTTACAATTATCAGAGTGTAATAGTAAGGTTTGCTATGATAATAACATACAACTCTATTTGCAGATTAAAAATCTTTATTTTAGTTCTCAATTTTGCTTGGCTTGATTTGATAATAACATACAACTCTAATAACTTGTTCACCCTTCAAGTATTCATACCCTTAAGCCATCTTGATTAACATACCAGTGCAAATTCTTCCCTTAGGTCACTTGATGAAGCAAAACCCTTGACTCCTTGTCTTCCTTAGGTTCTCACACATTACAACTCTTGCTTTTGACCATCCATTCCTATAAATAGGAAATTAAGATCTTTTCCCATTCATTCTCCATCGTCCAATTTAGGGTTAGGATGAATTAGGTAGGATGCAATGAATCTACCCCTCATTCCATATCTCTTCTAGAAACTTCTCCTTCAATCTTCTTTGAATTTGTCTCAAAATGGTTTACCATGAATTCTATGCCACCAGTTCATTAATCTTATCTTCTACCTAGTTCACACAATCCAAGAAAACAAACTTGTTGGCTTAGATCAATCAAATTCACGATCTTTCAAATAATGCAGCCACTTGGTATTAATTTTCTTCTAATGCTCAGCACTTATTAGATTGCTCGACATCCATTAAACAAACACTCAACATGAACTAAAATTTACTGCTGCTCGACATTACCTAAAATTTACTCAGCATCTACTATTTTTCTTGGCATACATTAGCATAGTCTTTTACTTAGTTCCAACTGATTTTTTGCTCAGTTTTCACTGACTTTGGTCGACTACTACTATCCACTTGGTCAAGCTTTGCAGATAAACTTTTTTTAACTTGTTCTTCTGAACTTGCTTAGTGTAACCATACTTTGCATCCTTAACTAGATTATCAATGCACTATAATATCATTGTCTTAGCTGGTTTTTGTACTAATTTTTATATCATAACTCAACCTTTCCTCTAGAAGCTATTGTTACATCTTTTGATCAAATCCTCTTCATAAATCAAATAAGTGATAGTACTTAAATCCTATAAGTAGTGTTACTAGTAAATAGTAGGTTTGACATTAGTCACAACACAATGATTGAAACACATTGATCATACTTGTATCAATCTATTCTCAAAAATATCCTTCTTCAAAAGTATGAAGGGTGAGAAACTCAAGAATAAACTTACCTCACTGAGTGTGGTGGTGGTTGAAATCTCAAACATAGCTGAAATGGCTAACCAGACCAAACACCATGAGATTATAGAATTGGTAAGATTGATGGGAACTAGCAAGGAGGATCTCCATGATATGAATTAAGCTCTTAGTAAAGATGGAGAGAGGGTTAGGACCCTTGTGAAGGTGGATGTTGATGGGAAAGGTGAGGAGATCATATGTGGTCAAATTAATAAAAAAGAAGTAACTGAGCAAGAAGAGGGAAATATTGTTGATGTGCAATCCCTGCAACTAGCTCAACCTGGAGGAGGACTATTGAACCAAGGGATGGAGGATGAGTTTGGAGTGTTTAGCTCTTGCAACATATCCCCAAACAAGGGGAATGACTTGTCACTCAGAAATGGAACCCTAGTGGTTTCACTCCTAGGAATTGTGGAAATACTTTCCCCTACCTCTAAGGTACCAAGTCTCGACTCCCTTAGTAGTAAAGCTGAATGCATGGTCCTAAAGGTAAATCCTAGAGGGGGAAATAGGGATAATGTTGGGTCAATAATGAAGATAGGGAGACCTCTAATTAGGAAAACCTATTAGAAGGAAATAGAAAAGGATATAACATAGGGGAAACAAAAAACCCTAAAGGAATCCCAACCGCATAAGAGATAAAGATCATATCCTAGAATGTGAGAGGTTTAATAGTCCCAGGAAGTAGTATGAAATTAAACAAAATATCATTGAAATTAATACTGATATGATTCTTTTGTAGGAAGTGAAAATTATAGAGTAGGTTGTCTCTAAAGTGGCTACTTACATTTGGACAAGTGCTAAATTAGCGTATAGTGATGCTAATGGTGCTTTTGGTGGCATTGCAACATTGTGGAACCTAGACAAGGTGGTGGACTTGGTAATCCTCCTCAATACCCATTTTGTGGTTATGAGTTTCAACCCTCAAGTTGGTAACTAGAATTTGTTCAACTTCTATGCTCCCAACACCAAAATAGTAGACTATCTATCTGGGATGAGACTAATAAAGTGGTTGATGTTATGAGATAGGAAAAAATTCTATGTATGGGGAATTTTAATACCCCACTTTACCCTTTGAAGAAAATGGGGGGCTTGGAGGACTTTTCTAAAAGCATGCATGACTTGGAGAGCTTCCTTGGGAGGAATGACTTGATTGATATTGATCTCTAGGGTCCTACTTTCACTTGGTCTAATAATGGATTGGGGAAAAATATGATATAGTATAGGCTTGATAGGGCCCTTATCTCATCCAACTGGGATGTCATCCAACATACATCCTTAAAGGAAAATCCAAAAACTATATAATACCACTCTATACTAGTTTTTTCATCAATGGAGAGTCAAACTACTAGACAAAGGCCCTTTAGGTATGAAATCATGTGGCACTCTCACATAGAGTTCAAAGATTGTATTGTGTGGTGGTGGAATGATTCGGTTGAAGGAATGCCTATGCTTCATAATTCTAGAAAACTTGAAAGAATCCACAAAGAGGTTGGAGGATGGAACAAATCTTCATTTGGAAACATTTCCAAAGAAAAGAAGACTACTGAAAAGAATTTGGAATCCCTTTGAAATCATCTAGCACATGGTAATGCTAATGCTAATCACCAACTAGAAAAGAGGGAGTGTTAGGATTGGTAGAAGATCCTTCTAAACTAGGATGAAATCTTCTAGAATTAGAGATCTAGGGTCTAGTGGTTAGAGGAGGGTGACTGAAATACAACCTTCTTCCATAGATCCACATCAAGAAGAAAAAAGAGAAACACCATAAACATGTTGGTTGATGATAATGATTAGGAGATAAAGAAAGTAGAGGATATAGAAGAAAAGGCCAGTAACTATTTCTAGGAAATCTACAACCCCCCAGTTGTTCAGGTCAGTAGTAACATGAAAAATGACATTTTAAGTTAATATGGTGGTGAATAACCAACTTAATGAGGCCATGACTTATAAGGTCAAGGAGGAGGAGGTAAGAAAGGTAGTGCTTAGCATGAATCAGTACAAAGCCCTAGGTCTTGATGGGTTTCCCCTAGTCTTTTTCCAAGAATTTTGGGACATTGTTAAGTATGACATGGTTCAAGTAGCTGGGGACTTTGTCAAAATGGGTAAACTATTGAAGGAACTTAATCAAATATTTATTGTTCTAGTCCCTAAGATGGATGGCCCTAGATGTCTAGAATATTTTAGACCCATTAGTCTTTGCAACATGATCTATAAATTTCTCACCAAGATTATGGTTAACTACATCAACCCCCTTCTTGATAAGTTTATAAGACCATACTGGAATGGTTTTGTGCTAGGGCAATAGATGCTAGATGCTGTCATAACCACACACGAGGTAATTCACTCTACGAAAAGGAGTAAGAACCTAGGTATGGACCTTAAACTTGATATTTCCAAGGCTTATGATAAGGTCAGGAGGGAATTTATTTTTTCTATCATGATTAATTTAGGCTTCAATGATAATGTTATCAAAATTATCAAGAATGCGATGAACATTGTCACATTTTTGGTACTTTTTAATAGTTCTCCTCGAAGATTCTTTTCTTCCTCCCAAGGTCTATGATAAAGTGACCCCCTATCACCTTACCTCTTCATCATTGTGGTGGAGGTGCTAAGTAGAAATTTAGTGGACATGGCTAACTCTAGTAGAATAAAAGACATAAAACCTACATCCTTGTGCCCACCACAAATTATCCAACAATTTTTTGATGAAACATTATTTAGAATCTATTTAGTACATAATGACAAGGAGTAGAAAGCTATTCTAAATCAGTATGTGATGGTTTTAGGACAATGCATCAACAAACAGAAAAGCAAAGTGTAGTTTTTCAACACTGACACTAGACTAAGAGAAAACATGACTAGAATACTGGAATGCTAGAAGGCATTTCTCCAAAATACCTATCTTGGTGTCTCACTCACAATTAAAGAAGTCTTCAATCAATACTAGAATGGCCTAGTTTAACTCTTTCAGAGAAAGGTGGTGGGTTGGAAAGGAAAGATCCTGAGTAGCGCGAGGAAACTCTAGCTTCTCTCAGCATCATTGCAAAGCATTCTAGTGTATTTTCTCTCTATCTTTAAAATTCTTGATAGATTTAGAGACATTCTTGAAAAAATTCAACAAAATTTCTTATGCGTAGGTTCTAAAAAGAAGTCTAGGATGAGCTTGGTGAGCTATGAAAAAGTTTACCAACCTAAGGTCCTTAGAGGTTTGAATATAAGAAGGATAGGACATATGAATAAGGTCAGCTAGAGATTAATGATCTCTTAAGATAGTTGGTTCAAAATTTTGATGGCCAAGTATCTTAGAGGGGAACCATTCCATCACCTCCTATGGACACATGCTCTCCTATAGGGTTCTAAAATTTAAAACAATGTGGTACACACCCAAAAAATTCTAAATATGGGTTGTTACTAGATTGTTGGGGATAAAAACATCATTGATTTATGGGAAGACCTATGGATCCAAGATGACCCCCTCATGCACACTAGGTTCCAGCACTTTCCTAAGACTTTTATTAGACATAATGGTACTCTGACTTGAAGCTATATCACTTTGGATTTCCAATGGATAAGAATTTAGAATTAGGAGTTTACTAGGATGCACCTTGCCTTAGAACTACAAAATCTCCTTTAGTGTTATTAGATTCCTTTCACCCTAGTGGATGACTCTTTGGTTTGGATACTTACCCCCTCGTGTGACTTTATGGTGAAGTTGGCTTATCTTTATTGTCTAAGGGGGTGGTGGCCCAAGGAGATTAGAGGAAGGTTTGGCACCCTTGGATCTTGCATAAGATTTAAATTTCTTTTGGTGAATGATCTTGTATGGTACTATCCTCACAATTGATACTCTTTAAAGGAGAGGGTGTAAGCTAGCTAACTATTGTATCTTATGTTACAAAGATGTAGAATCTATCCCAAACCTTCTCATCCACTACCATTTTTATTTAGATATGTGGAGGGGGGTCCTTGCATTTTGGGAGGTATGGTTGTGTGTTGATGAAATCTTGTGGCAATTTTTTCATTGGGACAGACCATCATATCACTCATATCTCAAAAATCTATGGACAATAATCCCACCATATGGAAAATCTGGAAGGAGCAGAATAAAAAAATCTTCAGGGACAAAGCCAGTACAATTTTGATAGTAGTCCAATAGGTTATCAGATACCTAAGAGAATGTAGTGGGATCTAGTGATGGAAGCCTCCCTTGAATCCCCTAGGAAAACTAGATATGAAGTGGGTGTCCGCTTTGAACTTATGCCCAATGGTGGTACAATTTGATAACTCAAAAGTTATGGCTAGGCATAGAATGGTGTGGCACCCCCCTGAGACATGGTTAAAACTTAATTTTGATGGATCAACCATGGCGATAATTGAAGCAGGGGCATCCTAGGTTGCATTTCTATCATGTATGTTTAGTGAGTTTCTTAGTTGTTGCCAAGTGGCAATGTCTTGCATTGTCGAGCTCTCTATGTTTGTCAAGTTTCTTAGTTTCTGCTAAGTTGCAATGTCTTGCATTATTGAGTTCTCTATGTTTGTTGAGTTTGTAGTTGCTTCCGAGTTCATTTTGTTTCTGAGTGTTGCTAAGTTCCTTTTGTTACCAAGTGTTGCTAAGTTACTTTAGTTGCCAAGTGTTGGTGAGTTTGTTGAGCTGCAACATTTTGTTTAGTCCTTCATTTACTGAGTTGTCAGTGTGTAGTTTCTTGTTGAAGCTGACCTTTGCATTTAGTTTTGTGATAGGTATTTGTTGAGAGCCAACTTGTGGCTTAATTCTACATTTAATATAGGGGTTTATTTAGTTGATAGTTGCAATAAGCCGACTTGAGGTCACACATGTATTTAAAGGGGGTCTTTACTAGAATTTTTGTTAGAGTAAATAATTAATTAATTATTAATTATTTATTCTATTTACTTAAGCTTACTTAGGTTAATGTATTAATTTAATATTTAGTAGTTATTAGTTGTAGTGATGAGTTGTTGACAACACGGGAGTTTCTTCCTTTCTAGTATGTTCCACTTTTTGTGGAAGAGTGCTTAGTTGTCAACCTTATCTTCTACCTCCTTCCAGCTTGTTCTACAAGCTTCCTTGAGGCCTTTATAAGTGGTCTCTCTCTCATTGTATTTTCATAACTCAGATTGCATTCTCATTGTAAATACAATTTCATTGTTTTGCATTATTTCTCTCTCATGTTTGTTTAGGGTTTTTCCAAGCTCCACCTCTTCCTTCTTAGTTTCCCTTCGATAGGTTATTTTGCATGTAAGTGATCTTGGTGACTATGGAGTTGGATTTCATCAACTCTTACATGGTATTAGAGCCTCCAGCTACTACTTTGTTGAAGGATTTTTGAAGTCGCGATTCAGAGACACAAACCCTAGTTTGTTTGTGATTTTTTCTTTAATCTGGGGGAAGACCATTTTTTCAAAGCACTTTGGGCCCAAATGGATGCTGACATTGGATTCAGAAGGCCATTTGCAGTTAGGATTCATATAAAACTTGTCAATTCTAGAGATAGAGCTCTGGGAGGCAAAAAAAATTTAGTTGCCAGCCCTTCCATACGGTCATACGGATGTGTAGAGTGAAAAAAAAAATAAAATTAAAAAACATTGGCCACCACTGCACCACCATAGGGCCACTACCGCACCACCAGCACTCAACCCATGGCTACATGAACACCTAGCCACTATGGTAGCACCGTAGCTTGGCCTCCGCTCTAGACAGGTGGTGCCACCTCTTCTTTCCACCTACACCTAGATCATCCTCCACTTTGTCAGGGATCTCCACCTAGTCACTGCTCCTACGTAACCTACCAGCATTAGCAATTGCTTGGACACAATCAGCTCATGTGGTAGCACACTTCAACAACTACTACGTCAAATGTACCTACCATGTGGCATTCACATGGCATAGCCACATGGATTTCTTTTTTTTTGCGATAACCATTTAGCCATCAATTTTAAGCTCATTATTTGCTGACATCAGCATGACATCATCTTGCATCAGTAAACCTTCTTGCATCTCTCCTTTAGGGTCATTTTGGACCTACCTTTCATTTTTTGGCCATAACTTGAGCATACTAAGGTATTTTTTTCGATTCGAAAGAAGTGCCAAAAAGTTGGTTCCAAGATGGAGACATTGATGTAGGTATTTTTAAGTTTTGATGTAATTTTTTTGCCCATTTTTTTAGTTGAAGTTTGAAGTTCTACTTTTGACTCTGACATGCATATCTTTTGTGTCCCATGTCAATTTTTTGAAAACATTATATTTTTGGAAAGCTGGTTTTGTCACCTTTTTAGAAATGTAGTCTTTTTCCTTTGATTTTGGCCCATGCTCTTTCTATCATGTTTTTGATTTTTTTCTCTACGGTGGATATCTTGGGTGTTTCAGGTCTATGGATCATTTTCTTGGCATGGTTTCTTTTGATTTAGATTGTACTTTTTTTTGAGTCAACTTTTTTCCTTTTTTGATCATTGTAGACATCATTTATAAGCACTTTTTTGTATATGCCCTAAGATAAAGTGCCACTTTTGCATTTTGGGTTCATGAACATTGTTTTTGAGATAATTGTACATGCACTATTTTTATAAAGCACCATGGGGGGATAGTTGTTTTCTATTTTAGGCCTTCTCCCTTTGTCAAGTGAGTGTCCCTTCCATGACATCAACCCCATGCAACGTTGTTGTGACTGTGTCTTTATAGGTGTTTGTACCTCTTCCTCTCTCATCATTCTTGGTTTGTTTGCAAAGGATTTTGGCCCACCTTCTCAGTTGCCTATCATCTCACCCCATTTGCATTAAGGGGGGGTTATGTTGTTGTTCTAATGCATCTGTGGCTCAATGGTTCGGTAGTGTGAGCTATGTATTCAGTGGTTGATCCTATATATGAGGCAATTTTAGTGGTTGACTACCTATGCATTTTGGTGAGATGGATCATCTACCATATAGACATGCTCAGTTCATGCCTTCTTCTTCCATAGAGGTTCTTCAGATCAACAGTTTCTTTCTTATGGTAGACTTTGCAGCTTCTTCATGCTTTAGTGATGCTCTTCATGATCCCTTTTTATTCCTATTTTAGGGGACATTCCCATAGTTGGAGGCTTCTTCAGTTCTTCACTAGGTTCTTACCTCTTTTTGGGAGAGGGTTTTTCCCACATGGTTTTCCTTTTTTCCCCATTTATAGAGGTTGCATTTTTTTACATTGTAAATGGGTACCTAACATGGCCTCATTGTTGGGACCCATTCTGCATTTTCATCTTAGTTTTTTGAGCTTAAGGCATTCCCCTAATTTTCACTTAAGGGGGTGCGTTAGAGTAAATAATTAATTAATTATTAAATATTTATTCTATTTACTTAAGCTTACTCAGGTTAATGCATTTATTTAATAATTAGTAGTTATTAGTTGTAGTGATGAGCCATTGACAACACAAGAGTTTGTTCCTTTCTAGCATGTTCCACTTTTTTGTGGAAGAGTGCTTAGTTGTCAACCTTATCTTCTACCTCCTTCTAGCTTGTTCTACAAGCTTCTTTGAGGCCTTTATAAGTGGTCTCTCTCTCATTGTATTTTCACAACTCACATTGCATTTTCATTGTAAATACAATTTTATTATTTTGCATTATTTCTCTCTCATGTCCATTTAGGGTTTTTCCAACCTCCACTTCTTCCTTCTTAGTTTCCCTTTGATAGGTTATTTTGCATGTAGGTGATCTTGGAGACTACAGAGTTGGATTTCATCAACTCCTACAATTCTAAGTAGAAAACTAGAGGGAAGTAGCGTATGAAAAGAAAAAGCAAGTTGAGAATGAAAAGTTTATCATTATAGATCAAGATTGAATTGTAATCTTGGCCATAACCTAAAAGGCCTTATAGTTGGGCATGTATCTGACATTTTGATGTATCTATAAAGCATTTGTTCCTCTATCTCTTATGTTTATTATTCTTTGTGTTTGTTTTCCATTGTGTTTACTCTCACAAGCAGCTTGGATAATTGGGTGTGCCTTTTTCCTTGGTTATTTCATCCCTCCTTACACCAGGTGGTATCAAAGAATAGGTTTATCCTTGTGGATTTACAAATTTGACCTACACCTTAGAGAGAGTTACAATCTTGCAGGAGCCTAATTATAAAGATGGTTCGAGATAGAGGAACTGTTGATAATGTTGTATTAGATGCATTGAGGCAAATTGCAGCTAGATTAGATTCTGTAGAGACAATCCAAAGGAGAGGAGCACATGTTTATGATGTGAGTGATGATGAAGCAACAACACCAAACCTTAATCTAGAACCTAAAGAAGATCACGATGAAGCAAGGTTATTGATATTATTTTTTAGGGAAAATTTAAAGTCTTATGTAGAAGTTTGTCTTTATGATGGAAAATTGGATGCCAATGTTTTGTTGGATTGGATCTCTAAAATGGAGAAGTTCTTTGAGTATGAAAACACCCCTAATAATAGGATGGTGAAGATTTTGGTTACTAGGTTGAAAGGACATGCCTCACTATGGTGGGAGCATTTTCAAACTGATAGACAAAGGAGAGGAAAGGAGAAGACCAGGACTTGGATAAAGATGGTGAACAAGGTAAAGAACAAGTTACTTCTTGTTGATTACCAAATTAGCTTCTTGAGAAAGATGCAAAATTTGAGACAAAGAGACGTGACTATCCAGGAGTATACTAGGGAATTCTATAGATTGGACATTAGATCTTGACATGTGGATGATGATGTTGAGAAAATTGCAAGGTACATAAATGGATTGAGATCTAGGATTCAAGATGAGATAAGTTTTGTGAAATTGGAAATTTTGGAGTAAGCATATCAATATGCCTTGAAAGTTGAGGAGATCTTGACAAAGAAATAGGAACAATGACAAAGAGGTAGAGGTGGTAGATTCTAGAGAGGCAAAGGTAGATCTTATGGAGAAGGTGGTAGGTATAACAATTTTTTGTAAGATAAGGGGAAATTTGAATGGAAGAATGATGATAAAGGAAAGATCAAGTAAAAAGGTATTGGTTCTTACCAAGGAAGAGGTAATTCTTATTCTAGAGGTGGTTTTCATGGTAATTTTTTTAGATTTCATAAAGAAGGGAATGTATCTTTTGAGTGTAGATCTTTTGAAAGTGGGAAAGGTAATAAAATGTTGTGGTTCAAGGAGACACTGAGGGTTCAACAAGTGGACCTAAGGTTGGAGATAATCTGATGGTGAGAAGAACCTTATGTAATAAGGGAAGTGATGAGGAACCTATCCTAAGGAGAAATCTTTTCAAGACTAGATGTAAGATGGATGGAAAATGTTCCAAGGTGATCATTGATAGTTGAAATTATTAAAAATGGCATCAAAAGAGTTGGTTACAAAGTTTTGATTGTAGAGGTCTAGAGAATCCTAAACCTTATCATGTTTCATGGATCAAAGATGAGCATAAGTTATTGGTAAGTGAACAATGTATTGTGAAATTCAAGATTGGACATTACTTTGATGACATTCTATGTGATATTATGCCTATGGATTATGGTAATGTTTTTTTGGGTAGACCTTGAAAATATGATAAATATGCTATACATGGTGGAAGATTGAATTGATATACTCTTTGGGTGAATGGGAGAAAGAAAACATTGCTACCTTTGATGGAGAGTCTAGATGAGGTTAATTGTACTACTCTAAAAATTTCCATCATTAAAAGAAAGCAATTTGAAAAGGAAATGAAGAGGAATTGAGTCTTCTTTTCCATAATCCCTAGGAGACTGAGTTGTACGAGTAGTTATCGAGTATTAGAAAATAGTGCTAATCAATTGTCAATCAGTAGTGACCAAGTGACAGAAGCTAGTGGTACTCGAGTGACAATAGAAACTATTAGTATTGACTAAGTGCCAGTGGAAATTACAAATTTTTTGAATGAGTATAAGGATATTGTTGTAGAGGACATACTTAATGGTTTAGCTCCAATGAGAATCATAAATCATTGCATGGATATGATTTTGGAGCTATTTTTCTAAATAAAGCACCATATAGATTTACATCTACTAAAAATGAAGAACTTAATAGACAAGTGCATGAGTTGTTACAAAATGGTTTGATTAGAAAAAGTTTGAGTTCATTTTTTGTACTTGCTATATTAGCACCTAAGAAGAGTGGAGAATGGAGAATGTGTACTAACTCTAGAGCTATTAACAAAATAACATATATATATAGGTTTCCTATGCCGATGATGAATGACATAATGGATTATTTGAGTGGAGAAAAATATTTTACCAAGATTGATTTTAAGAGTGGCTATCATCATATCAGAATACAAGAAGGTGATGAATGGAAGACTACTTTTAAGACAAAAGATGGTTTGTATGAATGGTTGGTTATGCCTTTTGGTTTGACTAATGTACTTAGTACTTTTATGAGGTTGATGATTGTTTATTTAGATGATATTTTGATATTCAATAAGACTATGGAAGAACATCTTCAGCATGTTAGACAAGTATTGCAAAGATTGAAAGAAGAAAAGTTGGCGATTAATCTAATGAAGTGTTCTTTTATGCAAGAGGAGATTGTGTATTTCAGATTTGTGATTTTAGTTGATAGTTTGAAGATGGACCCTGAGAAGTTTTTTTTTGGGGGGATGGCTACACCTGAGAATGTGAGTTAGGTAAGATCATTTCATGGTTTGGCTAATTTTTACAAATTTTTTATAAGGAATTTCATTTCTATTTGTAATGCTATGACTAAGACAATGAGAGGAGATAGAATGAAATTCAAGTGGACACATGGAGCTGATAACAATTTTGAGACTTTGGAACAAAAGGTTGTTGAGTTACCTATTTTGGCTTTGCCTGATTTCAATAAGGTATTTCCAGTTGAATGTGATGCAAGTGGTAGTGCAATAGGAGTTGTATTGAGCCAAGAGGGTAAAAATGTTGGTTTCTTTAGTGAGAAGTTGAATTCAATGCTAAAAGGAAGTCTTTTGTGTATGATCAAGAGTTTTATGATATTGTTCTAGCATTGAAGAAGTGGAGACATTATTTGATTCCTAACGAGTTTGTGTTGTATACTGATCATAAAGCCTTATAGTACTTGGAAAAACAACATAAATTGAATCAGAGACATATGCAATGGATTGAGTATTTGAAGATTTTCACATTTGTGATTAAACATAAGGGTGGAGTCATTAACTAAGTCACTAGTGCATTGAGTAGAAGATGTTCTTTGCTAACCAAGATGAAGGTGTTGTATGATACTAATCTTGTTTTTTTTTGAGATGTGGAGAGAGTGTAGAGCACCTATTTTGATAGAAAAACCAAGTTTGATGAATATTTTATTCAAGAAAGTATGTTGTTTAAGGGAACTCAGTTGTGCATTCTTAAGAGTTCAATGAGGTTGAATTTGATTAAGGAAAAACATAGTGGTGGATTGGCTAGATACTTTGGAATTCATAAGACATTGAGTTTGTTGAAGGAGAAGTATAATTGGCCTTAGATGTACAAGGATGTTCATAAGTTTGTAAAGAGTTAAGGATTTCATCAAGTTGCAAAAGGAGCAAGCCAAAATAGTAGTTTGTGTACACCTATTTTTGTTCCTGAGGAACCTTGGAATGACATTTGTATGGATTTTGTTCTTGGATGGACTAAGACAATGAAGAGGTGCGATAGTATATTTGTTGTTGTGGATAGATTTTCTAAAATGGATCATTTCATACCTTGTAAGAAGACATTAGATGTTGAGCATGTTGCTGATATTTTCTTCAAAGAGATATTTAGATTGCATGGATTATCTAGAAGTATTATTTCTAACAGAGATAGTAAGTTTTTTGGTTACTTTTTGAAGAAGATGGGCACCATGTTGAAGTTTAGTTCTACTTCACATCCACAAATAGATGGACATATAAAGGTTGTGAATAGAAGCTTGGGTAATTTGCTAAGATGCTTAGTAGGAGATAAGCCAAGTAATTGGGAGTTGGTATTAGCACAAACAGAGATTCAATATAATAGTTCTGTGAATAGGAGTACAAGAAAAATGCCTTTTGTAATTGTCACTATAATGTAGCCTAAAGGTATATCATACTTAAGGGATGTTGTTGGTGAAGAGAAGAGAATAATTTTCTTATTTTATGAAGTCTTTGCATGAGGAAGTAAAGTTGAGATTGAAACAAAGTAATTTGAAGTATAAAGAGAATGCCAATAAGTCTAGAAGACATCATGTTTTTTAAACTAGTGATGAGGTGATGGTTCATTTGAAGAAAGGATGATTTCCTATTGGAACATAAAGTAAGTTGAAGATGAAGAAGTTTGGACCTTGTAAGATCTTGAATAAGTTTGACAGTGGTAATGCTTATGAAGTTGAGTTACCTAATGACATGGATATATCTCCTATATTCAATGTTGTTGATTTGTACAAATATAATGAGTCACATGATGAAGTTGTGGTGTCAAATAATTACCCTAAGAAGCAAATTGAAGAGGTTGAGAACATAATGGATAAAAGAGTTGGTAAAAGCACAAGAGGAAAAGATTACTATGAGTATTTGGTAAAGTAGAAAAATAGACCAGTTGAAGATGCTACATGGATTTCTTGATTTGAGTTGGATTTAGCTCAGGTTGTAACATCTCAATGATTTAGGAGAATCATTTCTTTCAACCTTGGTTGTTTGATGTAGGAGAATCCTAGGTTGTATTGCTATCCTACATGCTTGTCAAGTTTCTTAGTTGTTGTCAAGTTGCAATGTCTTGCATTGCCAAGTTCTCTGCATTTGTCAAGTTTCTTAGTTGTTGTTGAGTTGCAATATCATGCATTGCCTAGTTCTCTATGTTTGTTGAGTTTGTAGTTGTTGCCAAGTTTGTTTGATTACCAAGCATTACCAAGTTCCTTTGGTTAACAAGTGTTGTCGAGTTCCTTTGGTTGTTGTGTCACATAGGGTGTTTTTTAGTGGTGAATATTTGTAATTTTATGAATTTGAGAAAAATTTAGCTAGTAATTTGGCTAATAATTTAAGATTTAATGCAACCTAAATCACCACATTTTTATTAAATTTAGTTATAAAATATTTAAAATCACTCAATCATTCATTTTATTAAAAAAATTAAACTCATATATTCACCACAATGTTTGATACATTATTATATTCTATTCACCTAAATATTATATATTATCGAAGAAATTCAAATTAATTCACCAATAATTATCATAATTATTAGCTAGTTTAGGGATATATTACCGATATTTAATTTTCACTATTGATTTAAAATATAATGTAATTATCCTCATAATTTTCATGAGATAAAACATGTTGAATTTTTATTTTTAATATTCCCTGATGATTAGTGAACTTTCTATTATTATTCAAATTAATGATATTTTCTACTAAAAAATGATGATTCCAAAATAATCACCAAAGTAAATAATATTTAAAATAGAAAAAATTGAGAGATTTGTCAATAAAAATAATTTGGTTTCTCAAAATAATGAAAGACTTGCCAATAATTTATATCTTTTTCTAGAGGGGGTTTCTTAAAGTTTACCCTAGTTGAGCATTGCTGAGTTGCTTTGGTTGCCAAGTGTTGCCATGTTCCTTAGGATGCCAAATATTGTTGAGTTTGCTAAGTTGCAATATTTTTTTTGGTCCTTCATTTACCAAGTTGTTGGTGTGTAGTTTCTTGTTGGAGCTCACCTTTGCATTTAATTTTGTGATAGGTATTTGTTGACAAAAAACTTGTGGCTTGTTTTGGCATTTAATGTAAGGGTTTATTTAGTTTGTATTTGCAACAAGCTGACTTGTGGTCATGCATGTATTAAAAGGTGGTCTTTGGAAGAATTTTAAGTAGCAAGCTAGAGAGAAGTAGTGTAGGAAAAGAAGAAGAAAGTTGGGAATTTGAAAGTTTATCATTGTGGATCAAGATTGAACTATAATGTTGGTTGTAACCTAGAAGGCCTTATAGATGGGCATGTATCTGACATTTTCATAAATCTATAAATTATTTGTTCCTTTACCTCATGTGTTTGTTGTTATTTGTGTTTTTTTTTCACTATGTTTACTCTCGCAGGCCGCTTGTACAAATGGGTATGCCTTTGGCCCTAGTTATTTCATCCCTCCCTATGTCAGGAAGCATTATAGTTTGGGGTGACTTCCACAATTGTATGGGAGAACTAGTGCTTTCCTATACTAGAAACTGCAAAGGGGGTTCAAATAATAAAGTGGAAGCCCTGGCTCTTCTTGGGGGAATGAGAATTGTGAGAGCTAGATGAATTAACAAGCTAGCAATTGAGGGGGATTCAATATTAATTATCAAAACTATTAAAAGAGAGGGTCAGAGTAGATGGAAGATCAAAGCAACACTAGACAAAATTTCCAAGTTGATGGAGGGGTGTCAAGAGATCCACATGGACCACATTTATGACAAAGCCAATGGAGTGGTAAAAAAGTTAGAGAAATTTGGCCATAATTTTATAGGACTAATTGAATGGGAGGATGTCAGCCAAACTCCATAATCAACTTAAGTGATGATGGAACATGACTATACTTCTCATAACATTGCATGAATCATTATAGTAGGTGGTGCACCTTTAAGAACTTGTGTGGGAGGGAAGGCTAGTATATTGCATTTCATAAAGTTATATTTTATCAAGATTGCATGAGGAATTTCTTTTATGATCCTTTTACTACATGTGAGCCTTAATTATTTCTAAAAAATGGCAGATGGAGTAGATTTTTCAAGATATTAAAAAAATGACTAAGAAAGTTGACAAAGACACGTTAATCAAACCCCACTCTAACTATAATTGGTGATGGGTGATTATGGAAGGAAAGGTACTGATCACACATGTCATTGAGGGAGGTTTTTCATTTTTTGGGAAACCTTGTGGTCTTATGATGGGTTTTGCTGCCTTAAATTTTTTATCCTTGGTGTAATTTATTTAACCTATTATGATTTCCAAATCTATAATAAGGAGATGTCTAAAAAATTGAGGATTTGGTGGTTAAGTTGGGCAAAGAAATGGGTGCCTATTGGTTGAGGCTAGCATCTATAAGAGTGAAGTTGCAATGGTTTATCTTGAAGAAGGTAGTTTACTACCATTTATGGAAGGAATAAAAAAACATAATGAGCACATCTTGATGCAATTCTTCAACTCATAGAATGACAGGAAAGTGAACATTAATGGGATGGTGTTCGAAATCATGGAAGACGTTATCACTAGGGTTGAAGGGTTTTCTCTGGGGTGTAAGAATTGGTGCAAGCAGGCTAGAGTAAATGATGAAACCAGTCTGATGAAGTTCTTAAAATTTAATGAGGAGTCAGTTCGCATGCATGTTGGGTTTTCTAGAGAGGATCTTCCAATGTCCTAGGATGTGATTTACTATGCTATAATGAGGTATATTAGCCTTGAAGATTGGTTCTAGATATTATATTACTAGCATTTCCCCATTCTTAACCATTTTAGGAATGTATATAAAATTTCTTTTTTGTTTCTTATTTTGAATTCTGTGGAAGAGTGTGTCTATAAGGCTAGGAAAAAGAAAGGGGAGGGAAACCTATTTATCTCATTCACCAGGGTTTCATGAAAAAAGAAAAACCCTTCCTTTGAGGTAAAAATAAGTCTCATTGAGTAGAATATAGACACAAGGAGGAGAAAGAAAAATGCTCAAAGAACTAGTAAATGACTCCAATTAGAGAAATTCAAGTCCCTCCCCCCCCCCCCAAAAAAAAAAAAAAACACATGAATTTAGCTTTGAGTCTATGGAGAGTGAGAAAAAACCCACTAAGAGGAAGATGCCACACTAGGACATTGGAAAAAAGCCTATCTCCAGCCTTCAACCCACTTAGTCCCTCACACATCTCAAATACCCTTGATGTTTTCTTGCCTAGACTAGATATTGCTGGGGGGGTGGACATCACCTCCCCCATGAAAGGAAATCCCAAATGTTGGGGGGAAAGGGGAAGCATAGACATGGATAGAGCCAAAGAAAGACTTAGTTGGACAGGCTGGAGCATTCAATGAGGGAGATGATGGGCAATCACATTGGCATCTCCCACAAATTTGACACCCTAGCTGAATTCTCCACAAAATTTATGCATTTGGCTACCACTACTCTTTATTTTTTGTAGGTGAATAAGGACATGAAGGATTTGGGCAAGGAGAGTGAAACTAACTATACATTTATGGCTTCATGGCAGAGGATTGGCTGAAGATGCTCTTGGACAAACCTATCAAAGAGGAGGGGGTGAATGTGAGTGGGGACGAGCCTGAGGAGAAGAAGAATAAGGGTAACTATTCCTACTTATGTTTTTTCATTTTCTTTTTATATTTTTGATCACTCTGAAATTGATGCCCTATGGGGTTTTCTTATATATTTATATGATCAAGTGCTAGATTGATAGCAACAATATGTCCCCTTGCTGCTAGAATGCTTTTCCATTTTTTTGTTAATTAGTAATAGGATTGATGGTAATGATTGTTCTATTCTGGATCTTGTCTTTATTGTTTAAGTATAAAATTGGTATCAAATAGATAATTGAGAGGTAACTTCCTACTAATCCTCTAGCCTTCAGATAAAATTTTTGCTAGATTATCTTTCCTTATATTTATTTATCTTTGCATTATGTCTAGAAAAGAATTTTTGAATTGAAGTTGGTTGTAGTTTTCTACAATACAATATTTAAATGAAGAAACAATTTATCATGTGGCTTCAAGCCTTACTATAATGATTTTTCTTATTAAAGTAATGGACATTAGAAGAATGGCATCTATAATGAAATCAAAGATATGTGTACATATAAAACTCTTTGATATTATATTTTGATATTTTCACTATCACTTATGATGTTAAATTTTATAACTTGTGAGCAGTGCTCCTTAGTGCCTAGTGGTTAGGCTTTTCTAGATATTCAACTATTCATATATGTATTTTTGATGTACAGATTTTACTCGGAATGTATATCAATGCTTCATGTCATCATAGAGAATTATTGCACCAGTTGATCTAAACTCTTGGATTCAAAGGCATTAAAAAAAAGAAAAAACTGTTCTTTCAAACAATGTCGTTAAAAATGGATTCTACCAAAAGTTTTAAAGGAATAGTAAGAGTGGTAGGTAACATTCTTTATAAATAAAAGTTCATTATGGCCTCTCTATAGACAAGGCCTAATATTATACTGTTTAATATTGACTAGCTATGACAATGTGTTTTGTATAATATTTATACTTGTGTTTTTAAGTTAATTTTTAAAAAAAAGTTTATAATATAAATTTGTAACTTTAAATATCTAAGTTTATATTATAAGATAGATTTATTTATTTTAAGAAATATTTCAATTAATTCAAACATGAATTAATATTAATTGTCTAAATTTTCTTTTTAAAATAGATTTAGTTTTTAATTTTACATTTACATATCTATATTTTAATTTTTTTCTTAAAATTTCTTATTTTTCATTTTAAAAATAATATATCAAATAACCTATATTATTGAACATTTAGCCTCACTACCAATAGTGGCATGTTGTGATGGTCAAGTTGTTGCGTTGTTATCCGTGCCATCAAGGTTCAAATCTCATGGGGATGAGGTCCCCTGTTTGTGGCCTCACTGGTTCATAGCTCCAGGTCAAAGCGTTTACCCCTCTTTAAAATAACATTTAGCCTCACAAATTAAAATTATAAAATAAAACATATTTTATGTTTACATTTTTATATAATTAATTGATTATTGCAATATAAAAGTTGTTTAATGTTTCTACTACATATCTCGTAATTATCTCTTCCATATAATATGACTTTTGTTTTACATTGAAGACTCCATTCCAAGTTCAATTTAATTTAAGATACTTTTAAATTTCATCATTGCTCCCATTTCTTCAAAAGTGGGGACTTCAGCTCACCAAGAGCTCTTGTTTCATTAGATATAAAATATTTCAATACGTAAGAAGAGAGAGGAGACAAATCTGACGTATCATGTTAGTTTTAAGGTCCCTACTACTATCAATACACCCTTCACTAAATAGACAAAAATAAATGAAGTTTTTTTCTATGTGGTTTCACTGCCACCATTTTCTTGATCTTTTCTCTTACGTTATAAATCTCAAGAAGACCTACATAGGCCACCACAGGTTTTTTCCATCACCCTGTCAAATATAAAATCTTTAGAGGTCCATCAATCAATGTGTTGTTTGACCTCAGATCAAAAGATTAATCCATGTGTGATAATATAAACAGTGAAAGATGGATCAAGAAAAGGAAGGAACACTGATAAAACCATAACTAATTGAGTAAGAGAACATGACCTTTATAATTTCCTTGACTAATTGTCTTGTGAGATCACAACATTATCAATTTCTTCTTAAATTTCATAGACCATAATTATCTTTGGCATGAGTTTGAATTAGGTTAGTGACTACCATGTGCAATTTTTTTTGGTCTTTTCATGATTATAAATCCTCATATTATTGCTGCGAGGAAGTGCTAAATGTTTTCAATAATGTGTTACATGCATTGTAGTTGTGAGTACAACCTTCTGCATTTTGGAGCATTGCATTCTTGCATGGAATATAGTATGCTATTGCATTTGTATCTTACTAGTGGAAGCTGCAAACTTTGATTTAATTTTGACTATTTAACCTTACTGCAAACTGAAATATTTGCACCAGTTAATATCACACATGATGAAATGTTTTCTTTAAAGTAGTTTTCATTTAATGGAGTGGTAGGGTGCTTCGCCAAATCAGTTATCTTATGTTTGGAAAAACTAAATTCACATTCATTTCTTTATGCTATTAAAGATTCAAATAAGATATCAAATGAAGACGTTGTAAAGAATATATTATAAAAGGATGGAGGCATGAAGGTGTCTATCATCTAGAAATAGCTTCTTTCTCAAAGATGATTATTGCATGATAAGAAACTATTTAGATCTTTGTAAAGTTGGAGCTTGGAACATTCATCCTTGAAGCGAAGGGGCCTAGCTTATTTGTGTCCCTAAATGGAAGAGGGGGATTGGAAATCTGATTACCCTTCCAAGGAGTGTGTGGTGGAATTTCAATACAATTTATCATGCATTTGAGGGGGCATTGGACAAAATCAAAGGAGATGTAGAATTTCATAGGAAAGATGTCTCATATGCAAACATATCAATGATGTTTATTTCTACAACACTTGAGGAAGTGTTATAGACACTACCAAAAGATGTGGACTTTAAAAGGAAAGATTTCACATGTGCAGTATTAGAGAAGGCATTAGATACACTCAAATTAGATGTAGAATTTTAATGGAAACTTGTCGCATTGTGCAAGGGAGGTGGGAACACTTAAGTTGCATAGAAAACTTTTAGATATTTGCAATTAGGCAATCTAGTAATGTAGTTAGTTCAATGTTTCTTGAGGAAAAAAGAATTTGTGAAGGCACTTCACCAAATTCTCTGGTGGATTGGCTTAAAAGCCTTGCAACTTTCATTCTCACCATGGGATAGGGGAGGGAGGCTAAAGGTTTACATTAATAAATGTTAGTTTTATAGTTTAGGCTAATAAAATAATGTAGTTAGTAGAATTTAGTTTCATGGTAGTTGGCAAGTTATATTCTTGCAACTTTTTTGGGTACTAGAATAATGGATTTACGTAGCCATATCTTAGAAATGTAATGATTATCAATTTTAAATCAAATGCAAATCTTAATATATTAGCCTATTATAATTTCATTATCATTCTTTTACTAACTATAGAAAAAATAATGTGTACAAAAACAAAACTCGCCCTTGTATGAAGAAGAACAATGTGGACATCCCTAGGTCAAACATACACAGTGATATGAAAAAGCTAGATGATACTATCAAGATGAAGATTAGTAGGTGTTCATGTGCTATGATAAGAGATGATGAAAATGGGTGGATGATTGTGATATGATTGGGGTATAATATATTTGAATATGTTACTTGGGTCTACATGGCTAAGAAGATGATATTTGGAATATTAAAAGAAATAACAAATTAAGGAAGACTTTTGGTTTTTAAGGAAACATTGTGGATTCATGATGACTATGCAATGCCTTTTCATTTTCTCCATTGTGGCTTGGCATTTTATATTTTTCAACTCCAAAACCTAGTGCACGACTATGTCATCAAAGGAGTTGGTTGTGGACCTAGGTGATGATATGGGCACTAGCGATCGTATTGAACTAGAGGCTTTGGATGATTGTATCAGCTACAATGAAACTGTGATGGTCTACTTGGAGGAGGGGGGCCTATAACCTTATATGGAGGGAATGGTTAGTACAATGAGGTCATCTCTATGCAATTCTATCAAACATGGAAGGATAAAAAAGTTACGGTTAATGGCACGAGCTTTGAGATTTAAGAAGAAAAAATTGCGAGGGCTGGGGATTTTCTATTGGATGGAAAGAAATGGTGGAAGCAAGCTAAGGTCAACAAGGAGGCAAGTTTGCAAAAGTTCTTCAATCCAAGGAGGAACCAACAAGATTGTGTGGTGGGTTTGCACAGGTTGCACTTCCTAAGCCTTGGGATACCATTTTTAATGCAATTATTAGATACATTACCTTGTAGGATTGTTGTTAGGTACTATATTATTATCATTTTTCTATCCTAAATCATTTTAGAAATCTAGACCTTATCTCCTTTCCATTTCTATTACTACATTCACTGGAGAATAACATCTTTAAGGCTACAAGGAAACATGAGGAAGGGATACCCTTCTACCTTATCCACCAAGGCCTAATGAATAAAAATTTTATCCAGCACTTGGCCCAAAATCTCCTTCTCCTTCTTAACCCCTTGACATCTATCACCCCTCAGACCTCCCTCAACGCTAGCCCTAGCTCTACTCTTAAGAGGCCTAAGAAAGGTCATGCCACTAAGGTCAAAATTAACCCTAAGGTTAAAGTTAGTATTATTGAGTTAGACTCAAATACAAATAAGGGTAAGCAGTTTGCTAGAAGAACCAATAAGTGTCTCCAAATGGAGAAATTTAAGACCTCCCCAAAGTATGAATCAATCTTTGACTCCTCTGATATTGAGGAGAAACCTACTAAAAAAAAAACTCCATTAGGACGTCAAACCTATCCCTAGCTCTATTAGCCCATCCCATGTCCCTAATACCCTAGAAGGTACCCCAACTCATAGTAGGGGCAAAGACATCACTTCTCCTAGGAAGGCTAACCCCAAGGTTACTAGGAAGAAAGGAGAACATAGTCACACCAAGATGTGGCTGGAGAGGCTTGAGATGGCTATGAGGGATCTGGCAGATAACCATACCACTATATTCTATAGTTTTAAAACCCTAGTGAAGTTCTCCACCAAGGTTATGCACTCTATGGCCATAACCCTCTAGCTCCTTCAGACTAACAAAGAGGAACAAGACTTGGGAAAGACTATTGAGACAACTCGATCCATTTATGGGTTTTTGGTTGAGGATTGGCTAAAAACCATCCTAGACAAACTAGTGAAAGTGGAGGAGGAGGATGTAGTGGGCGAAGCTTCTCAGGAACAAAATAATGGTAACTAGGGGAAGGAAGAGGGCATCTAGCCCAGGTTCTATTGTGTTTTATTTCTATTTTTATGATAATTTCTCTAAACTTTACACCCCATGGGGTTTCTTGGACTATGTCAATTAAGTGGACCAATAGCAATGATGTCTTTAAATTGTGTTAGTCTATTATTCATTTTCTTATGCATAGTAGTTTAAGGACTACGGTCAATGACAATTCAACTCTTAAAGTTTTATGGATTTTGACTACTGGGACGTAACCTCTGGCTAGTTCTCAACCTTATTATACTTCGGGGTCAGCTACTTATGTTTTTGGCTACTATCAACTACTTCAAAAACAAATTGAGGAAGAAAAATTAGATCAAGCAACTAAATGTAAAAGGGAAAGATTTGAAGATAAGATGAATTGAAAAATATGGAAAATCCAAAAGAATGATTCCTAGTGATATTTTCCCTTCTGATCTTAACCAAGATGCAAGAGGTAGCATTAATCTATTATGTTTAAAAGGAATGTAGTATAGCTACATTGATGAATGGAGGTTTCTACTCAAGGGGAGTAGACACCAATGATAAGTACTTGGAGTAGTATGCATGCCAATTATAAATGCGCAAAATTATTGAGATAGCAATAGCTAATTAAGATAATAAGGTATTAAATTTTTTGATATTTTTAAGTATAAAAAATACTTGTGATATACAAAAAAGAGGGTTTGATTTTGTACCATAAGTGGAAATAGAAAAGAATGTAGAAAATGGTGAAACTAGTCAAGCTAAGAATAAAAAATCATGACATACCCTTTGTTGTTGATGTCAAAAGTAAGATATACATATGTTAAAAAAAAGTCAATAGTAAAGAGAAGAGGCACATAAATGACATAGATGTGTTCAAGGATGAAGAGAAGGAATATGTCATTAAGTAGAGAATATTGTGGAAGTGGAAGCATGAATCCCAAAATATCAAATATCATAGCACAAGTTAGTTGCAATGAAATAATATAGAGAATAATATTATTTAAATATAATAAGACAAGTTACTATGGTTGATTACTTTGAACAAATTAGCAATTTCCTATCTAACATAAAAGTTTGTTTCTTTCAAAAATTGACATAATATATTCTTTATTTATTTTTCGTGTTTCATTCTTTAATTGTTTTATATTTTTAATGTCATATTATTGTCACAATTTAACAATCTCCACCTTGACACCAATTTACCTTATACCTCTTTATGCCCAACCAAGGTGTAAGCTCTTAAGACCTCTTGCAAAAATGTAATGTCTCTAAGTAAAATCCAGACCTCACCTAAGTCTCCAAGTAACTATGAGTATCTCTAATTGACAAAATCATGTTAAGTGCAACTATGACATTGCACTCTCATGAAACTCCCATGCAAATGAACAATGTACTCTACACAAAGAGATCATCTCAAACAAGATCAACATAATGATTTAATCATTTCATTAAATGAGGATCATATGCTTTAGTGAATGTGAAAGACTCCCATGAGGACATGTCATGCCAAAAATTTGATATACAATCAACAGTCCACCATGATAGTTAACACCAAACCATCCTCTAAACCAAGGAAAACTCATAAATTTTTGGAATAGGAAAACTATGAAACCTCATATACAAGAAACAACTAAAAATTTTGTGCTTTTATGTAACCAAGGAACGAAACAATGAATCTGACATAAGAATTCCAAGTTATAATCCAAAAACCTCCATGTAACCAGGATATAAATACATATAGAACATGAATACCTTCTCATTTTTATTGTTTCTTATCTGACAATATTAAAATAAAAAATAACTAACTCTATATCTTCCCATTTTTCTGGAGTTATATCTATAGATGTCTTTAACTTTCACATCAATGCCTTGTGAATTATTGTTGCACTAACAAATCATGGATCATGAGCATCCATAGCTAAAAGCTCTTCCTTCTGTTAAATTTTTCCACAATGAACATTTCATTCAAAACCTTTTCCATTTGATGATGTAAAATCAACACTAATTTCTAATACAAAAACTAGCAAAATAATTTCTCTAATACCACTTGTTCTAGAGACAAAAGAATGAAACTTTTAATATTAAATATTGTAGCCCAAGTTAGTTGTACAGAAATAATATAAAGAATTAAATGAAAATAGAATAAAACAAGTAACAGTGGTTTATGTGTTACAATATGGAAAAATCATTAAGGAAACATCCTTAAGAAAAGGTATTGGTAATATTTTCTTAGGAAAAACATTTAACAATCTAGATAGTTGTTTCCATCATAACTTCTCTTGCAATTCGTACTTCATATTCTCTTTCAATATACAATTAAAAATTTGATATTATATTTCTCTCACACACCCTTTGCCTTAACCAACAACATGTATATATACTAGTATAAATTCTAGAAGGAACTTCCATATCAAAAAGTTAAATATTATTGATTTTTTGAGATCCCAAAATCTGGTTAATGGGTCTAGCATTTGAAATGGCATCCAGGAAGGTAAAGAGTTCATTTTGTCTAGAGAGAAATGAAGAGTGGATGGTATTGGCACCAATGCAGATTTTTGGGAAGATAAGTGTATTTTCCAAAGATAGATTTCCTCTTTGATGAGGTTGGCCCCCTTCAAGGATAGATGTAAACTTTGGTTTGGCTCTTAGGTCGACAACTATTGGCATAATGGTTAGTGGGTGGATCTTGATCCAAACCTTGCATCCTTAATGTAGGATCTTAATTCTGTTGTTTGGTAAGTAATGAACCGGATAGGGTTATTTGGGATGATAGTAATAGTGGTTCCTATTTGGTGGCTTTGGGGATTTTCTCCCTTAAATCTCCTATCTGTCCTTCCCCTATTTAGTATAAGGCATGGAACTAACATCTTATTCCAAAAATTGGTATCTTCTTTTGGATTTTTCTTGAGAACAAGATCTTCATGATTGAAAGCCTAGTGAAAAGAGGTATATATTTTTCTAATAGGTGTTCTCTTTTTTAAGGGGTCTTGGATTCTGAGGATCATATCTTCTTACAGTGTCCTTATGCATGTGAGACTTGATGTGTCTCTTCCAATGTTGGAATCTTCAGTGAATTTTGCCTAGGATGGTGACTGATCTTTGGTATATATGGCATAGTTGTTTCCCACTTGTGGATAAAGGCTCGTGGAGCCTTCTTGCCCCTTATGTTTAATGGAAGCTATGGAAATAAAGAAACAATAGAGTCTTTAGGGATGCTGCTAGATCTCTTGCTATGTTGGTCATTAGATTTAAACTCAATGTAGTGGAAAATTATTATAGCAAATTCAAAAGTAAATTGTCTTTTGAGACTGGAATATTAGGTGATATTTCTCAGAGCCTTAAAGATAGTAATAAAGCTAAAAGAGATAATGTGAGATGGGATAGCCCTCCTAATGGGTGGAGTAACTTGAATTTTGATGGGAAAGCCAAGGAGAACTTGGGAATATTATCCATAATGAATATGGAAATATATATGGTGGTTGCACTTGGAAATTAAACTAACAACTTAGCAAAAGTAATGTGTCTTCTCCATGGTTTGAGGCTAGCAATCAAGTGTAGCTGCAGGTGGTTATGCATAGAAGGAGATTCCATGAATATTCTAACCTGTTCACAAAAAATAAACCACCTTTGTAAATTCATAATATAATGTTATAGTTATTTCCTAGTGTTAATACTCTTGACAAAAGGCTTATAAGCCACATTATAGGGAAGCGAAAAAAAGGCGGATGTTCTCGACAACATTGTTGTTGCCCACGGAACACCCATTATGTGGAATGGGTATTTATTAGGGTATGGAAATATCGAAGTTGTAATTGATCATGACAAAGCATTACGTAAAGTTGGAGATTTTAAAAATCTTGTTATTAATGAAAAGTATGCATTGGGACATGTGGTGTAATGACGAGTGTACGTATATCCAGGTTACGTATTGAAATCAGAATTTTTTTTATGTTTAATGGGTGGTTTTCATTTCTTGTTTTTATTTGGGATGTTCTTTGTTAATAGAAATTTGTGTTTTGAGTTTGTTTGGCAATGGAGATTGTTGTGGATGTTTCACAATGGGCTGAGCTTTGAAAAGGATGGATCGAGGAACTGTGATCATTAGAAAAAAGATCCACAAGTTTGTGAGAAGTAGGACAAATGTGGTATGGTAATGTATACGACCAGAATGAAGGATGGTACAAGCTGGAAATTACTGAAGCTTTCATCAACAGCTGGGATGTGGTGACGGTGAAATGACAGAGACCATACACACTTCCAGCATACATGTTAATAGATCCATGAAATGACAGAGACCATACACACTTCCATATATTTTAATCAGTCAAATATTCTACACATCAAATAGGAAGAGATCATCTAGTGAAACTATCAAACAAATATTAGTCATTTGTGGATGAACAATGACAAATAGTTTTCTTTAATTACGAACCATATTTACCTCAACAACTCATGAACAATTTATCAATGACTTATACAAACAATATAAGCATCAAATTAATGAAGCGTCTATCATAGTCTACAGTAAAGAACCAGAAATAGTTGGAAGTATATAGTGAAGATTGATTGCTGAATACAAAACCCTAATCTTAGACGCATTGCCAACTAGAACTACGAGTCGAGTGTGATTTTGATTAGAATGATATGAGATCATCGGAAATGCAGTGCTATTTATAATTCTGTGACAAAACTTAGAGCTTTTGGTGGTGTAAGTGGAATACACGTTCATTAGGGAATGATGATTTTGTTTTGGCAGCTATTGAGGAAGAGAAGTCCACGAGACACAACACACGTATGATATTCATATTATGCATTAATATTATTAAAATACTCTCTTGCATATCAAACTAACAGATATGTATATATATAAAATACACTCATGCATCAACATTATTGGTATCAATGATATATCTTTGCACTCAATTATGAGGATGGCTCTTCTCATTGGCCGTCTGGTACATATTGATATTGACGTAGCTAATTTCTTTGTATATGATGAGGTACATGAATTTTTCAAGACAGTCAATTGGTATTTTGTTCAGACTGAAAACATCAACATTGTTTAGCATCGACACTAATCTGCATTTAAAGAGAACATTGTTTTCTACAATATACTATAGTGAAATCAATTCCTAATTATTAATTGGTTGGTGTCGAGTTTTCTCTATGTGGGGACTCTTTAAGCATGAAGAAGAAAAATACCTATAGAAATTTATAGAATTACTTTTGTCACATAAATTCAGATTTGTATGTGTTTCCAAGTGTAATTGGAAGGCAAATATTTACCATAATCATGTCTAGATACAATGTTGTTGTTTAATCTCATGCGTGGTCAAAGTATATAAGGAGGGAATTAAGATTTGATAGTTGGCTTGGGGTGGGATCTCACGTTGGCTGACTCAAGTTTGAATCAATATTGATAGAAATTTTAGTCTTTGGTATCATATATCATGAGTGATGGGATAATCTAAGATAAGATAAAATTGTTAATGTCCAACAGGAGATCAACAAGGGTCTATGGGACTGAAAACTTACAGAACAAGAAGCAAAGAACCAACAAACCACCAAACAGTTGTCAAAAAAGAAAACATAAGAGAAAATAAAACTAGATACAAGACACAGACTAAGGTTTCTTCCTAGACTGGAAGAAGTCCAACACTGAAGGATACAAACCTAGGTGAGGGAGAGCATGTAGTCGCCATTAAGATCTATTGGTGGGCTAACACTAATGAAGATGAAGATGAAGATAAGCCCTGTGGGGTCACACAGATCTGGAGTGAACAGTGGTGGAGGTATCCAAGGGTTGCTTCACAGCTATCCCAGAGGGCAGGGATGAGAAGAAGTTTGTAGTGAGCTGCTCTATAGCTTGTTGTAGGGTATGAAGTTGCATCGCCTCCTTGAGATAAAGTGCCAAACATCTCTAATTTATGTAGTTGAAGGAGGACAATGAGCTGCGTTCTTTGAATAAACAATAAAATCTCTCTCTAATCTAGTAATAAATAGGGCAATGGAAAATGAAGTATAACTCAGTCTTGGTCATGGCCAACATGCATAGCTTGCAAATATGATCCTCTTTATTAATGTGGTGGTTTGTCTAGGCCATAAATGGTTGGAACCAACCCTGAAAGATCCTAACGTAAACCAAAGAGCATGGCACCAATGCTGAGATAAATATCTTGGTCGAGCAATAATCTCACCCTACATGTCTAGAAAGTGCTCAGCATTGAAAGCCATCCTCAGACTTAACCCCCTAGGTGAGTTAGTCCAACTCATAATGAGGTACGGTCTGTAGACAAGCTTGACTTGCTTGTTCAACTTGTGTATAGAAGGGAGAATATGAGCAAGAGTGTCTAACGAGAACCCAAATGGGGGCAAGTGATCAATGTCTATCCTAATGGAGCTTAGAAGGGATGTGGCCTAGGCATACCAATAGCAGGGTCTCATAGAGGTGTTAGATCTAGCAAGCATAACTAAGGAGGAGTATAAAAGGTAAGAGTATCTGTTCCAACCATCTATGGAGTCTATAATGCAACAAAAATGGTGGAGAAACCATATTAGGTCAATAATAGCCCGCAACCTAAAGGGATGAGCTCCAAACTCAACTAAAATGATACTGTGGGAGATGGAGCGATGACATCAGGTAATCTGCCAAAGGAAGAGAGTCTAAATATGCTCAATGGAGGCCCAATCTAAATCAAGAAACAATGGTCCCCAAATGACCAAATTATATAGAATAGTAGGTTTGACCAGAGACTCCAAGAGGGACAACTTGGATGAGGTGTCCTAGAAATGGTGTCTAAAGAACTACCTCTCAATCATGGCAATGGAACCCATCCCTTTGCTAATTTTGGGCTAAATTTTAGGTCTCAAACTAAAACAAGGACAGGAAAACTTGACTCGTATGAGGAGGTGGTCTCAATCTCTTGACCCTAGAAGTAGAAATGTAAGTGTGAGGTCTTCAAGAAATTGAAGATCATGACTTGAGTCTTCCCCAAGTTAACCACAATCTATCTCAAGTCACAAAAGGAGGCTAAGCTGTCAAGAGTTCTCTGAAGGCTCTTGGGTGAGGAGGCAAGAAGAATCACATGGTCTACAAAAATAAGGATGGAGACTAAAATCTAATGTAAGTAAGAATCATCACTTGGAAGGGATGAGCCTCTGATAAATCTATCAAGCTCATTGATGTAGATGGAAAAAAGAGTGGGGGAGGGGGACAACCCTACTTCACCCTAATAGTGCTTCAAATAAGATTAGAGAGACCCATTAGAGTCTTAAATCTTCCCTCACTCTACTCATAGATTCTCATAATGGTCGTCAAAAGAATCTTTAATATCCCAATGTCTCTGAGCCTTTGAAAAAGGGAATTTCTTGGTACATAATAAAATGCCTTATGGAAGTCCACAAAACAACAGTAGACTTTCATAGCTCATGACGACAAGCCTCCTCAATAATCACCCATAAGGTCAAGATATGATCCATAGTCTAATAATCTGCTCTGAAACTAGCTTGACCTCTAGCCCTGTAGTTCATCCTATCTAGTTCCACTGAAAGAATAGTATTCAGTGCTATGGCATAAAGTTTGGTAAAGGTATACCGAATCATGATGGTCCTATAATTGTTGGGTTCAAAAATCAACCCCATCTTATGAATCAGATGGACCATATGCCACAACCAAGCCTCTTGAAAGATAATACAAATCACTCTATTAAAGATTGTAGCAAGCTAGAAGCCAATCACTAGGATACTAAGCTTGAGTAGTTCTGCTTGGAAGCCATACTCATCGACAACTCTACTGCATCTCATAGTTCTAATGGCCTCATGGATGATGAAAGTGGTAAAGATACAATAGTGAGAGGGTGAGATGAGGTGGAGAGGTGGTTGACCTAGGATGTCATAAAGGGTGGTGGTGTATGAGATGAGGGAGCAAAGGTTGATGGAGGAAGGTGGGGGCAGATACCAAAAAAACAAGGTGCACTAAAAGAACTTTAGGTCTCAGCTAAGTGTATCGTATAAGGATATGCGTTGTGAAGCAATGTAACTATGAAGAAACCAATCATAGGAATGCCAAAACCTAGTGATAGTTGAAGGAGAGAACTCAAAGGTTAAAGTCGAGTAGTGGTGAAAGACTTATAGTTGGCATTGAACTAGTAGTTCATAGGGCACATATTTTGGTGCTTGGATCTAAGGATAGGGTGGTGGGGGATGGAAAAGAAAGCTAACTCTCAGATGGTTGTGGTCAAGAGATCAAAGAAGGAGGAAGTATGGTTACACTTAGAGAAACACAAATACAATAGGAGTTGATGCAAGTTCAAAATGAAGAGGTCTTTGTTACCCTTGGCAAAGAAAAATTAGAAATGGCTAGGGGTGCAACCCAAAGTATTCAGGGGGTGAGGGTGTGGGTAAAGGTGTGGAGCAGTATTTCCTCTATAGGGATGGTGGGATTGGTGAGAGGGGTGGGGGGAAGCAAAGCGCACGACACAAAAGAGTCCTAGAAAAAAATAGAATTGGGCTGGCAAAAAACAAAAATCAACATTTTGTAGGAATGATCTAGGTTTCAATAGTGTGAGTAGTCAATGTACTAAATGAAAAGGAGATTAAATAAATAAAAGGTGAGAGGCCATCATCATAAAAAGAAAAACATATGCAAAAGGGCATCACCCTAATTGATCCACCATAGAATATAAAAATTTAAGTTCATCTATGATTATATTTTAAATACTATATGATATTATATCTTATTTATATTAAGTATTATGTTATTCCATCTTCTTTTTATTGGAAGTGTTGAAGTTGATGAAAGATCAACCCATTGCAACATTTGGGGTTAAATTGTGATGGTGGTGTAATTTGTGTTGATTTTTTTTTTTTTTTTTTTTACAATTGTCCTTGACATCATTGCAATACCAATGTTGGAGTCATATTTGTAATGCCTTGTGATTATTAAAAAAAAAAAATTTAAATAATGACATAAATCATTCCCCATTTGTTTTGATCATGGAGAGCTGCACAGGAAAGAAGGTTGAGAGCTTTGAACAAGGGTGGTGAGGTGTGAATGTTGTCATGCCCTCTATTGCTGTGATCTCTGCATTTCATTGCCATACCCTTGGTCTACAATTTTTTTGTTGTGATATCTGCACTTCATTGTTGTGCCCTTTCTCTGAGATTTGGTTTCTGTGCCCTTGTGATCTCTGCATTTTCTTGTCGTGCACTTGCTCTATGATTTCATTCTCATGCCCTTGCTTTGTTATTTTGTTTCCATGTCATCCCCTCGTGATCTCTATGGCCTTGCTCTGTGATTTTTTTTCCATGTCATGCCCTTGTGATCTCTATGACCTTGCTCTGTAATTTCATTGTTGTGCCCTATCTCTGCCATTTTCTTCAATGACATATAAATCTTCATTTCTTTTCCTTCTAAATAGGTATTTCTTTATATGTCCTTATATATATGTATGTATGTATGTATGTATATTAAGAGACTTGTTAAAAGTTCTTATTACATCTTAGCACAACAAAAAATTGATCCAACTATATACATATTCTAGATTCCAAATAATAAAACAATAAAACTCACTCAACCCATGCTAAGTGACTTACCTCAAGATTCTCCACAAAAATAACACAGACTTGGAAAAAAGGGCAGAGTTTGCAAGAAATTTTACAAAATCACATCATAATAGATATTTTTAGAATGAAACTAGCTATAAACCAATAAATTGGGTCTAGTTGCTGATTAGCTAGGTTGATTAAAAATTCTTGTAGAACTGTCATTAGATTAGGTACAATTAAATGAACAATTAGTTGTTCCCATCTAGCAGGATCAAATATAGTTTTCTATGGTATTTCTACAAGCCATATTATAGTATGGTATTTCTACAAGCCACACTTTGTATGAGTATTACTCATAAACCCAATCAATTTTCCAAAAATTTCAGTCTCTTGAGGCCTCTTGCCCACAATCATCTATTTGTCTATGCTTCCATATTGTGCATATTTTGTGATCATTGTATTCTATGTAATTATCACAACACTTTTTATCCATATCATGGGATGACCTCTTTATTAACACATTCCAACAAATGATTCATGCCTCCATCTCATGGGATGACCTCTCTATTGACACATTACAACAAATGATTCATGCCTCCCTTCAGTATGGTGCCTCTACAATCTTTCTCCATTCCATGTGAGCATGATGTCTTCTAGTTCCAACATAATGCTTGTCAATATTTGACTTTTGAATGAAACTTTAGACAATCTTTTAAACAGATATCATGGTAGCATTCTATCAAATAATTCATGTGCCTTGTCTATATGACTTGATTGATGAGTTGTCACTAAGAAGTGTTGTTAGATAAGAATCTTCACATTTATTTTCATTCCTCACATATCACTTTTTGGATACTTTCTTCTTATCTAGTTTCTACAGTACCCTTGGATATTGATTATTTTGAAGTTTATCTGTATTTTGTTAATGCTCAATATGTCATGGCTTGGTGCAAATCCAGGTTCATCTAATTTCTTTTTACAATTTTTTTTTTAATATACCATCTCAAAACATATGAATGGTAGAAAATAGTTGGGAATAGGGTTTTGAAGTTAAAAACATTTCTACTTTTCTTTTGTTGGAAGAATATTAATATTTTGTTTACAGCCTCTGTATATACTAAAAGACAGACCAAAGAATAATTTCTAGTATAGTCTTCATTAAACTTCAAAAAGAAAATTGTGATGTAAAACTCTTATGTCTTATACTTCAACTATTCTATGTATTTAGATCTATGTTTATTTCACTTGTGAGAATTTTAGTCTTTACATAGTTTTCCATCTTATGGATTGTTCATCAAATTATTTACAGAAATGGGTGCTATAGAACTGATCATGCAGTGATAGTCTACATGGAGTCCTTATGATAACAATAGAGGGTAAGGGTGATGTCATTTTTTTGGGCACATGCTTCCCACATCATAGATCTTTGTATTTTTATGCTTTTCTTCACCAAATTTTTCTCATGGGATGACCTCTCTATTGACACATTGCAACAAATAATTCATGCCTCCCTTCACTATGGTGCCTCTGCAAGATTTTTCCATTCCACATAAATATGATGTCCTCTAGTTCCAACGTGATGTCTGCCAATGACTTTTGAACGAAATTTTAGACAATCTTTTTAACAAATATCATGGTAGCATTCTATCAATCTGTTTGTGTGCCTTGTCTATACTACTTGATTGATGTGTTGTCCCTAAGGAAAAATGTTAGATAAGAAGCTTCACATTAATTTTTGTTCATCACATATCATTTTTTGGATACTAGCTTCTTATCCAATTTCTATAGTACCCTTGCATATGGATTATTTTGAAGCTGATTTGTATTTTGTTAATGCTCAATTATATTTTATGGCTTGGTGTAAATCTAGGTTTTTCTTATTTCTTTCTACAATTTATTTTTTAATATATCATCTCAAAACCTGTGAATGGTAGAAAATAGTTGGGAATGGGGTTTTTGGAGTTAAAAAACTTTCTGCTTTTCTCTTGTTGGAAGAACATTAATACTTATTTTATAGCCTCTATATACATTAAAAGGGAAATCAAAGAACAATTACAAGTATAGTCTTCATTATACTTCATAAAGTAAATTGAAATGTAAAACCCCTATGTCTTATAATTCATTATACTTCAACTTTTCTATGTATTCAGATCCACATTTATTTGGCTTAATTGTGATAATTAAAAATCTTTACATAGTTTTCCATCTTATGGGTTGTTTGTCAAATTATTTGCAAAAATGGGTTCTATAGAATTGATCATGCAATGATAGTCTACATGGAGTCCTTATGACAGCAATGGAGGGTAAGGGTGATGTCATTTTTTTTGGGCACATGCTTCCCACATCATATCATTGTATTTTTCTTCTTTTCTTCACCAATTTTCATTTTTGCTTCTCTAGCAACTATACCAATGTCATGATTGACATTTTACAGAATACATCTATATAATTGACATGCCTCTTTGATGATTAGCTTAAAATCATTTGTTTCTCTGTTGCTTTATTTTTTCCCTTTTTGTTAGGTTTACAATTTCTAGGTTTTGATTTTATTTATATTTATTTGGGTGTATGGTATTTCTTCATTTAATTGGATCTTTACTATTGATTATTTTTAAAATTTAGTTTTTTAGATGATCAGACAAAAATGGTACAAAGAATCCCTTGAACCAAGGTTGAAGTAGTCAGATGCATTCACCACAATGTCTGATGTTTATTGTGGTGCTTCTCAATCTAGGGCCTACAAATAATTTAGGAAATGTAATTTTAAGATTTGTAAACCTAAAGACTGTTTTCCAAATAGAAAAAGTATTCTTTTTAAAAAAATAAAATAAAGCAACGTTACCTATTATTTTTTTGTTTTTCTTTTGGTAGAACCACATGTTCAAGAAATTTGTCTTTTTTTCTCTTTGACAAAGAAAATACTATTTATTATTATAATGCACATAGTTTGATGAGCTCCTTGCTAAGTCATTGTTGTCATCATCTAAGAAAGAATTGACCATTAGATTTGCATTTCTTTTGTTTTCCTTGTTATATAATACTTGTACGATGCCATTCTTTGAACTCTTGCTACCTTCCATCAATGGTTGATATAGTGGTATCCATGACTCATAATTTTTTTTTTCATACCCATCGCTGCCTTCACATGGTTGCTTGATGCAGAAGTGGAATCTTCATTCTTGTGTAACCTTGATGCTAATGATACAAATATGTCTCCTTTCTATGCTTTCAAAAATGATGTTTTCTAACTACGGTATAACTCCCATATGTGGAATGGAAACCCATAGTAGCATATAACTATTATTTCCAAAAATCTTTGATTATAAGTTGTTGGTGATAATAGAGATGCATTTCTCACAGATGACTGAGCCGCTATATACTATTTGACTCTTACTAATGATGCCTTTACTTTTTTATTCCATTATCATCTTATCCTATCCAAAATTATTTTCACTAATAGTAGTATATTCATTTTAATTGTTGTTGTCTATCCTCATTTGTATGATCATTATTTTAGTTGATTGTCTCTTTCTAAAGGTATATGTCATCAATTTAATACCTGCTATTTATTCTTTAACTTTCCTTTGCCCAGTTCTTGTTTTGTACATAATTGCTGCTATATGGTTATTTTCTTGTATTATTTTCATCATTGTCAATGATATTTGAATATGTGCATTATCTTGCACAATTATAAACTCTTAGAAAGTGTGTTGTTGTTTTAATGTAGCATAGCCACAGATACAATGAAAACACCTATTGGTAAGTATATAATTCTTTTTTTTTTCCTTTTTATGTGTTTATTCCACTTGAACTATTATTTCATAGGGGGCATTTTTTAATATTGGATTCATTTTATGTAGGAGATGACGATGACATTCCAAGATGTACCCGTGTGATGAAGCACTTGTGAGAAATGAAGATGGACTTCCCCTGAGAGTAGTAGGAGGTGATGAGGACATTATAGGTACTTTAAAGATTGATCTCATGATATTCCAGGTAGCTTACCATGCTTATACACGTATGGATGTTCAACTAATCAACCTTACATTTAATAAAAGGAATATGTGCTCTAAAACAAGCTTTTTATCACATAGATTATTGTCACAAGCTTTTAAACATAACTATATAAGGAGTGTATGAAGCGTATTTTCTGTGGAATGCAATATAACATAGTAATAATACTCCACAAATGATGTCAAAAATAATATTATTATAGCTCTGCAACTTTCCCGCCTTCCTATATTATTATTGAATCATGGCGAGTGGGAGTGGGAGCAGACAGGGGAGAGGATGGGGGGAGCCCATTCAAAATTTGAAACTAGAGTTGGGTGGGAATCTTTAGAGAGGAGGTAATCAGAAACCAAGTTCGAAGGAGGAGAGTCAGGTAGAGGGTGGAGAGGTAGAGAATGAGGATGGGGACCCATGTGAGGTTGGCAGAGACCAGGACAAGCTAGCTTCGCATCCCAAGGTGGACAAGCTAGGGAATCTTTTAGTGAAATGCTCTTTTCTTTTTGGTGTCAAACCCTCTGGTAAGTCTTCATTCCCATCGATTAAGATTTTATCTTGCCTGGAAAAGGGGTCATGTGCAATTGCTATCCAGGATGAATTAGTCGAGCACAGTATTGCTTCGATGGATTCTACTCTAGTTGGGAAGTTTATTAGGCTAAGATCTAATATTGATGTGGTGAGATCCTTCACTATGAAGAAATGGTAGCTTAAAGGTCAGGTTAATGTTATAGCAAAGGCAAAAGGATTTATTTCTTTTGATTTCCCATGCAAGGAGGATTTAGCTAATGTTCTATGCGAAGGACCCTGGAGCATAGGCTAAGCTACTCTAGTGCTTTAGAAATGGTCTTCTAAAATGGATCTCAATGACTCCTTTCGACAAGCTTTGGTATGGGTTAAACTCCTGGAACTACCACTAGAATTCTGGAATGAGGACGTTTTTACAGGAGTGGGCTAAATATTTTGGGGAACTTTTATCCATAGATCCGATTACTACTTATAAGAGTAGACTAACCTATCTAAGAATTTGTATAGGAGTAAGGGAGGGGGGTGACATTCCAGAAGTGGTGTCTTTCCACTCTAAGTTGGGAACTCATACTCAAAAGCTAGATTATGAGAGTGTCTCTTTTGTGTGCTTTCATTGTTTGAAGACTAGGCACAAGGATTTTCAATGTCTGAAAGTTAAAATGGAAAAGAAGAAGTTTCCTTCTTCTTCTCATCAAAGGGACAAAAAGATATGGAAAAAGAAGATCACACATGTTGGACAGAAGGAGGGGTCTCATAAGAATAGTCAGAAAGGTGTTGCTCTAAAGATTGTTGAGAAGATAGGAGATCCTAAGAAAAACTATCCACAATTTCTTAGAAAGACTATGTTGTTTTTCTTGGACCTAAGATCTTGGATAAAGATTCTAATTCTATAGTTAAGAAACAATCAGGTGATAAAGCAGGTGGATGAAACAATGGTTATCCCTATTGATTCTAGGAGGGAGGTATCCTATGTTTCCAATGAAGAAGTGTTGGTTAGAGGAGAGAAAGATCTAATTATTTCTCAAGGCCTAGAGGACAATCTTGTTCCCTCACTAGTAGGAAGTGAAAGATTTTTGGAGGTGCCTGAGAGAGCGAGTTTTCAAAATTTAGGGGCAAAAATTTATTTGATGGCTGGGGTGGCTTTTGACTCAACAACTCTTCAGATTGAGAAGGGTAATCATGTTGAGTCAGAGGATATTCCTAGTACCCTAAGGAAAGTAACTATTTCTAGGTCACTGGATACTGAATTGGAGAAAGAAGCCTCTTCATCTCCAAAGCCTAAGAAGAGAAACATTAGAGAGCCTTCTTTGGCTTCAGTGGTTGAGACTAGAAGTAGTAGAAAACCGGATGTGGGAATAGTAGCAAGAAGTGGCAGAAGGTCTAAAAAGCAAGCCAAAGAGGAGGAGGCCAAAAGATGTTTGGGGAATGGGCATCAGAGAACTCTTTTGAAGTGTTCTACTAATGTCAAATAAAGATTATTTCATGGAATATAAGGGGCCTAAATGGTGCCCACAAATAGGAAATAATAAGGAACTTGATCAGAGATCAGAGACCAGATATATTGATGATCCAAGAAAGAAAGATGAAGAAGGAGAATTTGAGGAACATTAAATTTAGTAACATCATGAGTGGTGAAGCATTAGACTCTGACAGAGCATCTAGAGGACTACTAACTTTATATAATAATAAGATTTTAGATTTGAACTAGTATATAATGATGGTAATATTCTCTTTTGTAGATCCTAACATATGCATTCTAATGAAAGTTTGTTTTTTCTGAATTTATATACTCCTAACAACAAAAGAGAAAGAAAGAATTATTGGTCTAAAGTAGGAGAGCTAGTTCAGACTAGTAACTTAAGGAAAGGTATTATAATGGGAGATTTCAATACTCTGCTTGTGGATGAGGAGAAGATGGATGGTCTAGCACCAGATTGGGATAGTAAACATGACCTCTCTAGTTTTATAAATGGCTTGGCTTTTTTGAATTTGGATCTAATGGGAGATGCCTTTAATTGGTCTAAAAAAAGAATTGGACAAGAGTGTATTCAGGTCAGATTGGATAGACCATTAATTTCTCTTGATTGGCTACAGTCTTTCTCTTGTAAGTTATCTCTGCTTCCTAGAGTTGACTCTGATCACTCTCCTATTTCCCTTTTGGTTGTTCCTATTGAACCAAGAAGGAATTTTCCTTTCAGGTTTGAGAAAATGTGGACTTCTCACCCAGATCTTTTAGAAAAATTGAAATTCTGGTGGGGGATTGATGTGGAATGTACTACTATGTTTAGAGTTACTAGAAAGCTAAGTAATGTAAAGAGGATGATTAAAGTATGGAACAAAATAGAATTTGGTCAGATTTTTCAATATAAGGAGGATCTATCTGATAAATTAACTTCAATTCATGACAATATTGAGCAAGAAGGCTATAATGAGTTAAATAGGGAGGTTGAGTTGTCTATTCTTTTAGACTTGCATAATATCATCAGTAAGGAGGAAAAGTTCTACACACAAAGATCAAGGATAAATTGGCTCAAGGATGGAGATCAAAATATGAAGTTTTCACCTTTCCATTCTTAAGCATAGAGCCAACAATAGAATCTCTATTATCAAGAAGGGGTAGGTTTTGTTGTCTAAAGAAAATGATATCTCTGCTGAGGTGGTTTCTTTCTTCTCTTATCTTCTATCTTGGGACCCCTTGTTATCAAGGGTGAACCAGGATGAGATTGTTTCATGTATTTATCAGATTATCCAACCCCACCACAATAAAATGCTTCGAGCTATTCCTAATGCTCTAGAAGTTAAAGAGAAGCTCTTTTTTCTTTGTCTATTGATAAATCTCCAGGCCTAGATGGGTTTCCTACCTTCTTTTTTCAAATGTACTAGCAGGTGGTTAAGGAAGATGTGGTGAAGGTTGTTCAAGAGATCTTTGGAGCTAAAAGTATTCTTAAGGAGATAAATTCCACTTTCTTGGTCCTCATTCCTAAATCTCTTGCGGCTAATTCTTTCGATAAGTTTAGACCTATCAGTTTATTCAACTCTTTTTATAAGATTATCTTGAAGGTGCTAACTTCTAGGATGCTTAAAATTCTTCCTCTAATTATATCACAATAGCAAACTGGTTTTGTCCCTAGAAGATAGATTTGATAATGTTAGTTCATGAAATTATTCATTTTATGGAAGTTGGTAAACATGAAGGTATGCTGCTAAAACTAGATCTCTCTAAAGCTTATGATCGAGTTGACTGGTCTTTTCTTGGCTTGGTCCTTTAGGCCTTTGGATTTGATCAAAAAGTCTATAAGAATATCTCTCAGCTTGTTTCAACCTCTTCTCTTGCTATTTTAGTTAATGGAGCTCCTTTAGATTTCTTTAAACCTTCAAGAGGTCTTAGACAGGGAGACCCCTCTCACCTAGATTCTTTTCATTATCTTGGTTGAATGTATTGGTAGGCTTATTGAGTGTAAAATGCAAGATGGAAGACTTAAGTAGATCAAGCCTTCCACTAAGTGTGATCCTTTCTCCCACTAGCAATTTGTGGATGATACAATAATGGGGGGGAGGCTTCTGTTAAGGAGGCTAAGACTATGAAGGAGATCCTTGATATTTACACTAGAGGGTCAAGGTAGCTAATTAATTGGGATAAGAGCTTGTTATTCTTTGTTAATACCCCAAAAGCTAGACAGAGAAAAATTGCTAGGATCTTTGGTTGCGGAGTGGGAAAGCTTCCCTCTACTTACCTTGGGCTCCCTTTGGGCTCTTCTCCCCTTGATTCCTTCTAGAATGGGATATTGGATAGATTTATTAAAAAGCTAATTGGTTGGAAAAGTGCTTCACTCAGCCAGGCAAGTAAATGTCAACTGGTCAAATCTACTCTACAGAACCTGCCTATGTATGCTTTGAGCTGTTTTTGGTATTCTAGTGAGATTTTTTGTGAAAATGGAAAAAATTTAGAGAGACCTTTTTATGGACTAGCCTTGATGGGAGAATCTTTGTCTCCCAAAGAGGTATGGAGGTCTAGGCATTAGGAAGTTAACCCATCTCAATAAGGCTCTTTTGGCCAAGAAATTATGGCAAATTTTCAACAACATTAGAGAATGCAGAGATATCTTGGTGAATAAATACATTAGAAGGCCTTCTCTTCACTTTATTCTTAACAATGAGGACATTCCTAAAGGGTCAATCATTTGGAATGGTATTCTAAAGGCCAGGGATCTAGCAAGGGCCAAAGTTTCATGGAAGTTGGGAAATGGGGAAGATATCCAGTTTTGGTCTGATAGTTGCTTATTTCAAGGTCCCCTTATTAATAATCCTATTTATGAATTTGGGGTGAATGAATGTACGTGACAATTTGGGTGGAAAGTTAGCAATTATAGGATTAGCCAGGGATGGAGAGATCTTTCCCTCATCTTCGAGGATCTGAAACTGATTATGATAATGTTAAATTCTATGGTTCTAAGTAACAAGAGAGATGAAGTGATTTGGGGAGATAATCCAAATGGTAGTTATTCTATTGCTTCAAGCTATAACTCTCTTTGGTGTTTAAGGGAGAAACCCCCTTGGGCAAATGCTTGGCTCCCTGGTCTTATTCCTAAGATCAATATCTTTTACTGGCTAGTGCTTTTGAATAAAATTTTCACTCAAGAAAATCTTATAAAAAGAGGACATGTTATGCCAAACAGATGTATTTTATGTAAAAACTAGCTAGAGACATGAAATCATTTGGTCATTCATTGTGTTTACTCTAGGGAGGTTTGGGAGCTCCTAATCCAATATTTAGAGATTAGCTAGTGTATGCTGGACAATCTTTTGGACCTTTTTAGTCAATGGAAAAGTCTATTTAATTCCTCTATTTTGTAGGAATTAAGTACCTAGATTCTACCTCACTTTTGTTGGAGTATCTAGAAGGAAAGGAACAACAAAATTTTTAGAGATAGAGAGGAGCCAACTTTTGTTCTCAGGTAGAAGATTTATAAAAATATAAAGGAAAACTATCAAGTAAAGAAGGGGGGAGATATTGAAGTCAGTGGTAGAAAGATGGAGAATGAAAAAGACAGGAAGCCAAATGCCTTCTTCCCCTGGAGGGATGGTATAAAGCCAACTTCAACAGTACCTCAAAAGGAAATCTAGGTCCTTTGGCAAGTGGTGGAATAATAAGAAATAACTTTGGGGAGGGAGTCACATCTTTTTCTCTACTGTTGGGAATCCAAACCAATCATTTTGTTGAAGCCAGAGTAGCATGCCATGTGGTAAAACTAGCTTTTGAAGTAGGAATATCTAAGCTTTGTCTAGAGTGGGACTCTAATAATATCATCAATTGTATAAATTGAAAAACTCTTCCATCTTGGTCGATTGCCAATTTAATTGAAGAGAAACATGATACTCTTGCTAAATTTGAAACTATCCACATCACACATGTGTTCAGGGAAGCAAATCCTATTGTCCATTGGTTTTCCAACAAAGGCATGGGATCTAACAAGTTGATTACATAGAAATTGGGAAAGAATATTCTGGTAGAAGCCAAGACCCTTATCAACTTGGAAAAAATCTAGGGGTGTACAATGGAGATCTAGTTCCAGTTGTGACTATTAATGGAATTTGGGGAATGAGTACGAGTCATAAAGGCTTTTTTGGATATCACAAGCAGCTGAGGTTATCATTGTCTTTTTGACACATTTTGTGGGTCAAAATTTTCATTTACTACTTGTGTTTCTATGAGGTAAAATATTTTGGTGCTCTTTAAAGGAATAGAGCCAAAATTTCATCTATGGAGTCGTAAAGCTCAGAGTATATGAGATTTCTAGGAGCTAAAAGTGAAGAAATGGTGGGAGAATGATGAGAAAGGAGTTGGTGGGGGAAGTGGAGAAATGGAGATAGGGGAAAAGTATGGAATAAGCTGGAAAAGGGAGGGGTTGTAAATTACATTGCAAAACTTCATGGGTTTGAACTTGAGGTCACTAACAACATGGTGAATTCATGGAAGGATGACAAGGTTAAGGTGAATGGTGTTTTTTTTATGATCATAGAGGAGGTTTTCGCTGTGGTTACTAAGGTTCCAATGGAGGGTTTCAAGTTTTTCAGGGATAAAAAACCCTCTACCAATGCAGTGAAGGATTTTGTGAAGAGCACTGATGAAATGAATGAACTGCTTAAAAGCGAGACATTTTACGTAACATAATCCATCAAGAAGCTCTGGAGGGATGCTTTTCATGCTATCATTGAATATATTACTCTAGATCCTAGGTTTGATCAAGTAAGAACCCATCATTTTGTTCTTCTTAATCATTTTCATCATGATAGTAAAATCTCTTTCCCTTACTATCTATTTACCTCCATGAGTAAGGCAATTTCTAATTTAAGAAGAAGCCTACTATCAACCCTTCTCTACATGAGGGATTGTTACTACTAATCCATGAGCACTTCAAAGCTCAAACAGTTAGCAACAATCCTTCGTTGGATGCGAAAGCTAACAATGGTAGTTCCAGCTACTCTTTTGGTTCTAATGACATTTAGAGCATAAGCTCAGAGGGGAAGAGGAATAATTCTTCTAGAAAGAAAATTAAGGGTCAAGTTAATAAGTCACCCTCTGTAATAACCCCATAAAGAAAGAGTCCAAGGGATCATGGCCAAATTTCTAGTAAAGATGAGATGGAGTATAATGAGGATGGCACAGACATGGCTTCAGATGATGAGGGTAAGGAGAAGGAAGAGGAGAACATGGAAGAACATGTAGGGAAGAAATAGAAGAGGGATGGTATGGATGATGAGAGGGTTTTGATTTAGGGACTAAATTTTATGATTCTCCCTCTATCCCCTGTCCATCCCCAATCCCATCCTGAGGAGAAGGATAAGGTTGATATTGGTCATAAAGAGGGGGATGTGCTTGTCAAAGATAGGAGAAAATATTGGAGGAATCTCAATGTTAGGACTATGAAGATAGGAATTTTTAGAGAAGCTATGAATCCTTAGATTTTCATGGCTAATTAGGAAGAGCCCTAACTTGAAGAGCTCATTGACCCTGCTATTTTGTTTATCACTAATAATGCTAGCGAGATAGGTATGAATCTTTTGAATAATGCTCGTAACAACATGATTGATAATTTTAGATCAATCAAGTGGCTTTATCATGAGCTAGAAGAGGTCAAAGAGAAGGTTGGTCATTTGGAAGGAAACATGAAGAATACAAATAAAGAAAACCAGGAGGAACATGAGGAAAGAGTCAGTCTGGTTGAGAGGAGAATAAAGAATCTCAAAAACTACAATCATAACTTGGCTAATCAGATGATTTCTCTCCTCAATTTGATCAACGACAACATTCTCTCCTTAACTGATGTGCTTAAAGATGGAGGCCTATTGGCTAGTGAGGAAGGTAAGGACAGAGGAAGAGCCAGGTCTAATGAAGATATGGCCACTTATATCATCTATACCAAGTTGGACTAGGATATGTAGAAAGCCCAAGAGGAGATGGTCAAGGAGAACCAACAGATTTATGAGGTAGCCCAGGCCATGCAAGGTCTTGAGAGGAAGAATGAAGAGTAGCCCTCTTGTTTTGCCTTTTGGTTTTTTTTGGTATCCTTTTTGGCTTTTGGTTCTGGCTTTTGCTAAGTTCTATTAAAAGACATTTTATTTTTTTGGCCGTTACATTGGCCTTTGTTGCTAACTAGGACTTGTGCTTATTATTAGTCAGTAGACTTGTTTTTATTTGGTTGGGCTTCTATTACTTATTTTCAGCCATGTTTATGTAGCTACTTTTGGGTTTCAGGATCCCTGTAAAACTTGTTTATCTTATCAAAAACTTTCTTGCCTTCCTGTTGCCTGCAACTATGATGCCATCCCCACATTCTATTTGCATTCCCTCTCAATCTTGGGAGGGATGGATCCCCCCACCACCCCCCCCCAAGATCCTACCCTTGACTAGATTTGGAACTAGTGGTGCAATCCCTAAATAGTCATTGTCCTTTGCAGGAAGATGTTGCTATCTTCGCAGATTTTGGCTCCATCTCTGACAACTATGCTTGCTTATGTTCCAAACCCATGATTGTACCCTCGAATGATGCCACTTCATCAACTTCCCCTAAACCAAATTGGTTCAGGGATTTTTTTGGTTCTAATATTCATGTGAAATCTCATGCAAAACCCATATTCTCCTCAGGTCCCACTAGACCCTAGATTTCACTCTTAGATTTAGTGGTGGATTTGATCTCCTTGGTTTTTACCCTTAGCCTTGTTGGAAAGTTTGTCTCTTTCTAGCTAATGGTGGACATGGTTCAAAAATGGTGCTCTACTAAATAGAAACTAATGGGTTCTATTTCTAACTCTGTGATGGCAAGTGCCATTTTCCTATTTAGGTTCATGACTGAGTTAGACGGGGATTTTATCTTGGCTAGGTCCTAGAGCTTTGGAAAATTCCATGTAATGATGGCTAAGTGGAAGCTAGGATTCAATCTAGAATGCAATCTATTCAGATCTACCTTGGTCTAGATATGCCTCCCTGGGCTTCCCTTGGAGTATTGGGATGAGTGTTTTTTAGGTGGATTGGTAACTCTTTTGGGAAATTCATTAAAGTGGACTCAATGACCAACTCAAAGATTAAGCTTGGCTTTGTCAGGATCTCTATTTATGTGGGAATGAATAAACCCCTTCCCACCATGATGGGCTTAAGATGGTGTACCTAGTTGTAACCCCTAGCTTATGAGAATGTTTCCCCCATTTTCCACAAGTGTAACAACTTTGGACATCCTTTTGTTGACTTCCCAACATGTGAGAAACTCAAGAACAAGGTCTTGACCCTAGGAGTTGAGGTGGTAGAAAGCTGAAAAATAGCTAAAATGGATGCTATCTATGAAACCCTAAAAAACACAGAACCAATTGGTTTAGGGGATGCCTAGATAAATGAAACCCCCAATATTGAGGGGAAAACTAGAACCCCTATGAAAGCCCAGGTCAAGAGACAAGGAGAGGAGAACATAAATAATTTGTCTGGAGCTTTGGATATGATTATGCATGAAGAGGGGGGAATTTTGGATATCTAGACCCTAGAGATAATGCATCTAGGTGAGGGGTTGCTACGTAATGATATGGCTTTGATAGGAAAAGGGAATGCATGTAGCCCACTCCTTGATGTGGGAGCTAGTTCAGTGTTTGAAAATGGATCCCTCGGTGTTTCCCTTCTAGGAATTATTGAAGTTCATTCACCCACTTTAAAGGACCCAAATATTTTTAACAAATATTTTGAATGGATGGTACCAAAGCGGAAGAAAAAAAGAGGGAATAAAGAAGACATTGGATTTGACGAGAGGGTTCGTTGACCTCCGACCAGGATCATTTTTCAAATGGAAACATAAAAGGAGATTTCTCAAGGAAAACATAGAACCTCGAAAGAAACCCAGAGCCACAAAAGATGAATGTCATATCGTGGAATGGGAGAGGGCTAAATAGCCCCAAGAAATAGTATGAAATCAAAAAAAAGATCATTGAACTCAAGGCCAATTTGATTCTTTTGTAGGAAGTTAAAATGACTGTGTAGGTCTTCATGAGAGTAGCAAGTTATGTCTGGCCAAGTGCTAGCTATACTTATTGTGAGGCTAATGGTGCTTCTAGAGGGATTGCCACAATTTAGAATCCTGATAAGATGTTGGGAGTGGATATCACTGGCAACACCCATTTTTTTGCCACTAAATTCACCAACTATTATGGTAGCTACTCTATTTTCAATTTTTATGCCTCTAATACTCATAAAGGTAGGATAAATTTTTGGAATGAGGCCACCTCTATGGCTGATTCCATAAGACTAGTAAATATCTTATGTATGGGGGACTTTAACACCCCTTTTTACCCCTCAAAAAAGATGGGGGAACTGGAGGAGTTCTCAAATAGTATGCAGGATCTGGAAGATTTCTTGAGAGGAAATGATCTGATTCTTATCAACCTCTAGGGCCCAGCCTCCACCTGGTCTAACAAGAGACTTGGAAAAAACTAGATCCATGTTAGGTTTGATAGGGCCCTCATCTCTACTAGATGGAACATTCTTCAATATACTAACTTGAAGGCTTATCCTAGGACCTTCTCGAATCATTTTACGCTTTTGTTCTCCTAGACACAAAGTCTAACTAGAATATGACCTTTCAGATATGAGATTATTGGGCACTTGCATAATGATTTAAGAGACTATATTGCTCACTAGTGGAAGGTACAACTATGTTTTGAATTGCCAAAAAATGGGAGAGAATTTGTAAGGAGGTTAAGGTATGGTGCAAATCATCATTTGGGAGTTTATCCAAATAAAAGAAGGATATAGTAAAGAAGTTAGTTGAGCTCCAAAATCAAATATATGCAAAGTGGTGCAACAACAGGTGGAGAGGGAGTACTGACACAAATGGAGCTCCCTCCTACATAAGGAGGAAGTCTTTTCAAAATAGAGATATAGGGTCCAATGGCTGGAGGAGGGAGATAAAAATACAATGTTCTTCCATAGATCGGCCTCAAGAAGAAAAAAGAGAAATAATATAAACTTGTTAGAGGATAATAATAATGAGGAGGTCATGGATATGGACCAAATAGAAGAAAGAGTCAACACCTATTTCAAGGAAATGTATAATCCCCCACTGGCCCAAAGTGACAAAAACTTACAAAGTTATATCATATGGACCTTCCAACGTGTGATTGATGACCAGATGAATGAGGGGATCACATGTAAGATCAAAGAGGAAGAAGTTAGAGTGGCTATTTTTAGTATGAATCATTGCAAATCCCCCGCTCCTGATAGGTTCCCCCCTACCTTCTTCCAATTTTTTTGGGGTATTGTTAAGTATGACATTTTTCATGTTGTAAGGGACTTTTTTAGAATGGGGAAGCTACTAAAGGAACTCAATCAAACCTTCATTTTTTGCATTCCTATGATAGAGGACCCCCAAAGGATGGAAGACTTCAGACCCATTAGCCTTTGTAATAGTATCTACAAGATCTTTGCTAAAGTTATGGTGAATCACCTCAAGCCCCTCCTAGACAAATTCATTAGTCCTCATTAGAATGATATTTTTCCTAGGAGATAGATCCTCAATGCATTAATAACTACCCATGAGGTGATACACTCGATATAAAAACCTAGGTATGACCCTTAAACTTTATACTTTGAAAGCCCTTGAACCTGGCTTTAATGAAAGGGTCCTAAGAATTATTAAGAATGATGTGACTTCTATTACCTTCTCACTGATTGTTAATGGTGCCCCAAGTAACTTCTTCTCTACCTCTCAATGTCATCATCATGGTGATCCCTTGTCCCCTTATCTTTTTATTTTTGTAGCTGAAGTATTAAGCAAAAATATAGTTTCTTTATCTAACTCTAGTAAAATTAAAAGCATCAAGGCTACTTCTTAGTGCCTCCCCTAAGTCTTACAACAGTTTGTGGATGATTTTTTTTTTTGGCATCTCCTCCATTCATGAAGCTAGAGAGTGGATACACACCCTGAATATGTATGCTCTAGTCTCTGGCCAATGCATAAACTACCACAAAAGTAAACTTTATTTTGTCAACACTTGTACCAGTTTGCAGGAAAGGGTTATTGGTATCCTTGGTTGCCATGAGGTGACCCTCCCTGACACCAATATTGGTCTACCACTCACTGTTAAGGAGATCCCAAACCATTTTTGGAATGGTCTTGTGGAACATCTACAAAGAAAGGTGGCACTAATACATTAGGGGTCAATTTGTGAAGTCAATTTGTGACGGCAAGAAAATGTTATGTGTTTTCAATTTTTTTTTTCAATTTTAGCCTGATGCCATCGCAATTATGATGGAAGATGTTGCAATTACAACGCCAGTGGGATATAAGAGAAAAAAAAAACCAAAAAACCTCATTTGAAAAAAATCGACATAGGGTTCTTCGGAAAGGAAAGGCACGCGGGAGACTTCAGCAACATTGAGAGGGGCATTGAGGCGCTAACTCGAGGCATTGAGAGGTGCTAACTTGAGGCATCTACTAACTACTTGTTTGACCTACTATATTCTATGGGGATCTCTGTAGTGAAAGGTCCAAGGGCAACATTTAGAGGAGGATGATGGCAAGGTGCAAAACAAACAAACCCATTACTGTTAGAATCCTTTGTTCTTCGATCATTATTATTATTATTATATATATGAAGTATAAAATGGGAGGAGACACAACCATACCAGATGTAAATTATCTCCTGGCTGCCAAAAATGTGGTGGGCTTAAGCTATTTGCAATTTATCTTCCCATGTCCTGCAGATGGTCATGCATTCTCATTATAACTATTAATGTTTCTCATGAATGCCCTTTCATTTCTTGAACAAGACACTTGTTTTTAAGCGTTTCCATTGCATGCCGAGAGCTCCATGCTAATGCCTCCCATACTTCCCTGGCAGTGTGCTTGGATTTTTCAACAAAAAGACATGTGAAATCCATTAAAATTTGTTGTTCCTCATAGTCCAATGCATCAAAGCTTATTTTATTTTGCATAGCCTTGGGTGGTAAGATCTCACTCCCCAAGCCCATTATGGTAGGATGGTAGCAACAGATTTATGACTATATAAATTAAAAATTTGGGATACAAGTTGGAAAATTGTTACAAGTATCCCATTACATGAGATCAAGATTCAAGTTTAAACGTTCATATAATGAATAAAATTCAAAAATCCTTGCTCAATATTCATTAATTCAAGTATAAAAGTAATAATAGAACATTATTTTCATTGGAAATGAAAGGCCCTAAGTCCACAAAATGGCCAGTAATAAAAAGTACATTTGGTTGCATGTATCTTACACAGAAATGTAGTGGTATTATATATCTGGCATAGTTATGAAAGTATGGCCCTCATTGCCAAGGTCTTTGTATCTACCATAGTAGTAAAAATATTCTTAGTAAAAAAAAGGCAAACCAAAAGATTCAAAAATTATCGAACTATCACGAATCAATCAAGAAAAAATCATATTTTCAACACAAGTAAAATAAAGATGAAAAAATTAACAAAACATGGTTTTATAGAATAGAGATACAAAAATAAAATAAAATGAAAGCTTATTCCATAAACTATGAGATACATTTTTTCTTATTTATGTTCATGTTGTATTTGATTAAATTGTATTGCACAATACATACTACACATTGCATAAATGATAACCAATTGTTGATAGTTTTCAATTACAATTTCCTTTGTATGAAGTCAACCTAAAAACTAAGTACAAAGTTGCAAAAAAATCTATGTTCCTTTAGAGTCTTGAGAAGGGTGGGACCTAGGATCTTGATTTGGGGATGGTGGTTAGCAAGGGTTGATTTGGGGACAATCATTGGCACAGGTTTAGGGATGGAGCACCTAAAAGGGTCAAGAGGCAATGTCCCTTATAGGGATTTGGGGTTAGTACCCTCAGCAAGATTGACAAGCAACATCCCTTTTGTAATACATTGTAGAGTCAAGGGGCAAGTACCTTTCCATCAAGACCAAATTGAGCCCTTTGAAACCACACACACCCTCAGGGTACATGCCATTCATTATTTCATCACTACTTTGTTCAAAATTGAGTTCTCAATATTTCATTAGTCCTAACCAATATATTTATTCTTCAAATAACTAATGTTAAAGTTGAAGAATCTGACTGGATTTAATGATGGGGGTTGAAGGTTCTAATGATGGAGCTCGAGTCAAGATCTTTTGAGTTGTTCAACCACGTCACTATCATAGTTGTACTCCCTGGGGAGATAAAGATCATGATCATCAGGAACATCATCATTTGTAATCCACATAGGCTTCATCAACACATTCCTCGCAGCACCATATGAAGTTCCTTACACAGTTGGCAAATGTGGGCTTAGCAAAAACTTTTGTAAATTAAAAATTGCTTAAGTTTATTTAAAAACAAATTTCTATTATACATAACAGTTTTTCTACTATCCAAGATTTTACTTGATGTTGTTTCTAGAAGAGATTGCATATGTTTTTTGAATCACAATGTTTCAGATCTCACTCTATGATCTATCATCTAGATGTTAGAGAGTAGAAGGGATAGAAAAATATATTTTTTACAAAATTAAATGATAAAATATATCTAATGAGTACAAAAGTGTTTTCTATCTAGGTTGACTCATTTGAATTTAATTGAGAAGACTAAATCCAAAAATGCATCAATGCATTCCTTGCAACATCATACAAAGTTCCTTGCATGGTTGGCATACTTAGGACTCAACCAAAATTAGGATTGTCTTTACAATGATTATGTTTAAAAATCATCATCATGATTCATAAACTGCATTACAACATTTTAAATCTTCATCTTCCCTAGTCTACTAAAAACTTGGGGAGAGGTTCTAATCCTTGCACTCTATTGTAGCTCCTCACTTCACATTAAAGGTTGTATTTTTGGCATTGAGTTGGCCAAATAATATGTGACAACTAATCATGCTCTTTTCTCTTTCTCATTTAACTCCATACCAAAAACATAATATAGAGCACTTGTGCTAATTTAGAAGCATTAGAAGTGATGGCAGTGAGTTGATTGGCATCCTTGTATTGAGTTGATATTGTCATTATTAAACTAAGTATGAAAATATGAACAATCACATTATATCTATCTCTTGGATCAGGTAGTATATCCCTAATCAAGATGGATTGAATGACAATCATATGGGATCGAGTTATGATCCTCTATATTCATATTAGAGGCTTTGATGTTGAAATTGGCTTAGCAAATAATCATGATGATGACCATAGGGTCTCTTGATAATTTGTTTGGTGACTAATCATAATCGATAACCTTTGGATTTGTTTGCTAATTAAGTTTATGCCTATGTGTCTCCTCAAGGAGACATGTAGTTGAACAGTTACAACCCCCCCTCATATGCCTCTTGATTGCACTAAATAAGATGACCGATCACAAGAGATGGATTATCGAGATTAATAAATGATTCTATCTCTTCAGATTGGGAATTCTAATAAGTGATCTAATTATATATTCAGACCTGACCAACATTTTTCAATATTGAATTAATTCATATCCATTCTATATTGATTACCACCTAGAGAGATCCATTACATTTACAAAGATCCTTCATTATTTAACATGGTATCAGAGCTAGGTTAATAAAGGTATCACTTTAAGAGAGGAAGGCTTCCAGCTATGAAATCAATACCATATGCCTTTGCAATTTTGTGCCCAAGATGGTGAGAGATTTCAAGTCACCTCATTTTCATCCTCTCTAATGTCTGCAACAAAAGAGTATCTATAAATTTGTATGATGTTCTGCACAGATTTAGTTTCAATAACACTTGTTGAGTAGCATTTGGCCATGAAAGAGAAGAGGCAAAAATCAAAAAATTAGTGTTTAGGTTGTTGTGCTTGTTGGCACGTTTTGGCATGAGGGAGCAAGTACCAAAGTGTTGGGCCTATCATTCTCGCAGAGGGTGCTCCTGAGCTTCCCATTTCTATAAATGGTGTAACACTTGTTTAATTGCATGTTTAGTTTGGCATGCAGATGAGCATGTGTAATATTTTTCTTGTAGATCTATTTATTTTTCTTGCAGGGAGACATAGCATAATAAAAGGAAATATGGTTAAAAGTATTTGTTCAAAGCTCATTTTCAAATTGTTTGAAAGATCACTCAAGTCATTATTTAAATGTATGTATTTGTGGTTTTTTCTATCAATGCAAATCATGCTGTTGTTAGTAGGCTTAATTCCTTTTGATTACTATCTATGGCATTTTTTCATCTTCTTCACAGGGGCAGGAAAAGCCATACAAAAAGTTTCAAGCAATCAGCGTAGCTTCTTTTATTGCTCAACTAGTTAACAATATACCAAACAAATGCATCATTTATCCATTTGTATATTTTTACTATTTTCTTAAGTTAACAATGCTTCCTTTTGAATCTATTTATGTTAAAGCAGGATGTATCAACATTGACTATAGCAGAAAAACAAGTTACACAGATGAAAACTTGCATTGTTACACTTACAACTCACATTTGACGCTTGGAGTTGATATGCACATTTCTTTGAGGTGGGTGATAACAAAGAGCTCATCAATTTTCACTGGGTTATCTTCTGGCTACAAGTCTACACCATTCTTCACTATTTTTTATTTATACCTAATACAATTTTATTTTTCAAAATGTTTATCATTGCCACAGTTTTTGACAATTGACTTCTTTGTATTAACACCTATAAGGAGCCACTAGATATTGGAAGATAAAGGTTATAAATCTCAGGTAGTTTGTATGTGAGATTTCTTTTGGATTTGGTTGTGTTACATGAAATGCTGAAGTAAGATGCATATCAAATATATAGTTGTGGCTTTTGTGTTATGTCCAACTCAGACATGGGCATTTCTGTCTGCAGTTACGATTCTGTGCATGATGAGCTTGACTCCATTTTTCATGCCTGGCAATTGGAATTGTTGCATGTGCCTCATAGCCTAAATTTATATCTCGTTTAGGAGTTTGACAAGAGAATTGTGCAAAATATTACAACTTTTGAGTCTGTTGTACTTGGCCTCGCTAAGGCTGATAAGCTTATGAGATCTAGGCCCTAGTGCCCCAAACTTTGGGTCCAAGATTTTGAATCATTTTCCAAATAGTAATACTAATTAGGGTTTTGTTGATGGATTTTTTGTAAAATATTTCAACGGCAACACGTAGAAATTTTTAGGTGGCTAGAGATGAGCAATTAATCAATTCTTGTTTTATTGCATGTTTTCTCTCTTGCTAGTTGGGATTTGTTTCTCAATAGATAATATTGTTTTTTTCAATTAATATTTGATATTACTCTTCATCTTTCTTCATATATCAATTTCTCACATAGTCTTTTTTAAGTTGTTGCTTGAATTCCTTTTTTTTTTTTTGTAAGTTGCCTTTGCCTTTCAATTATGTAACACTTTTTCTACCTTTTCATTTAGTTATAATAAACTGGAATGTCTCCTATGGACTTTATATTCAAGCCTCAATCAAAGAACACATTAAAATAATTTTCATGCCACTAACATGACATATAAGTGACCTAAAACTAATTATAATTTAAAACAAGAATCCATGGTTGCCCTTCTCTTTTACATACTCTTTGAGTTTCCATTATTAATAGTCATATTAAGTTCCTTGGGATCCTAGCAGGGTATCTTCAAAAATGACCCGTATTTTCACAACAATATGCCAGCTAACTTATTCGATTATAAGTTCTAAGGAGAATGGGAGAAGAATATATAATCCAAAAAGGAAAGCTTAAAGGAAACTAAAAAATTTGGCAAAAATAAAATTAAAAAATCATTTAAGCTCATCCAATTTCTAGATTTCTTGGGAATTTGGTAGAAGCTCCCCTATTGTCTTGAGTATTTCATGCCAAATTATGGGCTCTCTTGTTAAATGAGCATACACAGTTTAAATGGTATACTCTTACAAACTATTAGCTCTTTTGTTGCTCGCTTAGCTAATTTCCCTACAGCTATGAGCAGAAATTAACAATAAATATTTGACATATTATCAGTGCTGATCTTCTTAAGTTGGGCACTGATTTCAACCCATTTTGATTGATTTGTACAAATTCTTATAACCAGTTCCATATATTTAATTACATTTAGACACTATCTTTTAATGCTTTATTTTAGTGTGCTACATATTCTATTTCATATTTGTGATATATGATGAAAGTATTATAACATATGGAGGAATAGTCCATGAGTGGCGTGGCCAATTGAAATGGTTTTAGTTTCAATTTTACACCATTTGATACAAATAATCAGTTTACCAATCGACCCCTAGGTTCATTCCATTCATAGTAAAATCTTCATTACATAGAAAATGTTCACAAAATCTATGTCAATGCTCACACATCTTCTTGGACTTACGCAAATCTATGTCAATCCTCACAGATTTTCTTGGACTTACGCAGGAACTAGGCTACCCTGCAGCTCTTGTTAAATACGTTATCAACGTGACTTTTCGATTAAAGGCTCTCATGCTGAATTGAAAGCTAGGTAAAGAAAAAGATATTATACACTATTTTTTTGGTACCCTATGCAACACAAAAAACTTGTTCTTACTATAAGAAAAATTTCTTTTCTTTTGTTTAATTGCAGATCTTCTACTTGCACGGAGGTCTCTCCCCATCATTGGACACACTTGATAACATTTGAGCTTTGGATCACATATAGGAAGTGCGTCTATACAAATAAGTATAATGTTCTATGCTGCATAGATTTGAAAAGAAGATCACAACCATAGCATTCAGTTCTATGCATGATAGTGTCTTAGATCTAGTTCTATGTAGTGTTCTCTATTAGAAGAATTTTTTTTCCTGGTTATTAAATAGTTTCTATTTGAAAGTATTTTGGTTGTACTGGCTATGTAGTACCCTACCAAGGAACCCTTGGAACTAAGCGTAAAACATGTAGGGGATTTTGTTAAAGAAATTACATCATTAAACACTTAAATTAGGACAACAATGCTAACAACATGAACAAAAATGAACAACAAATCACTATCACTTTATGCTTGTGCACAAAAAGTTGTAAACACCAGCGTCTACATGTGAAAATCTGTGATCTTACTTGTTGCCTGTTAGAAGAGCCTCCTATACATTCACCATACCCTTGATGGTGTGTTAAATTTTCTACAATGATGATGAAATCACTAGAAAAAAGAAGCTGAAACAGTGGCCTAGAGATGATATGTAAATCTTTGGGTCATGCAATAATAAATGTGGCATGGATGAGCATCAATTTTTCTTCGACTTCATGCCAACCACATAAAGGACAATTTTCTTGGAGCCTTCAAATTGAATCTAGTAGGTGTAAGGTCAAATCAAACTATCAATGAAGCTCTAAGTTATTTAAGAGGATAGGTGGGACCTGTGGTGAAAAATGTCACAATTTTGGGTACATTGGTGCATTTGGGAACTTTCTGCATGCTAAAATGAAGACTTGAGGGATTTTGGAGTGCATTCAGACCATTGTGGGTGAACATAATATAGACATCAACAAGGCTATAGAGTCGTGGCTGAACGGCTATGAGCTAAAATCAGTGTGGAAGGTTCTAATAATGATGCATCTGAGCCACAGATAAATAAGCTAAATGAAATTTATTTCAAATTGAATATTTTACCAATTAGTCTATTTGATGTTAAGTTCCAATATAAAGTGAATATATCTATTCTAAGCAAGCAATGATAACAATGCATAGGATGTTGGAATGCAACCTGGCAATCCTTCTAAACAATTTGTGGATGCCGAAGGTTCGCATGATGTGCATCCCAGTGGTGGAGGTATACATTTTCTATTAAATTTTTTATATGTAATTGAAATTGGTGTTTGGATTAAAGTAACATTTTGTAAAGAAGCTGTATAGGATCGAGGGGTCGATGTTCATGACTGTGTTGACATTGAGTCCAGACAAAATGATGTGGTTAGATCAGGTAAAGAGCGCCATAGTTATGTTATTTAAAATAATTAAATACTTGTAACAATTATAATAAATTATTTTTAATTTAACTCTTTTATTTGTTATTGCAGAGGACCCCCCTTTGCAACAGCATAGGAATTTGAGATCATCAAGAACAGAGAACATAATAACTGATGAGGGGGGAATTGATGATGAAACTGATGCTCCTCTTAGAGCTTACATAGAAAAAAGAAATAGAAAGAAAAAAAAGAAATGATTGTCATCTACATACCTTAATTGATAATGACTAAATTTTATGTCTCAATGAATTTAATTATGTGCTAATGAATGTTCATGAATTATGTGTTAATGCAGAATATTGATGAATGTTGCATGTTAACGAATCTAATTTGTTAATGAATGTTATCATGTGATATTGATTGAATGTTACATTTTATTAATGGTTGAAAGAATGAATGAATGTTAGATGTTAATAGGGAATGTAGAGTGATGTTAGGGGGAGGTGGGTGGGGCCAAATGAGCTTCCACCTTCACGTGGTTGGCCTTTTTTAGTAGATCATATTAAACTATTCTCGAAACAAAGTGAAGCTCAATAAGATACTAAATATCTCTCTATTATGTCCTGTTCTTAGACTATTGTCCTATGCATATAAGGCTTCATGCTTTGACAAGCTAGACAAAGCTTACAGCTAATTGAGTATAAAGATGCCTTGAACAAATAATATACCACTTTTCAATGGAACCAAAGAAATATCAGCCAGGCTGTGGGTTCATAAATAAGAATATTTCTTGGCACTCAAGCCTATAGAAGAGAAGGCAATACAATTTTCTACCATGCTCTTGATGTTGAAGTCACACCTCCTTCTGAGCAATACAATAAGAACTTCAGGAATCAAAAATCAGATGATGAATCAGATGTGAAGGCTCCTAATCAGCCTAAAGTTACATCTCCTAAGTTAGGAAAATAATCAGGTAATGAGTTAAGAAGAATGAACCTTTGTTTTCATTGCAAATAAAATTGGAAACCAGATATAGGTATCTTGGTAAGGGTAAGGCATACCTTATTGAGGTGAATTCTAATGGGGGCAGCGATGAGGATAAATGGGTGGTTTTATTGGCCTCATTGTCATGGAAAACCTTTTGTCATTGAGTTTCTCCTAGATTCCAAGTGAATTTAGACATTCCTATTATTTGATGGTAAATATATGTAGACATAGTAGATAATAAGTCAAGTTAGTTCAATTCATATGTATCTAAAAATGACCTTTTTGATGAAATGATTGCTCCTCTAAATGTCTCTTCACTTGTTGAGAAGTGGTGGCAAGCCCATGATTTGTGAGAGGACTAGACAAAAGGAATTTATGTGCCAATTTGGAGAACTTTTAGGAAGCTATCAAGGATGAATGATATCTTAAAGATGTCTATGATGATTGCTACATTCAGTGGTGCAACTGCAATAAGAACATTACTAGCTAACCTATGTGTGAAGTTGGGCTTGAGTTAGAGCAGTTGGTAGTTCTCAAATGTTCCAGCTGCTTGTTCCCATTCATTCGATTAAAATTAAGGCTATGCTATAGATTATCATTGAGGAGTAAACACTTTTGGGAAAACAAGAAAAATTTACTCATGCCAAATATTAGTAAGTGGTGTAAAAAGTACAAATCTAACTGTCACTCCAATGCATAGTGCTATGTACAAAAGACCAATTCGTGCATATGTAGAAGCAAAGGGTTTCCATGAGCTAGAGGTGGAGAATTTAAATCCTAAAGCTACTCGTCTCCATACAAAAACCACAACATTTAAACCGAGAAAGAGAAAAAACTGAAGCCTCACTTGAAAAAGGAAGAACGAGGAAAAACCAAGTTAGGAAGTGAATGGGAGGAAGATTTTCAGAATCTAACCTTAATAGACCACCAAAAATAGTGGTAACAAGATACAATGAGAGAAAATAGTTTTTGACACTTGGAAGGAATAGAAGCAATTAATTTTTTGAGTCCTCCTTCTATCACAAATGAAATGAGTACATGGATTGATGATGATTATGAGATTGTTCTTACTGCATCTCAACATCATACATTGAGGATGACATAGTAGGGATTGAATCTAGGGGCCATCATTCAGATTATGTGAAGCTGCTTGGAGATAAGGATGTTGATCAAAATTATCCTTCACCTTTTAAAAAGTACATGACATTGACTAGCATGTTAGTGTTTGTGCATGAGAAGAGTAATATTTCTAATGTCAGTTAATCAAAAAATACATTGTATGTCAAATCTAATCACCTCGAGGAAGATAGACAAAGAGATGTGATAGTGAAGGATAGGAACAAGTAGGTGAGAAAATATTTTGATGAAACTATGGCAAGTGAAGAACTAGGGAAATTAAGGGATCATGCTAAAGATGTTGAAAGAGCTCTATGATATATAGGGATGCCAAGATGATAGATTCACAAGAAAGAGAGAAGTTGTAGAAAATTAAATAGGAGAGATTGTTTAGACTAAGTTTTGTAATTCAAATATTGCTTCAAGAACTTCACTCACATTTACCTTGTCAAAAATCTCAACATATAGCATTGAAGTCCTTTAAGGATGAGGTAACATGATAGTAAGCAAGAATAGATCAATAGCTATATATCGTAGGACCTTGGATTGATATAAGCAAAAAAATGATAAGTTGATAGATGTTCATGAAAACATAAAAAATAGAAAATCAAGGTGTAGGAACAAAACACTTCAAGGAACCAAAAGAGAAAGGAAGAAATGATAAAGTGGACAACCTAGCTGAGACCTATGACCTGAAATGTTGTCCAGAGAAATTAGACAAGGAAAGTTTGGAAGAAGAGAGATTTGACTTCAGAAACAAGGATAACTTTCAACTTGTTAATAATCCCTTATTTGAGGTTAGAGCTAATGTTTGATGTTCCCTTATATGACTCCTAAGGGTATGTGACTAAATCCTTATATTTTAAATCACAATAAACTTCTTTCTATTATTACTTATACTCAATTCTTTATTTTTCCACAAATAAATGTTAGGTATTAATAACAATATTTTTTCAGGGTAGATATATCAATGCAATTGTGCATGTATCTTGATGTTATGTACAAGTAATATCACCCATGCTTCTGATAAATTCTTTAATTCATTGCTACAGAGATGCAACTAATCTTTGGTAAAGAATATAGATGAACAATATGCAAATGTCTTTTTAAGTAGTTCTGATATCTTCAATCAAACTTTGATAACCAAAACACTTCCAATAATGATGGAAATGACTTTGTGAAAATTCCCAATCCAATCAATATCAAAGACTAAACAAGGATTATATATATTGAAGTTGGAAGTATAGTGATAGTCAACTAAATGACCTAATGTCATAGATCCTAACGATCTAATGTTGATTACTGATCTACAATAAGTATCATTAGAATTTCTGTAGAGCAATTTGCAAGACCAAGTAATCACTGTTATAGATTTATCATAATGTAAAAGTGATATGTACCATACTGGTCTGAAGTTATTCACTGTATCTGACATCTGCCTTATTGAAATGTGATATGATTGATTCTGTTTGGTTTGTAAAGATGTTGGATATTTATTTGATCTCTGTCTGATATAATATCTTTGTAATGGTGATGACCCAATGATGGGTGATTTTTACTGTTGCAATTTCTGATGTAACTCTTGTTACTTATGTGATATATATGTCACTATTCCTGATCTTAATCATTGTACTCATGGGATCTGGCTTTCTGATGTCTAGTGGATTATACCACTTATGTCTGTATAAAATATAAAGTAATCTTCTGTCTAAATAATGTCCTTGGACTAGTTATTGATGCCCTTTTAATATCATTTGAAGAATTGCAACTCTTCATTGCATCTTTTAGTATTTGGCTCCTCTATCATTATTGTACCCTTTTGGATAACTAATCTATGATTAGTATTTGTGATCAGCGTGATATAATTTAAAGAGAAAACACTTACATTTTAGTATCAAGCTTGTTTTCTGAATGAATGGAGAAAAACTAGCGACATATCCATTTCAGCTTTGTGTTTTTTACTGTTAGTATTTGATTATTAGAAAATAACTATACATCCTTGTGAATTAGAGTTTCAGAAAAGATTTAATATTATTTGGATTTCTTTCTTATTGTAGAAAAGGTTATTGAGGCCCCGAACATTCCAAGAGGTGTTCGGCGTGTGCTTTTTTGAACACTTAATATTGACAGGTATTTTAAGTTTTAATAATATGGATCCATATAATTCTAGTTTTAATACAATCTTATTGCAGGTTGATAGATTTTCTTAACAAGTTTTCAAAGTTTTTTCTATAAAGTCATTGTTCACTCCAGTTCAATCATCCTGACTTTTAGCTGCAGGTGCCTTGCCTTTGGTCAAGCATAAAGCTTTCCTTATGCCCATCTAATATGGTGGGTAATTTGTTGGGTTTCTCCTTACCAATGAAAACTTTGATGTGACCCTTACTGTATGCTTTTTCCATGCATAACATGAATAAAAAACTAGCAATACTACATTTATGTGCAATGGGTACACTAAAGAGGTACAAAATCAAATAGAAAAAATACATTGTTCTATGTTTTGCATGTATTTATGTAATACATGATTACTAGGCACCATTACGAATATCTTCCTTATTTGTCCAATGAGAAAGGACTCTAATTGGAAAATTTAGGAGCATATCTCATGATTTATGTCTTCCTCTTGCTACCTCTCCCTATCTCCATCTCTGCTTTAGCTCTCTCTATTTATTTTATAACCTATTTATCCCTCTATCCCTATCACCCTCTTTCTATATCTCCTTATATCTTTCTCTCTCGTTCACCATCTATCTATCTCTTTATCGCCCCTTCTCCTTATTCCTCTATATCTCTTTATTTGTTCCTCTCTATCTTTCCCATTTTATCTCCCTGAACATCTCAGCTTTTAGAGAAGCAAAAAGCTTCTGCTAGTCAGGATCAAGTGAAGCAAAAGGCACTGCAGATTGAGAGCATGTGGGCATGAGTAGAAGAAATGGAGAAGGTTGCCAGGGGTACCAGTGGTATCCTCAAGGAAATACAGCAGAAGCTTGAAGATATGGAATAGGAAACATCAAGACAAAGACAACGTGCAACAAAAAATGAGCAGGAGCTCTGCAAAGTTAGGCATGATTTTGAGGTTCTAAGGTCTAGTATTGATAATTTAGTTGGTGCACGGGAGTCTCTCTTGTCCTCTGAGAAGTGAATCAAAGAAATGGAGAAAATTTTGGAAGGGTAAGCCTACTCATCATCTATTATATATGTTTTATTTGGGCCAACTATCATGCTTTTTGAGGCTGACTTTTGACTGATCTAAATTTACTAGGTACAGGTTTTCATTAAATGTTCTCATTTTTAAAGAAATCTTAATGTTTTCTTATTGTATTTCATTCGTCGTCATCATTTTATCAAATGTCAAATAAGCTATATCTTCGTAGGGTAGACATCATACAATACAAATGAGAATGTGTAGCAGGAATTTAGAATTTAATGATATGTACAGGCCATCAACCAATTCTAAATACCATGTTATTGCTTTCTATTTTAATATAAAATGGTATGTTCAAAAGAAATAGAATTATAGTGAGGAGCACTACTCTTGATTGATTTAAAGTAGTGTTTACAATGAATATGGTCCATATAGTTTTTTAGTCACAAAAGTTAGCCACATTTTTAAGATATCAAAATATGTAAATATAGGTCATGGAAGATATTAATTTATTAAAAGAACACTAAGCATTCATTTTTACATGCGAAACAACATTTATTTTCTCTAGATTTTCATTACCCGGATTTATCAAAAGTTCCAGGTCAAAAAAATTCATGGAGGGGAAATAGACTTTGCTAATTATTTATTTATGAAATTCAGGCATGATTGAGTGAATGCTATAAGTCTATCCATCAACACCAGAATATGAGATATTGATCTTCTACAGAATGAGATGCATGATGTACAATTACATTTTTATACATTTGCTAAACAATTATTTACTTAGACACCAGGTTAATTTCATTTCTCAAGTTGAACTAACATATTTTTGTTTTTATAATTTCAGTTTTATGCGTGTACTTATTAAAATTAGTAAAAGACTATTGAAATATCCCAAAAATCACACTTTTTTTGAGAATTACAGGCTTATATTATTTTTCCATTCTTTTTTCATTATGTCAAGCCGGCTCAATTCTGTATTACAACATTACATTTGTTATATGCCCAGCTAAATTTTTGAAGCAGTTGAATTTCATCTCTTTAGCCATTTTGTTTCTTAAATGATTAATCTGGATTGCTCTGTATCCTAACATATTACATATGATAAGAGGAAGCTTTGTGAAAGCTTTATACACTAATAGAAGTCAAGTCACAGAGTTTGTTGTATATTCTAGTTCAACACTGGAAACAATTTTTATGACTGGTATCAATATTCACTTTGTTTTCACCAATCAGAATCATCCACAAATAGAATGAAACACTACATGATAAACAAAATAAAAAGATGTTATAAAATGATTGATTATGGTGTTCTTTTTCATGATGGATGGAGCACACATTCTGGTCATTATTTCTTCTTTTTTGAGTCACTTAAACCTTTCAAAATTATTTTTATGCTCGGAACTCTAGGTTATTGGTGCAGAGGCACCTAAATCTCAAGAAGACAAAGATATAAAAGCTAGAGAAGCCATTTGTAATAAGTTGTCAAAGGAGGTCTTAATATGATAAATAATGTAAAAAATTTTATTTAATTGGTGAATGGATCTATTGACATCCATCTAAAGTCATTTGAGTCATAATGTTGGTCTAGGTTGGGTTTGTATGAAAGTTGTAATGTAAAAAAATGCATTAAATGCATAAAACGTTGTCAAAAATGCAAAGGGGTCAAAAGAATGTGAAGGGTTAGTTTAAAGGGTGGTTTGGAAGTTATAACCAACCAAAAAAATCTATAAAAATGTATGTAAGTTTGAACCAAAGCATGAAGGAAAGGAAGAGATACATTTTGAAAGAAATTTGGTAATATCCTAAGTTGTTATTTTGATTGGTTTTCTATTTTAGTGTTGGTTCCAGGTCTTGTACGACCATTTACAGCATGGAAACCATGTAAATTTTGTATATTTGGATAGAGAAGTGAATAACCTTTCTTTTGGATTTGGTTTGGATTTTTTTCATTTAGAAATGAAGAAGTTATTCAAGTTTTGGAAAAGCTTGTAAATTGCAGATTTGAGAATGACCAACTACATTCAGATTGAAACACTTGGTACAGGAATATTTTGGAAAATAAAGACTTCTAAAAATATTCATTGGAAAGATACATGAATTAAATTTCATATACTTTTGGTTTGGGTTGTTTTTATATAGACTTGTGAAAGTTATGGGCATTTGAGTGAAAATTGGTTTTTAACAATTTTCATTAGAGTTACAGACAATGATTTGTGATTGAAACTTTATATATGAATGAGAAAAATTAATGGCTTACATATTTGGAAACTAGACTCAATAATGGATAATATGGAATTTTTTTGGTTTAATTTAGATTTATTTTGAGGAAGATATCTGATGCCCTAGGCAGGGTTACCAATTTTGTTTCTGGTTTATGACAGAAAATATGGGTCTTGGTTCAGAGTACATAATTTATAATCTGCTTTTTGGATTGGTCTCATCTTTGGATATGTTTTATAATTACTAATTTAGAACAATTCCTCCAATTTTTTTTTCAAGAAGATATTTAGAACTAGATTTATGAACAATGCAATCAGACATAGAAATCTGATTGTGTGAGTGAAGATGTTGTCTTTATCAGTGTATAATGTCAGGGTTCTTTGTTGTAATCTTTGAGATGTTCTTGGTTCCTTGAGGGTGTACCAGCCTATTGTGAATCCCTTGAGTTGAACTAAGATTCCTTGAAGATAAATACAGAGGGCTCTGCATCAGATTGGTATCAGAGCTTGAAGATCTTGAGTGTGTGGGTAGAGCGCCGAGGGAGGCAATCCACACCAGGACCTTGAAGAATTTGTATTTTTTTTGTTGATGAGTTTTGGTTGTAGGTGCTTATCCATCTTTCTGCACATGAAGGTTGGGATGTATGGGTAGACAAGAGAAGGTCTATCATAACCATTCTCCAATGGAGATAAAGCTGGGTAGAAGGTGCATGGCACAAAGAAGGTGAGGCATCTTCTAGGATCTACTGTTGGGTAAGATGAATGGTCAAGGGCCATGGATTGGTCTAGTTGATTGCCAAGAGACTAGGGAGAGAGGCAAAGAGGAGGACTCCTAGGTGAGGCATAGGGGAGAGTTTTTTGTGGTGAGTTTGAAGCAGCAATGTTAAAGATAGATCTCTTACTGATAAAGCGCCGTGGAAGTTGCAGCCATTAATGCTCCACTAAAAGGAGTATTTGAGAAGATGATTTTGAGGACAGTCCTGTGTCCTTAAGGGAAAAGATGATGGTGATAAAGGCATGAAGAGGCAAAGGAAAAGATGAGGATTTTGATCTAATATTTTTTCTTGCAGGTTATTGATTCCATGTTTCCAAGGGACTTGGAAACTTTTCAAGTTTGGGAGTATGGTGCAGAGGCACCTAAATCTCAAGAAGACAAAGATATAAAAGCTAGAGAAGCCATTTGTAATAAGTTGTCAAAGGAGGTCTTAATATGATAAATAATGTAAAAATGTTTATTTAATTGGTGAATGGATCTATTGACATCCATCTAAATTCATTTGAGTCATAATGTTGGTCTAGGTTGGGTTTGTATGAAAGTTGTAATGTAAAAAAATGCATAAAATGCATAAAACGTTGTCAAGAATGCAAAGGGGTCAAAAGAATGTGAAGGGTTAGTTTAAAGGGTGGTTTGGAAGTTATAACCAACCAAAAAAAATATATAAAAATTTATGTAAGGTCGAACCAAAGCATGAAGGAAAGAAAGAGATACATTTTGAAAGAAATTTGGTAATATCCTAAGTTGTTATTTTGATTGGTTTTCTATTTTAGTGTTGGTTCCAGGTCTTGTACAACCATTTACAGCCTGGAAACCATGTAAATTTTTTATATTTGGATAGAGAAGTGAATAAAATTTCTTTTTTCTTTGGTTTGGATTTTTTTCATTTAGAAATGAAGAAGTTATGCAGGTTTTGGCAAAGCTTGTAAATTGCAGATTTGAGAATGACCAACTACAGTCAAATTGAAACGTTTGGTACAGGAATATTTTGGAAAATAAAGACCTCTAAAAATATTAATTGGAAATATACATGAATTAAATTTCATTTCCTTTTGGTTTGGGTTGTTTTTATATAGACTTGTGAAAGTTATGGGCATTTGAGTGAAAACTAGTTTTTAACAATTTTCATTGGAGTTACAGATAGTGATTTGTGATTGAAACTTTATATATGAATGAGAAAAATTAATGGCTTAAATATTTGAAAACTAGACTCAAGAATGGATAATATGGAATTGGTTTGGTTTAATTTAGATTTATTTTGAGGAAGATATCTGATGCCCTAGGCAGGGTTACCATTTTTGTTTCTGGTTTATGACAGAAAATATGGGTCTTGGTTCAGAGTACATAATTTATAATATGATTTTTGGATTGGTCTCATATTTGGATATGTTTTATAATTACTAATTTAGAACAATTCCTCCAATTTTTTTTTCAAGAAGATATTTAGAACTGGAGTTATGAACAATGCAATCAGACATAGCAATCTGATTGTGTGAGTGAAGATGTTGTCTTTATCGATGTATAATGTCAGGGTTCTTTGTTGTAATCTTTGAGATGTTCTTGGTTCCTTGAGGGTGTACCAGCCTATTGTGAATCCCTTGAGTTGAACTAAGATTCCTTGAAGATAAATACAGAGGGCTCTGCATCAGTTATAGTCTTAGAAAAGTATTTTATTCATTAACAATTGCTTCAACCTGGCTTGTAGGTGAAGTGCACACAATGTTCTTATTGCTCAAATAAATTTGATCCTTTCTTAGATTTGAGAATAGAGATCATTCGAGCAGATTCCTTGTTGAAAGCATTATCCCATTACATGGTAGTGGAGCAGTTAGATAGGGGTGTGAAAAGATATCAATGTGAACGATGCAAAGTAAAAGTGAAGGCTCTAAAATAACTCAAAATTGATAAAGCACCACATGTTCTTGTAATTCATCTCAAGCGCTTCAGTGTAGTTGGATCTGGAGGAAAAATTGACAAAAAAGTAGACTTTGGTTGTACGTTGGATCTCAAACCATTTGTTAGCAGTTCACATGTAAGTAGCCCTTACAATATTATTTGCCAGTGGATCACATTTTCAGTGGAATCTAATAATATAGTTTTTTTAATATCTACTAGTCTTTAAATAAATTTTGCACATTTGAATGATATTCTAGTTTCTCTATCTATTGATCAATCACAAGAGGGCAATGATAAGAACACTCTTTATGGTGTTCTTGTTCATGATGGCTAGAGCACACATTCTGGTCATTATTTCTGCTTTACTCATTCATCCACAGGCATCTGGCATGCTTTAGATGATAATCAGGTATACATTTGCTATAGTTGTGAAGACATGTTTAATTTTGTGGAGCAAGCTCATTATAATTTGTGTATAATAGAATACACAAAAGAGCTACAATTTTATGTAGAACCTTTTCTTTATATGGTAACATTAATTATACTAGAGTTGCTTGGACTGATTGAAGTTATTCTTATGACATTTTGTACTCTAGGTCTATTCAGTCAGTGAGAAAAGTGTGCTTTCCCAGAAAGCTTACATGCTATTCTATATACGAGATAAGAAAACTAGCATTCAAACAGTAGGTGGGTCTGAATCTCAGTATAATGGCTCTAAACTAAAGAAGAGGGTGTCATTGAACATTGGACATCCAAAGGAAAACCACTTACAAGATTCATATGCCCCCCAGGTGATAGAAAACATGCATTCTTTCCAAACGACAACAATCTCTTCTAGTGTTGTAGGTGTAAACAAGATATCCCAATAGGTAGAAAATTTTTCAAATGTCAATTTCAATTCAGAAAGTCTAGAAAAGAACACAAGTTCTAGCCAGTCATGCAGTAAATCCAGATCATCAGCAGATCATGATGCTACATTACAGAGGGTGCCTCCAAGAACCAATGGTATTCAAACAAATAATGTCTTATAGTCAAGTCATACCATAAGTAATGGATGCACATCGAATGGGTCTAGTAATAATGCTAAGAAGCAGGAATATAAAATAAAGGGAACTAATTCTGTGGGTAATTTTAATATTATGGTTGTTAGACATTCTCAGAACTGTGATGTGAGAAATGATAATGAGAACTATATTGGTAGAAATTCTAAAGCTTATTCAAAAATTAATGCTAACAGATCATGAGAATAACAAACATTCTACAAATGGTTTGACAGGTATTATTACTCGGCATCATGCTACTAAACTTCCAAAAAATGATTCAAATGGTAAACTTGTAGCTGGTGAGCATCTAGAGAATGGTAGTGTGGTCCACAATTCTATAGATAATGAGAGTGAGGCTGCTAAGCTCCTATCTCTGGAAGATGGTTCCTTATTTTAGGTGCTTATTTTTTGTATTAATGTTGCAGTGTATAGTTTGTTTTTGAGAAAATTTCTTTTAGTCCTAATGAATCTTGCTATGTTCCTTTTGGCAGGGAGGCAAAAATGGTACTTTGCTCTGTAAGGGAAGGGAAATGAATGGGTCATGTGTAAAACCTATGCATCCACATAGGTTATAGAAATATAGTTAAGAAACTAAATGTATTTCCAGCCAAAAGTACCAAAAACACCATTGCTGAAAATGCAGCAGGCTGAATATGCTTGCGGCGAGGTCGCTGTGGCGGCGACGGCTATTGGCATCACCACCACAATAGCCCCACCCTAGTGTTAGCTGTCAATGTCGCAATTGTGACATCCACAGAACCATTGCAAAGGAAAGTGCATCGTAGACATAGTGTCGTTGTTGTAATTCTTACACAGACGTCGCAATTGCAATGTCATTGGAAGAATTGCGATAGCCAGCGGCGGCGATACCACAGCTATTGCGCTGTCGGTGCCATCGCATCCCTATCACAATTTGAAGTGGACAACATAACTATGATGTTTAGGGAAGCAATGGGAAGGCTGCCGCCAAAGGGACCCCGTGGCTAGATGCCGACGTGACCCTGTCACAATGCTTGGGGAGGATGTCGAAATTGTGACGGTGGTCGCATGCAGTGCGACGGGATCTGTGCCAGAATAGAATGGCTAAATTGCGATGGACTAGCATCAAAATTGCAATGTCAGAGGATAGACATCGTAATTTGCAACTAAAAAACAATGACATCTATTGCCGTCGTAGTGGCGACTCATTGCCATCATAATTGCGACACTTAGCCGTCGCAAATTGATGCCAAATGTATTAGTGTGGCAGGATGGAAAGGGGAAATATTAAGCAATGCTAGGAAAATTCAACTCCTCGCAACCTCCCTATAATGCATCCTAGTGTATTTCCTATGCATTTTAAAACTCCCAAGAAGATTTAGAGATATCATTGAGAAAAATTAGCATAATATCCTATGGTCTGGAACTGAAGAAAAGTCAAGAATGAGCCTAGTTAGCTGGGAGAAAGTTTGTAAACCTAAAGCTCAAGGAGGATTGAATCCAAGAAGAATTGGACATTGGAATAAGGCTCTATAAACCAAAATTGGCTAGAAGTTGGTGAATTTGAAGGGCAGCTTGAGTAATATCATAATGGTTAAATACTTTGGGGGATTGTCTTCCCACCAAGGGCTCTAAAGTTTGGAATAACATTGTTAACACCTAGAAGATCATAATAAAAGGGTGTCACTAGATCTTGGGGAATGGTAATTCAATAAAATCATGGGAAGATCAATGGATCCACAGGGACCCCCTCAAGAAAACTAAGTTTTCCCCGTGCTATGTGAGATGTGCTCTAGAATGTATGACCCTCTAACTTAGGACTTTATAACCCCTAAAAGAAAATTGATCACTTTTCAAAATCTCCACCCAAGGGATTTAAGTTTACCTCTGGAACTATAAGATCTCTTGTACACATATAGGATTCCCCTCATCTTGGTTGAGGATTTCTTGGTGTGGAAACCCACACCCTCAGGGGAGTTTACTATTAAGTCTACTTATTTTAGTAGGCTGGTAGGGGAAGGGGCACAAGTCGATTGGAAAAAATCTTGGTACCCCAGGATACTCCCTAAAATAAACTTCTTTTGGTGGTTGGCTCTACATGGGTCAATCCTCACTATTGACAACCTTTAGCAGCATGGTTTCCAACTTGCCAACTATTACATTTTATGCCTCGAAGATTTTGAATCTATTTTACACTTTCTCATATATTGTCCCTTTGCAATGGACATCTGGAGGGAGGTTATTGCTTTTTGGAGGGTCAGTTGGTGTACTAATAAGAAATTGAAGTAATTTTCCCATTGGGTGGGACTGATTACCTACCCTTATCTGAAAAACCTTTGATTGATTCTCCATGTTAGAAACAATAGTCCACCAAGTTATCAAAGCCTCTAGAGGAACAATTGAGGAACCATTCAACCAAAGTAAACAAAAAACATAATAAGATTCACATAGACAATTACACCAGACATGTTGACTAGAGAAACTCTTTATCATAAGGAAAACCCCAGTAGGAATGATGCCCACAAGATGATGTACTAATATAAATATTTCTTGTTACAAGATGGAACCTATTAGTAGTCTATTACAACATTTGGTACATATGAGTCCATGTTATGAGACTTTGAATCTCTAGTAGGAGATTCCAACCCTATCAAGAGTTATGCTTGTTGGAAGATTGGGAAGATTTTTGGAAGATAGGTTGGAAGCATCAATGATAATGATATGTTATGTTCATGACTAAGTTTGTCATTGATGTCAACATAGCATGTTTGATGTCTTCTATGTATCTAACATAAGAATAATGGAAAGATTAAGTTGGTACAAATGGCTAGTCAAGCATGATAACCACTTGAGGTTATGGGAGATACTTTTGAGTATCAAGTATATACAATTAACATTAGAAGAAGAAAGGACAAGCCTAGAAGAAGTTATGTACATTTTGCCAATGTTTGTTCTAAAATAGAGTTTATAGAGGCATGTTCTAGCAAGCTTGTTATATCTCTTAGCAAATTTTATATCTTGAGGATCAAGGTTAAGGACATGAAGAATACATGTTGATGATGATGTGGCTAAGCTCTCTCATCATAATATTGTGTGTACAAAAAATTATTCAAGTTGCAAGGTAGAAGATTAAGGTTATCGCTAAGTGTAACGTGTTCCTAATGTGGTCCTATAATAATTAATTGAGAAGATCTAATAGCCAACTCAGAGAATTGTTTTATGGAATTGATATAAAGGAAGGATATTTTCCTTTATCATGGAGTATGAATATACAATTGAATAATCAATGATAAGCAGCAGAGAGTGCAGAATGCAAAGTTGAGTAGAGCAGTGCAGAAGTAAAGGAAACTTCATTAATGAGGTTTTGCTGAGTGATCCAAGGTTTTTTATTTGGATCTGAGGTTTGTGATCTAGTGTACAAGGTCTGACAATGATTGGTATGATTAACAAGACAGAGGAAAGAGGAAATGAAAGAAGAAGGTAAGATTAAATTACTTGTTTGAGCAGTGAGATCTTCTTGTAGTTGAAATTGCATGTTTGAGCAATGGGCTCTTCTTGCATACATTATACCTTGACACAACCTTTTATGCCAAAACAAACATTCCTCTAGTTGAGAAATAAAACATGAACTGTCACTGAGATCTAGGTAGAATAGGTTACCTTTTGTTTGTTTGCTAGACCCAACCAGATTACCTTTTCCATCGAGCAACTTGGCCTTTCCATTCATGAATTCTACCTTGAATCCAATGTTATTCAACTGTGCCACACTCAATACATTATTCTTTAGTTCTTCAACCCAATAAGTATTGTCACATCTAAGTTCAAGGTATTTTTTAGTGGCTAATATTCATAATTGACTAATTTTAGAAAAAAAAAAATACTAGTAATTTGGCTACTAATTTAAGATTTAATGCAACCTAAATCACCATATTTTTATTAAATTTAGTTCTATAATATTTATAATCACTTAATAATTTATTTTATTAAAAAATTAAACTCAAAGATTCACCACAATGTTCGAGTCATGATTAGATTTGATTCACCTAAATATTATATATTATTAGAGAAGTTGAAATTAATTCACTAATAATTATCATAATTATTAGTTACTTTAGGGATATATCACCAATATTTATTTTTTGCTATTGATTTAAAATATAATGTAATTATCCTCATAATTTCCATGAGATAAAATGTTTCCAATTTTGATTTGTAATATTCCATGACAATTAGTGAAATTCCTCTTATTATTGAGATTCACCAATAATTTCTACTCAAAAATTATGATTCCAAAATAATTGCCAATGTAAATAATATTTAAAATAGAAAATATTGAGATATTCGCTGATAAAAATAATCTTTTTTTTCAAAATAATGAAATATTTGCTAATATTTTATATCTTTTTCTGGAGGGGGTTTCTTATAGCTTACCCTATCTAAGTTCATTGGTTGCTGAGATACAACTTTTTCCCTTTATGCAACAAGGCTCATTATTTCCAAATCTCACACTACCACCATCATAATGTTCCATGTGTTCAAATTGTGTTTTATCATCAGTCATATGATGTGAGTAGCCACTATCAACAATCCATGTATCATTTTTGGTAACATGAGAGGTAAGTGTCAATTTATCTCCTTCATCATTAGATTCATCTTTTATAGCCATATATACCATTTCATCATCTTTACTACTATCTAAATCTTTAACTATAAAACATGATTTCTTACATTTGTCCTTGAAGTCTTCGTAGTTTTTGAAATCCTTCTTTCCTTTGTACTTGCTATGTTTCTTTTCATTTTTATTTTCTCTTTTTGGGCACCTTATAGCAATGTGTCCAACTTCTTCACAAGAGAAATAGATTAAAGGAATCTTAACTTCATACTTTCCTTTGCCTTTGGGATACCTTCTTGTAAGAAATGCTTCAATGGCTTCAAGGTCATTGTTAGAATTGTCTTCCTCTTCACTTTCATGTTGTTTTCTTTTAGATCTTTTAGCTTTCTTCTTGAGTAATACCTTGGCTTCAAATGCAAACTCAAAATTTCTAGGATTAGGAGTATAATTATCATATTTATCTAGTTCAAATGCTATCAATCTTCCAACTATAGCATCTAGAGTTATATTGTTATTTGGATCATATCTCATCTCTTTAATAGAAGACACTCTGATTGCATAGATAGGAAGAAGGGTTCTGAGTACCTTGCTTAGCACTATTACATCTTCAATTGTTCCTCTAGAGGCTTTGATAACATTGACACTGGCTTTGATTCTTTCAACATATTTTACATTGTTTTCATCCTCTCTTGTCTTCATTTGATCAAACTATCCTCTAAGACTTTTAGCTAACTCCTAACCCCTCTCTCTATATAAATTTCAATCCATAATCATTGTCACTCTAACTGACCCCTACCCCTTGTTTGATTAAGTCCCACCCTCTCTCTCTCTCTCTCTCTCTCTCTCTCTCTCACACACACACACACACACACACACACACACACAAACAAATACATATAAATAAAAATGAAATAAAAATAAATCCTAATAGATCTCTCTCTTACTAACTCTTAAAATCTCTCTCTTCCATACATCCACATACTCATTAAATTCTAATATTTTTCTCTCAATATATCTTATTAAGTTGTAGCCAACCTAATTATCTTACTAACTCCCAATTCTCTCTCTCTCTCTCTCTCTCTCTCTCTCTCTCTCTCTCTCTCTCTCTCTCTCTCTCTCACACACACACACACACACACACACACACACTCTTAAAACCTCTCTCTTCCATACACCCATGTACTCATTAAATTCTAATATTTATCTCTCAATAGCTCTTATTAAGTCTTAACTTCTGTAATTATCTTACTAACTCCTAATTGTCTCTCTATTATCTCTTATTTAGAGAGATAGAGAAGTTAAGTGTTACAAGTTAGAGAGAGAGAGGTTATTAGTTCATGATAGAATGTGAGAGATTACATTTTAGTAAGATCTAGAGACTAGGAATTTGTGTGTGTGTGTGTGTGTGTGTGTGTGTGTGTGTGTGAGAGAGAGAGAGAGAGAGAGAGAGAGAAAATCAAATTGTTACTTGCAAATTGGAATAGAAAATAGAGACTATTTTCTCTCCATTTTTTCCCCTCTACATATTTTTTCATCTACTTTTATGAACTCTCATCTTTCCCTTCATCATCCTTACTAATGGTAAAGTGGGTATTTCTAAAATCACCACCATAATCTTACATGTCCTCTTAGCTTTCTGACCATATATTTTTTTTCCATTTTTGGATAACATTATCAACTTTCATTATTTTTACTAATGTCTTGATAATCCTCAAAGTCATATGGCTACCTTTTTCTTAATAACTTTTGATATAATTAACCAAATTCAAAATAAATTACATATCATTTTTCTATACTTGATTTAATACACTTTAAAAAACAAGTTTTCATTTTTCATTATTTTGATGCAAGTTATGCTTAGCACACAAACAAGTACAAAATTTTTAGGATGTAGCTAGTTCAATAATTCATTAAAACATATTACTCATCAAAAAATTACAAAAAAAATACAACTTCTAGATATCACTCTTAACTATCATCCTACTGAAGGGATTTACAAAATAGAAAATATAACTGTGTCTCAAATATATTGCACACATAAATAACTATGTTGTGTTTTCTAAAAACACTAGGAACTATTTTTTTTGTGCGCAATGTTTGACCCACCTAATCTTATAGATTTTTTTTTAAAATTATTATTTTAGAAAGTAGATTCATAGTACTACAATTTATATGTTTTACACATTCTTTCATTTTGATTGGATGACCCTCAAAAGTCTAGTCCAAGTTTAGGTTTACATAATTTCATAAAAAAGGTGTCCATTTATACCCCCCTTTTGTACATCATCTTAGTCCAAGTTTAGGTTTACCTAATCTCATAAAAAAGGTGTCCACTTATACCCCCTTTCGTACATCATCTTGGTGCACTTACCCATATAGAGTTTCATCTTCATCATCACTATCATAATCTTTATCGATATAAAAAGATTTCTTACTTTTGTCATTGTAGTCCTTGTCACTTTTTAAGTCTTTCCCACCTTCGAACTTATTGTATTTTTTGTCATCTTTGTTTTATCTATTTAGACACCTTGTAGCATGTGACCAACCCCTTCACAAGAGAAACACGTCAATGTCATCTTACCTTTTATATTTACCTTTTCCTTTTGATAACCTTCTTGCAAGTAGGGCTTCAATGGCTACAAGGTCATCCTCAGAATCATCATCTTCTTCGCTAATGATTTATTTTACTTTTGAGTTTCCTCCCTTACTACCAAGAGTTAGTTTCACTTTGAATGAAGATTCTATTTTTTTAGGATTAGGAAGATAGTTATCAAAGTTATCCAACTCAAAAGTAGTCAATCTTCCCACTAGTGCATCCAAAGTTATATCATTTTTATAATCACATCTTATCTCTTGAATCGGTGAAAATCTAATTGCATAAATAGGAAGGAGAGTTCTTAATACCTTGTTGACTACTACTGTATCATCTATTTTAACTCCTACAACTCTAATTGCATTTACACTTGCTTTGATTCTTTCATTGTATTAAGCAATGTTTTCATCTTCATCAAATAAAACTGGCCTCTTAGATTTTCTTCTTTGGATCTTTTTACATTATCATATCCTCCATAGATCATCTCTATTGTGTTCCACATGTCATGGGTAGTAGGTAAATCTTTGACTTTATCAAATTTAGAATAGTTGAGAGAGGAAGCAATATCAATCATCATTGTATTTTGATTCTTCATGTCCACCATACAATCCATAGTTAAAGGCTTTGGTGGTGTCACACACTAGTTCAACAAGAAGTATAGACCTATATCTCCAATGGTTCCTAGATGTAGCTTTAATTGTTTCTGCCATGCTGAAAAGTTCTCTTGGTTGAGCTTAGGAATCTCTCTTTTGTAAGACATCTTGATCTTTAGCTTAGGTCTTTGAAAGCTTTCCTACAAGCACCAATTGCTCTGATACCAATTTTTGGAAAAAAAAAAAGAGGAGTAACTGAGTGGGGAGGGGTGAAGTAATTACCACAAAAAAAGTTCCATGTCTCTTAGATTTCAATATAAAATTATCACTTAATAAACAAAATCCTTTCTCTACTCAGTTAGATCTAGATATTCACTATAACTCAGTTAACAAAGCAGTCTTAAGTTATTAATGTGCATTAACCTTAGTAACTTACTTGTAGAAAATTAAAGCATTAAGAAAATAAACATAATATATGAGACACCAAGATTTAAAGTGGAAACCAACTTTTGGGAGAACTACCAATGTAACTAGTTAGAACTTTCCACTCTTCTGCAGTGAGCCCTACTAGGAACCAACCCTATTAAGGATACAAAAAACATGGTTAAGTGCGACCCTGCTAGGAGTGACCAGCTTGTTAGAGGTCTCCAAACAATTCGATCTAGAAATCCCACCTTGTTAGAGGATTTACAAAATGACTATTAAGCCAACTCAATTAAGAGATTTCTTCACTACAATAATTTTTGGAGAGTAATAATGATTGAGTTGATTGATGAAGAAATTGACTTTGCAGATTTAGACCATTGTTTTGATCCAACCTCTTAATCCTTGCTAATTAGATTATTCTTGGCATCTTGGTCTTCTAACTCAGGTGTTGTATCCTTAATTACATATTGTTCTCATTTTGATTCTTTTACATTGTTCCCAAGTGCTTGATTCAATCCACAACTTGACATTTCATATATATGATACTCAATGTCAAGTTGGCTTGAATACCCTTCCATAAAAACATTTAACATCCATTTGGCTAACTTTTATTAACCAATTAATTAAGAAAACTAATCTACTAATAGTTAGCTAACACCAGACTAGTCACTCAGCTAATACAAAACTTCCTTTTATGAAAAACTAGACTCAGTTGACATTTACTCTCTTCATTAACCGACCAAGATCGATTAACATTGAATTATTTTCTAACCAACCATGTTTTTTTAACACTGAATTTTTCTCGACTAATAGTGGAATCTCCTTTGCTACAATTGAGCTTGGCTAAAGCTTATTGTGCTGAGTTAAAGCTTGACATTTGTGTAACATCAATGTCAATACACAATTGAATAATTTTTCCCAACAATATATACATGTACACACACACACACACACACACACACACACATGTTAGAAATAGGTAATACTAGGGGGTAAATCAATATTCTACAAACTTTTTCCCATAGCTAAATATTATTAATTACTTTATAACATGGATATGAAAGTAAACCAAAAATGTTGAACAATAATAATAAGTATCCACCAAGAGAACTCATAACACCATATTTTGTTAACTAGGGAAATCACGACCAAGGAAAAACCCTAGTGTGGATGGTACCCATAAAATGATCCACTAAAAAAAAGAATTCAGTTAAGGATATTGACCCTTTTAATAATCTATGATGTATATATAATAATTTGGTCATTGTTAGAGGAATAACTCTTATTAAAAGCCTCAATCTTGTTAGGAGTTTCTTCAACCCTATTAGGAGTTGCTTCAACGCTGTTAGGAGTTGATAAATTATAAAATGTATGCAAGATGAGCTCACTTCCCAAATATGCAATTATAAAATGCAACTCTTATATACAAAAGAGATAGATAATAAATCCTCTTTACTATTGTCTGATGTACTTCACATAGCTCTTATCATACATCAAAATTTGTATCATATAAACCTCGTATAGCATTAACATAATTTCACATATTATATTCAACACATTATAATTTCATATATATTGCCAAACTACTTCACATATCTTGATCTTTTACTTATACCTTTCCTTCTTACAAAGCTTGCCCTAGCGGCCTCTATGCATACACACACTTGGCATAATACAAAATTAATTCTTTCTAACATAGGGTTAACATCTAGGATGTCATCAATAATTAATTAAGTATTTATTTTGTCACCAAAATAATTCCTTAACCTATAAATACCAAATTATTGATGTGCTTTGTTATGCTCTCTTCACTGCCTTTACTAGTGAAACTATTATAGTGGATGTCATATTGTTTGTATTGTACTACACTCTTTCACACGTCATCATAATACTCTATACTAACCATCTTCAAGTGAGCACGTGCCAAGTATTACTTTGTAGATTGCTCATACCAAAACTATCTCTATACTGCCAATAAAACTATCTAATACTTAGATAAAAATTTTAATCTAATTGTGAGACCTTTATCTTTAAATTGTGCAATCTATTCCTGAGATATATGTTTCCATAAATAACAACTCTATCCTTTTGTACTTAACCATATTTCCAATAGTGTACATATATACATACATACATACATATATATACATATATATATATATATGTATGTATATATATACATATATCTATATATATATAAATATATATGTATATATATACATATATATGTATATATATACATATATATGTATATATATACATATATATATCTATATGTATATCTATATATATGTATATATATACGTATAATGTATATATACATATAGATATCTATGTATATATATATGTATAAATATATGTGTGTGTATGTATATATATAGCGCTCTCTCTCTCTCTCTCTCTCTCTCTCTCTCTCTCTCTCTCTCTCTCTCTCTCTCTCTCTCTCTCTTTGTGTGTGTGTGTGTGTACATACACACACACACACACACACACACACACACACCAAGAGATATCCCTCTCAAGGTGCCTATTTTATCATACTCACCATGAGGTCTATGTTGGAATTCTTTAGAATAATTGAGAGGGGGAGGGGGTGAATCAGTTATCCAAGGTCTAGATGTACAAATAAAACTTATCGGTGCCTATTAAATCCATATCTATAAAACCTTAACATGCATGCATCTATTAGATCATACAATAGATTAATAGGTTATTGTCTTAGGTCAAAATAACATTGTAAAAATGTAAACATGAAATACCATGAGAAAAATCACACAATTTGACACAAGGATTTTATGTGAAAACCCAAATTGGGAAAAACCACTAGTAACATGCTACCCAATTTTACTCTTCTAAAGTGATGCACTACGAAAAGCCAACCCTATTAAAGGTTAAAATACACACCGTTAAATGTGACCTAGTTAGAGGATTTCAATCACCCCTTTAGGAGTGAGCCTTGTTAGAGGAATTTAGAACATTCCATTAGAATGTCAACTAATTAAAGGGTAAAAGCACATATCTATGTCACCGTTTACGATACCAAAACCTATTTTGGTCAAATCTCATTTCTCTATCAAAACTCAATTTTTTTCAAAAACTAAAAATACCCTTTTATAGATCTCAGATTCAATATCGTCATTATGTAAATTTTTGAGTGTTTTGACTAGTTATAATATGTTATAATCTCAAAATATTATAAGTCAATATTTTAACATTTCAAAAGATGCTCCCTCAAAAAAGGAAAAAAAAAAAAGTAAATCATATCAAAAAAATTAAAAAATCATATTTATCTCTAGAGGAGAGAATCCTCTTCATGAATATGTAATTTTTTTTTCAAGAAGGTATAGATTTGATAGGGAAGTTTTGATAGGACAAAAAAACTATTTGATTATGATAAGGTCAAACTTGAGTACTTATAACAAAGAAAATATACATCAAAAATACTTATTTCTTTTTTTGTTCCCTAGATATACAATCAAAACAAAAAAATGATGATTTTCATATACTTGTTTGATGGGAACTACACCCTATGTTTTTACAGTTAAAAAAGGGACTTCAAAATAAAATAAAATGAATAAATTCTTACTTTAAAAAAACATAAAAATTATAGGCATAAAATTCATCCAATTTTACACATTTCATTAGTTTACATCATCTTCATATTTGAAACAAAAATACCATTTTTTTTTGTCATTAATGTTGAACTATCGCATTCTGATATCTCATTTCTTTATAAAAGGAGACATAGGTTTGTGGTTTTACCCTAAAGGATTTACAAATGACTGTTAGGTAAACCTTAATCCAAAGGATTTTATCCACACTGGTATAGTTGTTAGAAAACAACAATATGACTTGATCTGATAAGAATGTATAACTCACTTGTAGATTATAGATCTCTGGTTTAGTCCTCCATTCTACTTACCATTCATACTCTTCATCTTTGATAGCATGTTAATCCTTCAAGCATTCATTTAATTAAGTGTTCTTGCTTTATATGCTAACTATAATCTATTCTATTTAGCCACTAGATGATGTAATACCCTAGACTTCTTGTCTTCCTTAGTTTCTCGCACATGACAACCATTTCTTCTGGCCATCTATCTCTATAAATAGATAATTTATATCTGTTTCTACTTAACCACAGTCATCCATTTTAGGGTTAGGTAAGATTTAATGAATCTACCCACTTTTCTATTTAGTTCCCCTAGAAACTTCCTCTACAATCTTCATTTAATTGAACTCAAAATAATTTACCTTTAATTCTATGCCATGAGCTCATCATAGTTATTTCCACATGTTTTACATAATTCAAGAAATCAAATTAGTGGGCTCAGATTTGTCAAATCTTTGATTTAACACTATTTGTTGTCACCCAAAAAACACTCATTCAATTAGAAAACACTAAATTTTATTGATGCTCAGTACCAACTAAACTTTACTCGACATATACTAACTTTCACTCAACTTCCACTATTTTCTTCTTTGCTTGACACCTATTGATTTTCACTTAGCTTCTACTATTTTTTGCTTGGTTTGCACTATTTTCTCATCAAGGCTTGGCAGACCCTTTTCTTTACTTGAGTAATTTTTCATTATAGTAAGCAGATAAGAAATCTACACTATAGTATCAATGTTTTACTTGGTCTTAGTGCTCCTTTTATACACCAAATAACTCAACCTTTCTCTAGGTTCTCTCGTTGTCTCCTCTTTTCAAATCATCTTCATCAATCAAGCACATCATAGCATTTAGACCAAAGTGATTGTCTCACTAGCAAGTAGTAGGTTTGACATCATTGACAAATTATATACTTCAAAACAATCTCGTTTCAACAATCTCCCTCTTTGGTATTGATGTCAAACTAATACCCATCAACAATACCAAAAACAAAAATAATATCTTCAAAATTACTCCCTTTATCAGTATATGTCCTTCCTCCTTATAGGGTAATGTGAGCTTTGTCAATCTCCTTCAAATCATTTCTCCTCATATAAATACTTTTCTCCCTCTATAGGTTATTTTTCCCTCTTTAACAACAATGCCAAATACTTGTCATCTTTTCATGGAGATATAATCAATTCAAGTTCTCCTTCTATCACCTTACATGTGACTGTAAATCTTCTAATTCAACAACTTCATTACTTTAGGTAGCTCCTCTAAGATCTACTGCATCAAGTTGCAAGATACAACATTTAACTTAATTGGTGTAGGGCACTATTCATGCTTCTTAAGTAGCTTTGGATAAGGGTATCACTCCTAGTTTACTTCTAAGATATTCATGTGTATCCTTAGGTAAAGATTTTGTGAATATATCAGTTATTTATTCTTTTGTATTCACATATTCCATTCTCACTTCTTTTTCTTGAACCAACTCTCTTGAGTAACGATACTTGATTGCAATGTGCTTTGTATTTATGTGCATCATAGGGCTCTTTGATATGTTTATAGCACTTATATTATCACAATAAAGTACCACAAGTTCAATGATTTCTTCCTTCATCCCTTTGAGTAGATGTTTGATCCATACCATATTTGTACAATTTACTACAGCAACCACATATTTAGCTTCAAAAGTAGATTGAGATATACAATTTTGTTTCTTAATGGTCTAGGTGACCAATCTCATTCCTAAGAAAAATGATCCACCACTTGTACTCTTTCTGTAACGCCCTGCCAAGGGATTCAAAAGAATTAACCTAAAGTTTTTACTAAGTTTGCTAAACATTTTTTTTTGAAGTAAGAAAGTATAATGTACACATCAAACACATAATAGTGGAAGTAATAACATGTAATCATAAGCAAACATACATAATAGGTTACATTCCTTAAGGATCCCAAGACATTGAGTCACATTTAAATTTAATTAATTCTTAGTCTATCAACTATTGTAATATCTTATTGGAAAGAATGCTTCTGAGAGGGGTGGGGGGGTGAATCAGAAGTACTAGCTTTTGACCTATTTTAAATCCTTAATAACATATCTTTGAAATGAACATGCATGCATATAAACATTAAGCAATCATGAGAAACAAATATGCATCACCACATAACACTTGAGATTTTAGTAACCCAAAAACCCTTCAGGAATAAGAAGGTAAAACTAGGGTGGGGATGATACCCACAAAAATTACTACAGCAATAATGTTTAACCACTTCTGATGGTCTGCCCTGTTAAAGGCCTACCCTATTAAAGCCTTTACATTGTATCAATAGTGACCTAGTTAGAGGATTTACAAACACTTTACATGAAGTGCTACCTTGTTAAAGGATTTAATCACCTGTTTAAAGGATCTACAAAATAGATGTTAAGCTAACCTATCATCATAGGATTTTCTTTCTAATACAATGGCTAAAGAGTATTAGATATAATAAACCTGATAGCTTACAATCCTTGATTGCTAAATACAGGAACTTGATCTGCTTTCTTCTAATCTTGATCCTCTGAGATTTGATATTTGTTTGTATCCCCTGCTTTTGTTCTGATTAACTGAATATTCTTCTATTGATCTCTTCCTCTAAGTCTTTTTATACTTCACTCTGAAAATAGTTTACCTTCCACAACTTTTTCCCTCTCTATACAATAAGACTTAGTCTTCCTTATAAAGACATTCAAAGACTTAGGGTTAGATGTGGATCTACAATCCATATTGAATCTTTGTTTCCACTTATTCCTTATACTTCTATCATTGGTTGCATGCCTTGTCCATTTTTTTTATTGGCTCCATGTAGATTGCATAGGAAATTTAAATGATTTGATCTTATCACTTAAATCCTTCAAGATTCGTCATATGTCAACCATGAAAATGGTTTATATTTGAGTTTGTGAAGTTACAAACTCATATGCTGATTCTGAGTTACTTGGCATTTACTGCTTCCTGATGCTCGGTACCTTTTGTAACTCAGCTCCAATATCATTCCTATCTTGCTTGGCATTGTTTATGACTCGGCACTTGAATATTGCTTGGCAGTTGGATCATACTTGGCACCTGTAGTCACTCAGCACTTGATCTTCACTCGGCACCTGAAGGCTGCTCAGCACTTGAAGATCACTCGGCACCTAATGGCTTTCCTGACTTGGCATAACCTATGACTCAGCATACATAGTGTACTCAGCTTTAATGTAGAAAGTGGTTAAGTGTGTTGGCACTCAAGTGTCAAAACCATTTTTATACTAACAATCTCCCCCTTTGACATGAGTGTCAAAAACACTTAACTAAGCATTAAGCATTATTTATCTGATCTTATGAGTACGCTCATTGATCTTCTTGGTATATATATAGAGGTTTGAACAACTTTATCAAAATATTGTAACTTACAATATATACCTCAAAAATTATTATAACTCCCCCCGAGTTGATCATGCCTTGTCATGTCATGAATTATGATGTCTTGTGCCATTATCCTCACAATATTCACAATATTATCTCCAATATTATCTCCCCCTTAGAACATTATCTCCCCCTTTTTGATACGGATGTCAAAGGTTCCTAAATAGTAATGCCATGCTTGGCCAAAAATGTCTTATTTACCTCAAGGAGTATTTGGAGAGCTGCATCCCAGTTATTTTAGGCAATATCCAATGACTTTTGTTGGATTGCAAGCTCTACTGCTAGATCAACTAGTCCTTCATGTGTATAAATATTTGGATCCTTCTTCAGGATTGTTTCTGCATTTATTTTCTCCTTGTGTAATAATTCTAAATGAGGAGTGATGGAGGCTTGAATTTGTATCAGCTTTTCTTTGATAGTGGCCTCTTTTGCTGATAATGCAGCTAATTCCCTCTAAGTGTGAAGTGTTTGAGAAAATTTCTTTTCACTCTATGCAGGATCTAAGGGTAGTTGATTGCTAGAGAGCTTTAATTTATTCTCAAGGTTCAAAATTTTTGGATTTATTTCTTGTGTGAACTTGGAAAAATCACACAATTTGTTATAAAGGGAAAATATGTTCCCTAATACATTCTTTACATTTTCCAATTTCTTGGCTAGGTCAACCTGTCCCAAAATCATGTTATTAGCTATTTTTTAGTTGACTTTTCCTACAAAATTCTTTTTTGACCATTCCATTAGTTTTACATTAGTATCATGGTCTTCATTATTCACTTGGTCAACTATATCAGATAGTTGCTCAAATATTGGGATGTTTGCATCTGGAGGTTGAAGACTAAAAGCATCCATGAATATATCTTTTATCTCATTCATTTCTTGCTTGTATTTGTAGTCTTTCCTCATTGCCTCTTGCCTCCTTCTCTTATCCAATGCACTCTGTATTTCATTCATCTTTTCCTCATTTAGAGTACTTGAATCATAATAGGGTATTTTAATTTCTTCATCAAGCTCAGGAATACCATAATGAATGGTCCTAGCTACCCTAGTAGAACTTGAACTTGGTGTACTGACATGTAAGGTCATTTTTTTCGTACTCAACTTATGACTGGGTTTGGTGGGAGTTCCTATTTTTGGTAATTCAACCAAATTTGATATTGCAGACTCCTCCTTATCTTGTGTTTCTTCTTTTTCCTCTTCTTCTTGCTTGGCTTCTTCTTGTGTTCTTGTTGTTGGAGGTGTACTCACTGTCTGAACTATTATCCCTATGAATACCTCTGTTGTTGCACTCGGCTCCTAATGAGTTTGAGTGGCTAATCGTGGTGGTGATGAAGGTGGTAGAAATGTAAGCCCAATAGTTTGAATGGTTTGAGGTGGTTCTTGTGGTAACACCTTGGCTTCTTTGAGTTTATCTACTGCCTTTTGAAGATTATCGACACTGACCAATATAGGACATGTACTCAATTGTGCTTGTAGAGTTGTTTGGTCAAGGATCTTAGTAAGATCTGCTACAGTTAATGGATTGATGTTTTGACATGTGGTTTCAACAACATCCTTAATTTTTATGATTTCTGCAGGTGTGGTTGTAGAGTGAGGCAGGTTAGGGGGTGAAAGTTGTGTGTCTTGCACACTTTGTTGTTCATCAGTTCTTTTCTCTTCATCTTTTCTTTCCTCCTCTCTTTCTTTCTTGTTTTCCTCTTCTTTAACCTTTTTCTCTTCTTCTATTTTCTCTTCTCTCCTCTTCCTTCTTTCTTCAAGTTTAGCAGTATCTTCCTCTTTGTATACCTCTTCAAGGACATCTTTAGTTATCTTGTACAAGTTCTTCCAAACTCTTGTAGTTCTCTGCACAACATCTTCAATTTTATTTTGCAGGATGGAGAATGCCCTATATTTAGGTGTAAACCTTTTACTGTGCCTTTTGACTGCTTGAGTTACATGTTCTTTTGTTAAATCAGGTAGTAGGTTTGCTAGGGTTGATTCCCTCATCTCTTTCTCCATCCTTAGATAGAAATGCCATCTGTCTTCTATAGTTTTAAACAATTCTTTTGGCAATTGTCCATCTAGTTCAAGAGGTGTATACTTGAATTGTGCCATTAATGCATAGACTAATTCTTCTATGCTATTTTGTTCCTCTTTACTAAACTTATTGAAATCAATCTTTTTCATTTCACTTAAGTCTCCATTCCTAATCTTCTCACATAATATATCAACTAAATATTTATGAGGATGACTTACCCTTTCAGTCTGATCTTCTTCATCAGTATCAGGTTGGGCCACATATATTTTCCTTTTCCTTGGTTCTTCCTATGCCTTTGTGTTCTTCTTCTTTGTGGCTTCCTCTTTGGCCTTTTGGGTAGAGGCCCTTTTTGTAGCTCTATTTGTTGGCTTCTTAGGCGTTTGCACGGTAGCTTTCTTTGGTGAAGGCTGAGAAGCAGGAGGTGTCTTTGTCTTTCTTTTTATGACTCTGCCCTTGATGGGTGCTTCCTTGGCACTCTCATCTTTCTCTTCACCTTGACTTTGAGGCAATTCAAGTGGCTTTTGTTCTGGCTTACCTTCTTCTTCTCCTTCACTAATCTCTTCTACTTCGCCTACTGCACTTGATTCTCCAACACCAAATTTCTTCTTTATCTCCTTTACCAGCTTGTCCTTCTTCTTGACTGTTGTGGCTGTCTTGAGTTCTATAACAACTCTTGATTTGACAGTGTTATATGTCCCAAATGCCTTTGCAAATTTGTCCATTTCCTTGGCAAGTAATGTTGTGATGGCTGCAGAAGCTTGGTCAACATCAAGCTCATATCCCAATGGTCTAAGCCATCTTGTTCTTGGAAGGACTGCTTGAATGTAAGTATAATCAATATCAACAAGAAAACATATGTCATTTATATGCTTTTCTACTAGTGATACTGGTATGCTCATTCTTTTCTTCATTTCATTTTTGAAATCATCAAAATAGATAGACATTTGATCATCAAAGCTATCTCCCATTTGTGCAATGAAATCATTAATTTGATCAATAATGGTTTTATTCTGACTCGAGTTGACTTTGCCAAATGAAGGGAATTCCTTCATTAAATAGAAGAACATACAAACCAACACTAAACCAAATTTACACTGTGCTCCCTTGGACTTTCTAATAGCTCCAAGATTTTCATTGATCTGTTGCAACAAGAGCTCTGCAAGGTCATAGGTGTGGTCTTTCTTTACAAGCTTATGTGCCACATCTACTACTATGCATGGTACACTATTTAACCTGCTAGATTGATAAAACTTATGTGATATAATCCTTATAGAAAAGTCTAGAAGGGGATCAGTAATGGTATCTATGGTCATTCCTCTATTGTTCCATTTTGCACTTGTGTTTTTCTCAATTGTTTCCTTTTTTACACTTCTCAATGTCTTTGGCCGATCTAGGGTTGGAAAACCTGTAACCCTATGAACCATTTTCTTAGTAATTTTGATTGGTCCTTGTTCTAACAAGAATGATCCATCATGAATTCTGCTGAGTATTATGCATATCCACTTATTTTTTAATACGATTGGAAAAACTAGGGCTTTGGTCAAACCCTTCTTTTCTATGACAGAAAACTCATCTTTCAAGATACCATTTTCACAGAGTTTTTCATAGGCATTAAAGATTTCCAAATCTCCTATGGCTCTTATTTTACAATTATAGCACTTTCGCACATCCTGAACCATAACAACTTTTTCAGGGATGGTAGATAGGGCACCAGCGGGATCGTATTTGTATGCAACCTCTAGTATAGGTCTAAACTCAGGTTGCTTAACTTCGTTGCTGACAAGTTGAATCTCATGGCTTATTTTCCCTTGGGTCATTTTTGAACTAGATGCCATTTATATCTGAACTAGGGTTTTAACGATTAAAGCAAACTTCTCAAACTGTAAAACTCAGCACCTAAAGGAAATACCTAGATAAGTGCTTAGATCACTTGGGTAGATGCTGAATCATTGCAAAACACTAGTTAAAAGCTTGAAAATCACTCAGACGTGCTCAAAGTAATCGCTCTTCATTTAAATGGCTCAAGAATGAATCACTTTTTACTTTTAAGTGACAAAAGAAACTTTGCATTAAATGCATTTTATTACTTGCACCTGTCACTCGGCTTCCAAATGTTTTTCAACTCGACATCCACTTGGCAGCTATACTTACTCGACATCTACTCATTTTGTTAATAACTTGGCATCCAAAGTAGTTTCACTCAGCATCCAAAGATAACTCAGCATCATCTTTCAAGTTTAGTCTTAGCATCTTTTCTGATGCAAATTTATACTTTGCAGTGCTTCTTCATGGTTTAGGGCTGATGTTTGATACTTTCTTATGTATCAACCCTGTAAGCTTATCTTATGATTAGTTAGATGAGAAATGATCACTTGACCTTATGGGTGAAGTGACCCTTTCATAGGATGTACTTGATCCATCCTTTTTCTGCCATGTCTTCTTCATGTTTGTTCTTATGTGTTCCACATCAATCTTTTCTTTGCCCTTATTTACTTTAGTCTTGGGTGCCTTGGCCTTTGTTGGACAATTTCTATTGACACGTCCAGTTTTCAAGCAACTGAAGCAAGTAGTCTAGTTCAACCATCTTTTATAGTTCCCCTTGAAATGTTTTCTTATGCAATTCTGGGGTATATGTCCATACTCTTGACAATAGTGACAACTGTACCTAGGGTTATAATCCCAATGATAGTGACTCTCTTTTGCTGGTTGATTTGTTGTCCACATAGGCTTTGATCTGCATTCAAATGCCCTATATCCATATTTCTTGCAATTATGACAATGTCCATTAAATCTTTGTGTCCTTGGGACTTTGGATCTACAATCTTGTGTCATATGTCCTTGCATGTTGCACTTGTGACTGGAATTCTTTCTCTTGGGTGTATTTTGTTGATTGATCCATCTACTCCTGCAAACATTAGTAGTATGTCCCATTTTATTACAGTAATGACAAATGGGTTTAGAATCCTTACCTTTGTTACTTCTTTTCTCAACACTCTTTGATGATTCACCAACTTTAGTGTTGTTGTATTCAAGTCCTGATGTATCATGGGCGGATCTTGGGAATTTTAGCAGTTGTTCAAAGTACTTTATGGCTTTACTTGACTTGTTGAGATTCTCTGCTATCTCTTTTTCTATGTTCAATTCATTCTGCAATTGTTCATTCTGCATCCTCAAAGTAGAGATCTCAATATCTTTCATATTAATTTCATGATGAAGATTCATCATTTGGGCAAGTGTATCCATCTGCATGTTTGAGATCCTTGTTAATTCAGTACATTTTTCTTTCAGTCCGTTTGCAAGATTCTTTTTGTCATCTTCCATCATGACTCTATCCTCGACTGCTCTTTTCTTTTGTTCAGTGATTTCAGATAACATTATGGCCTTTGATTCATGTTCCATCTTGAGAGATCTTATCTCTTCTACTTGAACTTTGTTTTACTCCATTAGTTCTACTATTACTACATCAAATTTGTTAGTGTCTCCATTTTCAAACACTTGTGTGGTATCAATCTCCTTGCAGTGTATATCATTTTCAGCTATGGCTATCTCCTTTCTTCTTTTCAAAGATTTTCTTAATTCCACTCTAGGTTCTTCTACTTTTTGTAGACCAAGATGCACATCTATCACCTGGTTCTCAATGATCTTTCCAAGTTTGAAAACTTCCATCTTCATATCTTTTCCTCCAAGTTGTTAGGCTCCTTTTTGAGAGAAAGTAGCTTTGATACCAATTGTTGTAATATCTTATTGGAAAGAATTCTTTTGAGAGGGTGGGGGGGGGGGGGTGTTGAATTAGAAGTACTAGCTTTTGACCTGTTTTAAATCCTTAATAACATATCTTTGAAATGAACATGCATGCATATAAACGTTAAGAAATCATGAGAAACAAATATGCATCACCACATAACACTTGAGATTTTAGTAACCCAGAAACTCTTCAGAAATAAGAAGGTAAAACTAGGGTGGGGATGATACCCACAAAAATTATTGCAGCAATAATGTTTAACCACTTCTGATGGTCTTCCTTGTTAAAGGCATGCCCTGTTAAAGGCTTTACACTGTATCAATAGTGACCTAGTTAGAGGATTTACAAACACTTTACATGAAGTGCTACCTTGTTAAAAGATTTAATCACCTGTTTAAAGGATCTACAAAAATAGTTGTTAAGCTAGCCTATCATCATAGGATTTTCTTTCTAATATAATGGCTAAAGAGTATTAGATATAATAAACCTGATAGCTTACAATCCTTGATTGCTGAATACAGGCACTTGATCTGCTTTCTCCTAATCTTGATCCTCTGAGATCTGATATTCATTTGTATCACCTATTTTTGTTCTGATTAACTGAATATTCTTCTGCATATCTCTTCCTCTAAATCTTTTTATACTTCACTCTAAAAATAGTTTACCTTTCACACCTTTTTCCCTCTCTATACAATGAGACTTAGTCTTCCTTATAAAGACATTCAAAGACTTAGGGTTAGATGTGGATCTATGATCCATATTGAATCTCTGTTTCCGCTTATTCCTTATACTTCTATCATTGGTTGCATGTCTTCTCCATTTTTCTTATTGGCTACATGTAGATTGCATAGGAAATTTAAATGATTTGATCTTATCACTTAAATCTTTCAAGATTCGTCATATGTCGGCCAAGAAAATGGTTTATATCTTAGTTTTTGAAGTTACAAACTCATATGCTAATTCTAAATTAATCGATTTTTACTGCTTCATGATGCTCAACACCTTTTGTAACTTGGCTCCAGTATCGTTCCTATCTTGCTCGGCATTGTTTATGACTCGACACCTGAATATTGTTGGGCACTTGGATCATACTCGGCACCTATAGTCACTCGACACTTGATCTTCACTCGACACCTGAAGGCTGCTCGACACCTAAAAATCACTCGACACCTGATGGCTTTCCTGACTCAGCACAACCTGTGACTTGACATACATAGTGTACTTGGCTTTAATGTAGAAAGTGGTTAAGTGTGTTAACACTCAAGTGTCAAAACTATTTTTAGACTTACAATCAACTACCATATCCATATGAAAAAATAATGAAAATTCCAATGTCCATTTAATATATATTTGTTTTGAATGCCCCCTGGCAAATTAATTCAGAATGCTCAATCATCCACTATACATGTCACAGGGTATGAAAGGCTTAAAAGAATATACATATGTAAAAATAGAAGTACATCATCCTCTTTGGATCCATGATACGTACAATAAAATAAATGAAATCATTCACCATACATGATACATCCATACATCCATAATGATAAAACATCCATCATAAAATCTAACCATCCATCATAATAATCCATGAACAGAATGAAGGTAAATGCCAACCAAGAAAGCTCTAGCCATGGTGACCATAGATGAATCTCAATGGTAAGAGTAAAAAGCACTACCACCCGACCACATGGAACCTAAATGGTCCACTCCCACTGCACTGAGGAGATAGTCTCAAGTCTCAAGCAGGATATCAAAACACAAAACACAAGAACTCTCTAAGTCTGGGAAATCCTAAAAGTACACTAACTCAAAGGTTCTAGCATAGATTGACATCTAGACCCAGAGGCACCATAAAGACACGTAGGAAACCTACTATGTAAGTGGGAAAGTGTCATTGCACAAATCACATTGGAAGTTACCCAAGAAATCCCTTAGGAATCTTGGGTCCCCAGTGATCTTGTGGCCACTAGTATCCTCTCGTACTAACGAGGCATACTATGGAATGCAAGGTCATAACCAAGCATTCTCTCAACTCCCATCCTAGTTTGTACTAGCACTCAAGGCATGGGTGAGAACATACAATTAATCTTATTAGGTTCATTTAAGTTAGTATTTAGTGTAATGTTATCACTTATTAAAAACAACTTACAATGAGTCATCCCTAGAGCCACTTAGGGTCTCTTGTCCCCCATTGCAAGCCACTTCCCAACACTACACATAGATAACCTACCCTAGGCTCATGAAATCAAAATCACAAAATTACCTCAGCCCTATACAAGTGACTGGAAAGCATTAAAAGATAAGCCAAAATAATCACATCAGTTCCTTATGGGAAGCTAGAAAGCATCAAATGATAATCATAATGATCACAATAGTTCTCTATCAGCAACTAAAGGCATCAATGATAAATTACAATATCCATCGATTCTTAACAAGAAACCAGAAAAATATCCCAAAATAAATCACAATATTGATCAAAGACTCCAAAATGGTCAAGTCAAAATATGTCACAACATGACATCATCAAGAACAAATCACTTAAAACACCTTAGATTCACACAAGAAAACTAGAAAGCAACAACAACCAGTAATTACATCCATCATAGAGCATATCACACATCACAATGGTTGGTTTTTAGAAAGATCAAGAAAAAATCATCATAATATCACAATTGCATAACCCCCGAGCCTCTGGTAACATCCTAAGAATGGTCAATACTAGATCCAACCCCAAAACCCCAAAACATAAATAGTACATGGAAAACATCACAGTGTCATAGTTGGTTTTGAATGATAAAATATTGTTGACTTAAAGTAAGGTTTCTATTCTTGTTTTCAGTGTAAAATTCAAGTAGATAAGATACTTTGTTTACCCTACAAGTCAACCCCTTTCATTTATAGAATTACCCCTATTAGTTAGAATCAATTTTCTAAAATAACCTAAGGGTAATCTATTTATTTAATTCATTAAAAAAAATTCTTATTGACTTTCAAAGAAATTAATCTATGAATTTATCATATCAATATTATAATAATTTAATAATTTTAAAACTTAAATTAAACAACTACTCTTCTTACATCTAATTAAATAATATATATAAATTTGCAATCTAAAACCCCAATCATCTTAATAGTAACTTAATTAAAATTCAAGTTACTTAATTAAATCATTAATAATAATTGTATATTTAAATGTATAATTTAAATTATTACTAAACAACTATTGGTTCAATATAATGTCCAAATTTATTTATTAACATCTCATAAATTAAAAGCTTTAAAAAAAAAAAAAATTTAATATATATTTAATAAAATTTAATATACATTAAATAGCATAAAATTAACATTAAATAATATATAATAATAAATAAATTTTACTATAACTTAAGAAGTTTATAGTAATATATTAAAAAAAAAAAAATTAAATCATACTCTGCAAGCAAATTACAAATTGTTGTAGGGTTTGTAATTAATCATGGTGCTATGAGTACAGCTGGCAGGAAGTCGTGCGACTATTATGTCTGCCAGCCTTTAAACATGCGGCAAGTACTACTGTGAATTCGCAGTACAGTACAGTGGACGCCTCCTAAATTAGTAAGGTACATGAGGGTATAAAATAATTCAATTTTATTTATTTTTATATACTTTTTAAATTTAAATTTCCAAACCAAAAAAATCTTTTTTTTAAATTTTTTAAATTAATATAAATTATTACTTTTTAAATATAAATTGTTTCAAACACTTTCCATCATATATATATATATATATAAATTAAATTTTATCAATTATAAAAATTAAAACAACTCTCCAATGATATATATATATATATATATATATATATATATATATATATATATATATATATATATATAGTTTTCCAACTCTAATAGAGAAACTATTATTAACCATCCAAATTTTCAATCGATTATTTTCATTTTTAAATTCAACCCTTTTTCCAAATTTAAATTTCTCAATCCCATTTTAATTCAACCCAAATTTTGATTTTATTGAGGGAAGATTGTAATGATATTTTTCTCCCATAACCAAATGAAAACAACATGCATGCCCAAATTCCAATTTACAAGATTGAGATTCGTTGCAATGAAATACAAACAATTAGATGCATAGTCAAGAAGAAGACAGGGAAGGATAACTACGAAATTAATCAGTGATCAAAGAACAAGACCCTACTTGATCCTGATGCTAATATGAAATCCCCGAAAAACTATGAGAGAATTCACTCCTCTTCAATAAATTTCCTCTGAAAATCTTTCCTAGAATTCTCCTTCTGAAATTCGCTTCCAAAATTCGTCTCCCAAAATTTTTGTCTCCAAAATTCACAGTCCCTCAAAAATAAATCCCAAAGTTGTGATAAGGAGTTTTCTCCTCAATTCGTGGCACTAATTGTGTGTTCACCCGAGAGGACTCCTTGCTCACAAGACTCAAACTCTAAATTAACTTTTATTAATTTTTGCTTTATCTTTTCATGCACATTAACTGAATTATTAAATAATTTTATTTAAATTTCCACTTGACTTCTATTTTCAATATTTCTTACTTTTAATCCCATGCACACTTTATGAAATTAAAATAACATTATTATTTTCACTTATTTTATCTTTTTAATTAATTTATTTTATTTTTAACTCATGCTCGCATCATGCGATCTATAGAATCTTTTAATAGTTTATTATCTTTTTACCTTTAATTTATTTTAAAAACTTAATTGATAAAATATTTAATTAACTTAAATAACAATAATATTTAGCATTTATTTAAAAATGAACTCTAAATATATTATTATTAAATTAAATAAATATTATCACGTTCTAAATTTATCCTTAAACTTTTATCTCCAATTTAATTAAATTCTCAATTAATTAAATATAATTAAATATTAAAATGTTATAATAATTTTCCATTAAATTAAATCATTAATTAATCTTTTAATTAGACTTAATTAATAGAAAATACACCAAGGACTCATAAACAACGTACAAAAACCCATCATAGAAGAACACATACAAAATCAAACTAAAGGGTTATAATCATGAATTAACATCATTTGATGCATTCGAAGGGTACTCAACTTGGATACTTGTCCTAATTATCAATTAGGACAAGTGGCTAGAGGGTTTAGGATTTGGAATTAAGATTTATCTCCCCTCTCTTACTGTTGAGATAATGCAATAGGGTATGCTCATCTTGGAAATTCAAGGAAGTCGATACCTAGTACCTGCAACCTGCATAAAATCCATGCATGTACAGACACAATATTCTAAGTTAAACACACAATGGCAGGAAGTGATGCATCATGTAGATCTTGACTAGCAGGTGACTAAGACTCCCTTCCTTAACCACATCAAAAGCACCATACATAAAGAAAAAAAACACGCACATCATACACATGCAATATGGGGTAAGTATCTATAAGAAAACACATGTGATAATGAACCATCTAACTAATCATCATTAGTAACTGAAAAAAAAAAAATCATCATACATACATGAAATATAGAGTGTCAAGTAATCTCATGTCATGTCCCCTTTTCAAATAATAAAAAAATAATAATCCTTGCTAAGGCAGGCAGGCCCAAGAAAGTGAAGTTTCAAAAAAAGGGGGTTAATCTTTGAAAACCGTTGGACTAATAAATGAAATTATTATTAAAATATGTTTCATTAACCTCTCTTGGATGTGATTTATTGTTATGGCCTCTTTTAAGGGGTTTGGAGGCATTTTGGGCAGATGGGAGAACTTGATTTTTGCTCATTCTTTGTTATTCTTCAGAGGCTGCCAAACTTGTGGAGAAGGAGACCCAAGAACGGGAGTTTGCAGGTTTCCAGGGAGACCAAAGAACGGGAGTTTGCAGGTTTCCAAGAAGGCTAAGGATGGGAATTTGAAGCCATTCCATGTGCATGCTCATACAGAGTTTGCCTTTGTGCTGAACAGTGCAGATTTGTGGGTTTTCGGGTGTGTTTTTTGTATGAGTTTGGTGTTTTCAGTTGAGTATTTCATATCAGTTTGGGTTGCTGCTGTATTTCAGAATTTAAGGTTTTAAAATAGAGCTGAATATTTGTATTGGGACATGATTAAACTTTTGAGATATATTATTAGTGTTTTTGTGGTGTTTTCGGGCATTTTTGTGTTAATTTTGGGAGCCCAATGAGCATAGTTTTTGTCCTACATTTGTGAACTGTTGTGTAAAGGCTATATGGATCTATAAATTTCATTTTGTAGGCTGTTATGCTGCTGAAATTTCTGTAAAAATGTCCACTTCTAGATTTATTAATAATAGGTGAAGCTGTGAAGCTTTTGGCACAATTTTTGGTATACCCGATTTGGGGTTTCTTGAGAAATTTGGTGGATCTTTGTGATATTGGTTGTTTGATTTTAAAGATCTGATTTGAGGCTTGAAATATCATATCAAATTAAAAAAGGGGACATTCCAGTGGTATCAGAGCCATGATCTTGCCAGCCTAAGGGTTTGTAGAAGTTGCATGACAGTTTTGACAACTACCCAGATCTTGCATTTCAGTTTTTAGAACTACCCAAATCTTGCATGTCATAATTTATGGTTGCATGTTGCTTCTAATCAGCTGCATGTCAAAATGTATGGTTGCATGCTACTTCTAATCATTTTCATGTTAGTTCTTGGTGAATTTGGTGGTTGTAGAAGTTTGCATGTCAGTTTTGACAATTACCCAAATCTTGCATGTCAGTTTTGACAACTACCCAGATCTTGCATGTCAGTTTTGACAACTACCCAGATCTTGCATGTCATAATTTATGATTGCATGTTGCTTCTAATCAGCTACATGTCAAAATTTATGGTTGCATTCTACTTCTAATCATTTGCATGTTAGTTCTTGGTGAATTTGGTGGTTGCATGTTGCTTCTAATCAGTTGCATGTCAAAATCTATGGTTTCATGCTACTTCTAATCATTTGCATGTTAGTTCTTGATGTTTGAAGAAGTTATATCCTATTGGGGTTACACTCTACTTTATCTAGAATGGACAGGTATAGTACAGAGTCTCAGAGGACACGATCTTGGACAATTGATATCCAGAGTCAAAACAGTAGAAAGGATGGTTATTTAGACATTCGAGATAAACTTATGAAAATAAGCCATGACATGTCTGAACAGTTGGTTGAGCACCACCGTATAATGAATGAAATGTTGTCTGACCTAGCTAAGGTGGATAAGTTGACTAGATTTCTATTTGGCAAATTTTCTCACAGGACAGATGACACAATTCCCAAGAACTTGCATGAGGAGTTTGAGAAACTAACTGATAGCCAAGTAGAGGTCTCAGATTCTACTTTTCCACAAGAGGTGATGGGAAAGGATATTACACAGATTGATAGTAATGGTCAACTTGATACTCAAATTGAGACAATTGTTTATAGGTCGTCAAAGGGTGATGCCACAGGTATTCAGGATGGTATAGTTACAATAGGCAGTGACTACAATGTAGTGGGTTCAGATGATGATTATGAGGATGTTGTTGTGCAGGATGGTGAGATACCTGGTAGAGATGAGCAAACATTGAGCATTCATGACTTTGCTGAGAAAGAGTACCAGGCATAGTTAGATGCTTCATCATATGAGGTTGAGGTCGATAGTACTTCACATGATTTGTCCAGCTAGCTGAAGGTGAACAAAGATAGTATTGTGACTTGATTATCTCATCATGACAGGTATGTGGAGTTAGTTGGTATTGGTCATATTACTCAGGTGAGGAGTTTGCTTGAGTTACTAGCTGATTCTAGTTTATGGATATGGACTCGAGATTGTTATATTGGCATTTGGGATTCAATTGACTGGAGATCTTTAACACTTTTTGGTAGCAGTGTTTGTTTGGGTGCTATCATGGATTTGATTAGCAGATTATGCGGTGTTGTCTTTTCTTGTTCTAGTATCTTGTCTGATGTTGGTATTAGTTTTTATACACCGATGTTGGGCTTTGTTCATATATCCAGTCGACCATACTTGCTGGAATGTGTTGATGATATTTCATATTTGGCAATGTGTATAGATGAGTCCCAGGATCATATTGGCATTGATGACATCCAGGAGGATGCAGTGGGCAGTTTTGAAGACTTAGTTTCCTTGGGTATAGAGGAGTTGGACAGCAATGCTAATGTTTTTGATACTCTGTATGTTGATATGAGTTTTAGATTTGATTCACAGGATATGGATGGTAATACTCTAGAGACTAGTAACTTTGAGGATACTCCTTTAGACAGTGCATCAGAGGAGGTTTTTAGGAGATAGTCAAGCCAGTGCCATCATGTGTCTAATCAGTTGAGAGTTAGTGACCAAGACATTGCTATCACTTGCCAGCATTTCGATGCTGCTCGTCAGTTGTTAGCAGTTTATGGATGGGGTTCTCCTACTAGTGATAAGCAGGGAGGCAGTTATCTTTCCTTGATAGAGTTCCACTCTTTATGAGAGGCTATCTAGATTCTAAGACAGGATTATATGCGGTTGGTAGCCGACAGAGATTATCTTATGAAGTGGGGCAGTACAGCATATGATGCATTGTTGGCCAAGGAAGATGAGGTGAGTGAGCTTACTGAGCAGCTTGAGGTGACTTCTGAGATTCTTGAGAGTACATAGTTGGCTTTCAAGGAGTCACCGTTTCATTTGGCTAAGGTGACCATGGAGTTAGAGCAACTACAGTCTTTACCTGATTCTATACAGTCACAAGTTGTGGTGTTTGGTGATCCGAGGATGTCCATGGCCGAGATTGTCAGAGATAGTGGAGATGGGGATGCATCCATTCTTGATACTAACATTGGCATATCAGGTTCATTCCCACTAGAGTTAGGTTCAATTGAGTTGGGTGTTGTAGCAGATTGTTGTATGCCTAACATGGTGGTGGCCTCTAGTATTAATAGCATAGAGACTAGAGATGTATCAAAGATCATGTGTGATGTTGGTGAGTCGACAGTTGGCATGGTTCCTGCTAGTAATACTACTCCCTTGGTGATATCTTCGAAGGTAGTAGTCAGTTCCAACATGGTTAATGATCAATTGTAGTTAGTTTCATCTGGATTACAGTCTGAGCCACTAACTGAGATTGGCGCATTCTATCGGCATTACACTGTGAGGCATGCTCATCAATTTACCTTTGATGACCATGTTGATGAGATAATGATACAGAGATGTACTTTGGTTCCTAGTGCTTATCATTAGTTATGGGACAATTTGATGCCTCAAGATGAGAGTTGTGATGGGCATGACATGGTGATAGGTTCTGTAGTTGACAGCTTGATAATATGTGACTTAGAGTAGGAGTTTAGGAGTGATGCTTCAGTGGGTGTTGTTATTGATTCTACTCCTTTGGCTATGACATCTCCTGACTTAGCTAGTGATCAGTCACAGTGGGTTGTATCACTTGTTCATGGTGAGCTATTGACTGAAGTTGGTTTTTTTAATCAACATTATATTGCAGGGTATGTACATCAGTTAGCATTTGATCCTTGTTTTGAGGAGTTGATGGCAGGCAAATTTGGTTTGGATTCCATTTCTTACTCTTTATCTTGTAATTTCTTTTCACCATCAGCAGTGCATGGGAGTTATGGTTATGAGATAGTGGCCAGTTATTTGCAGAGTTGTGTTGACTGCAGGAGTTGTACAGTGTGTGGATTCTCCATACTTGGTATAGTTTCATTCGAGAGCGTTCACCATTGTTGCAGAGTTGGATTGTACATTCCGTATAGGCTAGTGGGATGCGTTGATGGTATTTATTGTGTTGGTAGTTTGATTTGTCCACTTTACTTGGGTTCTAATGTTCTAAGAGTTTTTGTCTCATGGGTTTTTGACTATGGTGGTGGTGATTTTGGAGTTTGGTTAAGCTATAATTGTCAGTTTGATTATGGATTCCTCTTGGTCATATTGCAGAGGATATTGCAGGAGCCTGTGTTAATTGGTAGGAGTATAGTTCATGACTACATTTGGGATCTAGGTGGATTGATTGGTTTATTGTTCAGCCATTGCTTGAGGACAAGAAATGTTTGGGAGGGGAGGACTTTTCATGTCCCCTTTTCAAATAATAAAAAAATAATAATCTTTGCTAAGGCAAGCAGGCCCAAGAAAGTGAAGTTTCAGAAAAAGGGGGTTAATCTTTGGAAACCGTTGGACTAATAAATGAAATTATTATTAAAATATGTTTCATTAACCTCTCTTGGACGTGAGTTATGGTTATGGCCTCTTTTAAGGGGTTTGGAGGCATTTTGGGCAGATGGGAGAACTTGGTTTTTGCTCATTCTTTGTTATTCTTCAGAGGCTGCCAAACTTGTGGAGAAGGAGACCCAAGAACGGGAGTTTGCAAGTTTCCAAGGAGACCCAAGAATGGGAGTTTGTAGGTTTCCAAGAAGGCTAAGGATAGGAGTTTGAAGCCATTCCATATGCATGCTCATACAGAGTTTGCCTTTGTGCTGAACAGTGCAGATTTGTGGGTTTTCGGGTGTGTTTTTTGTATGAGTTTGGTGTTTTCAGTTGAGTATTTCATATCAGTTTGGGTTTCTTCTGTATTTCAGAATTTAAGGTTTTAAAATAGAGCTGAATATATGTATTGGGACGTGATTAAACTTCTGAGATATATTATTAGTGTTTTTGTGGTGTTTCCGGGCATTTTTGTGTTAATTTCGAGAGCCCGATGAGCATAGTTTTTGTCCTACATTTGTGAACTGTTGTGTAAAGGCTATACGGATCTATAAATTTTATTTTGTAGGCTTTTATGCTGGGGAAATTTCTGTAAAAATGTCCACTTCCAGATTTATTAATAATAGGTGAAGCTGTGAAGCTTTTGGCACAATTTTTGGCATACCCGATTTGGGGTTTTTTGAGAAATTTGGTGGATCTTTGTGATATTGGTTGTTTGATTTTAAAGATCTGATTTGAGGCTTGAAATATCATATCAAATCAGAAAAGGGGACATTTCATCTCATCATATAATAAACTGAGTGTAAAAAAATATTTGATAATCTCCAAAATAATAGTACTAATCATCAAACATAAAACTGGCCTAAAAGAGTTTGGCAATGATAACTAAAATGTGACTTAGGGGTAGGCACTACATCTATCACAAATGTTTCCATCCCAATCAGCATCTGTATAGGCTCTTAGCTCAAATTTATCATTTTTATTATAGTATAGACCATAATCTTCAATTCCTTTCAGATATCTCATAATTCGCTTAACAACCATCAAATGGTTCTCCTTAGGATTTGCAGAAAATATGGCAACAATCTCAACAACTAATGCAATGTTATGTCTATTATGTACTATGTATTACAACTTACCAATTGTAGACTTGTACAATATTTGATTCACTTCAGTAGAATCACTAGTCTTTGAAATTTTATGTCCTATCACCATAGAAGTGCTAACTCATTTTGAATCCTCCATACCAAAAGTCTTCAATATTTCCTTTACATACTTAGATTGAGTTATGTAAATACCATATTTCATCTAATATAGTTGCAAAGCAAAAAATAACTTGATCTCTCCAAACATAGACATCTTTATTTCATTTGCAAACATGTTACATAATACATTTTGACCTCCAAATATGATATCATCAACAAAAATTTCAGATAGTAAAATATCTTTACCTCCTTCATATAGATTTCTATTATCACGAGTATTCTCAAAACCAATCTTCACAAGATAATTGTGAAGCCTCTCATATCAAGCTCTTGGGGCTTGCTTTAGACCATATAAAGCTTTGTGTAGTCTACATACCATGTTCTTGTTGTTTGGATCAACAAATCCTTCAAACTATTCTATGTATACCTCCTCATCTAATATACCATTCAAAAATGCTAACTTCACATCCATCTAATAAACTTTGAAACCTTTTTATGTAGAGTAAGCAAGCAGAGTTCTTGCTCCTTCTAATCTAGCAACTGATGCAAATGTTTCTCCATTGTCAATTCCTCCTTCTTCTAATATCACTTGCAGACTAATCTTTCCTTATTCCTTGTGACTTCAAAATTCTCATCTAACTTGTTTCTATATACCCACTTGGTTCCAAGTACATTCTTGTTCTCTGGTCTGGGTACTAGAGTCCATGTTTTGTTCTTCTAAATTTGATCAATCTCTTCTTTCATGGCTTTACTCTAGTCTTCATTCTCTAATGCATCTTTCACCAACTTAAGTTCATGCATGCTCAGAAAACATTTAACACTTCTCAACCTACTCATTGTCATTGATCTAGCTTCTTTATCTCCAATAATTTGTTCAATAGGATGATGTCTTCTGACATACTTTGATAATCTTGGTTTTTCTCTTCTTTCTTCAATGGGTCCGTCAACTTTAGAATCACTATGTACTTCTCTATCAGGTAGATTGGCATTCCTTTCATGTACACTTATATTAGAAGCATAATGTACCTCAGCTTTTGTTTGCAACTCAGCTCCTAAATGCAACTTGACATTTATTGAATGTGACTGAGTAGTCACTGATACTTATTGTTGTTGATTTACAACTTGGTTCACATCACCTTCATCAGAAGGCATATCTTCATAAAAGTATACCAAATATTTGTACTTTATAGGTTCCTTCATAGGTTCAGCCTCATGTACCTCTGTATATTCATCAAACTTCACATTTGTACTTTCCACAACTTTTTTAGTGTTAGTATTTAAACACTTATAATATTTACTTCTTGTGGAATAGCCTAGGGATATATCTTCTTCACTTTTAGCATCAAATTTACCATTCTAGTTATTCTAAAGAATATAACACTTGCTTCAAAATACCTTAAAATATTTTACATTGACTGAGTATCCATACCATGGTTCAAAAGGTGTTGAATGAGTACCTTTTTTGACTTGTACTCATTTCAAGGTATAAACAATTGTGCTTACAACATCTCTCTGGTATTTCAAAGCAACATTCTTCTCCATCATCAATGTTCTAGCACAGTCCATTATAGATTTGTTCCCCCTTTCAGTAATCCCATTTTGTGGAGGAGTCCTAGCTGCAAATTTATGTCTTTTGATTCCTCTATCATTACAGAATACTCAAACTCATTTGATGTAAATTCTCCACCTCTATCAAATCTTAGACATTTCAAGCTTTTGTTAATTTCCTTTTCAACTCTTTCCAAGTACCACTTAAAATTTTGAATTGCATCATATTTTCATTTTAGAAACATATTTGTCATCATCCTAGAATAAGAATCAACATATAGGATAATGTACTTGTCACCTTTTAAGCTTTGCACATCAACTGGTCCACACAAATTAGTATGAACTAATTCCACAATTTCTTTAGAGGAGTGAGCCTTAATTTCAAAACAAGATTTTGTCATCTTGCCTAATTGACATTGTTTGCAAATCATATTATCAAGTTTCTTCAACTTAGGCAAACCTCTAACTCTTTTCATGTTATTGATATTGACTAAGTTATCAAAGTCAACATGACATAACCTCTTGTTCCATAGCCACACATCATCAATTCTACAACAAGACAAGTAGCATCATTCATGTCAAGATAAAATAGATTACCTCTAGTATGATCTTCATTTCCAATCAGCTTTCCATCAGTGTCATAGATCATTTATTTCTTGTTCTCAAATTCAACTTTGCAACCTAACTTATTAAGTTGTGACACACTCAAAAAATTATAGTTAAGCCCTTCTACATAATAAGCATTGTCACACATGATCTTTTCTACCAGTTTGATTGATCCTTTACCTTTTATCAGATGGGATGCATCATTACCAAATCTTACACTATTTTCATTATAATATTCAAGGGTAATGAACTTACTTCTATCTCAATTCATGTGATGTGAACATCCATTGTCAATGATCCATCTATCACTCTTGTTCACATAAGATACTAGTGCAGTTGCCTCATCCTCATTAGAATCATCCTTCGTAGCAACATACATCACTTCATCATCATGGTCATTAGATTCATCTTTTATTTCCTATTCAATAATGTAGCAGGACTTCTTTCTTTTTTCTTTATAATCTTTGGTTTTCTCATCTCTTCTACTTCTGTATTTATCTCCACTTCTATTGATCTTCTTCTCTGGATATCTAGTAGCAATGTGACCAGCTTTATTACAATTAAATCACATGATAGGTATCTTAACTTTGTATTTTCCTTTTCCTCTATGAAATATCCTCACCAAAAATTCTTGAAGCTCTTCTACATCATCTTCATCTGTATTACTATCACTAGAAACATGTTTGACCCTTTTTTTTCTCTTTAGTTTCCTTTAATGACAATTTATCTTTGAAAGTAGATTCCATTTTTCAATTTTGAAATTATCAAAATTAGAGAGTTCAAAGGCAATGAGTCTACCCATATGTCCTTCAAGAGTTAGATTACTACCAAGAGCACACCTTAGTTCTTGTATGGCAAAGACTTTAATAGCATAAATAGGAAACAATGTTCTCAATACTTTGTTGATTACAATCTCATCTTTAATAATACCATCAGATCCTTTGATAGAATTCACAACATATTTAATTCTTGTGCAATATTGGACAATGGTCTCACCTTCTTGCATTCTCATGTCTTTGAACTTTCCTCTAAGAATTTTAGCTTTGGCTCTCAAAATATTTGTCTCCTCCATAAATTATTTATCTAGCATCCCACATCTTCTTTGTAGTATCATATCCTTTGATGTCATTAAAATATGATTATCTGAGGGTAGAGGCAAGCTCTAGCATAGCCTAATTGTGTTCTTTCTTCCTTTTCAGATCATCAACAATTAGGACTCCAACAAGATCAACATGATTAGTAGTGATGGTAGATTGTACATAGTCTCCAAGACCTCCTAGGTGTAACTTCATCAAATGTTTCCATGCAGGAATGTTTTCCTTGTTTAGTTTGGCACCTCCTTTCTATACATCTTGATCTTTCACTTTTACTACCTTCAAACTATTCCTCACAAGCACCAATGCACTGATGCCAATTATTGGAATTCTTTAGAATAACAAAGAGGGGGTAAATTAGTTATTCAAGGTCAAGATGTAAAAAATTAACTTTTTAGTGCTTAACAAATCCATATCCATAAAAGCTTAACATGCATGCATCCATTAGATCATACAATACCTTAACTTAGTAGGTTATTGTTCTAGGTCAAAATAACTATGTAGAAATGTAAACATGAAATATCATAAGCACATTCACACAATTCAACATAAGGATTTTATGTGGAAACGCAATTTGAGAAAAACCACTAGTAACATGCTACTCAATTTCACTCTTATGAAGTAATACCCTATGAAAGGCCAAATCTACTAAAGGTTGCAAAACACACTATTAAATCTGAGTTGGTTACAGGATTTAATCACCCTGTTAGGAGTGAGCATTATTAAAGGACTTTAGAACATTCCATTAGAATGTCACCTGGTTAAATGATTTTATCCACACTGGTATAGTTTTTAGAAAGAAACAACAGGACGTGACTTGATAAAAACCTACAATTCACTTGTATATTGCAAATCTCTAGTTCAGTCCTCCATTCTTCTTGCCATTCATACTCTTTAGCTCTAATATCTTATTCACTCTTCAAGCATTCATCCTCTACTACCTCATACTCTTTAGCTTTGATACCTCATTATTCTCTTCATTGTCATTTTATTATTTTCTTTATGATTTTCTAAAAATTTTGCCACTATACCAATAGCTAATGCAATATCAAGCCTTGTATGTACTATATATTGTAATTTTCTAATCATTGATCTATACATGGTCTAATCTCCCCCCCTTGGAATCATCATTTTTTGAAAGCTTATGTATAGTAGACATAGGAGTTCTAGCTAGTCTTGAATCCTCCATTCCAAATTTCTTTACTATCTCCTTGATAAACTTAGATTAAGTAATGTAGATATATCTTTCTTCTGTTAAATCTACAATCCAAAAAATAATTTTATCTCTCTAAAAATGGACATTCCTTGCTCATTTCCTCTGAATTTTTTTTTCACAAGTCATCATTTCCAAGAAATAATGTATCATCCACAATGATCTCTTCCAACACAATCTTCTTATCTGGTCCTTCTTTGATGTATAGGTTAATGTTAAATCATTTTTCCTTCAAAAACCAATCTTCATCAAATAGTTATGAAGTCTTGAACATACCAAGCTCTAGGAGCTTGCTTGAGACCATAAAATGTTTTGTGCATTTTGTAAATTATATCCCTTTTGTTGGAATCTACAAAACCTTCAGGCTACTCTATGTAGACTTCCTCTTCAAGAGTTCAGATTTCACATCCATTTGATAAACTTTAAATCCTTTATTTGTAGCATAAGCAAGTAAGCTAGTAAAGCCTTCCAATCTTGCAAAAAGAAGCAAAAGTTTCACCATAATCAATAGCTTCTTCTTTAGAATAGGCTTTGCATACTAACCTTGTTTTGTTTCTTGTAACTTCTCTATCTTCATTTAGCTTATTTCTAAAAACCCACTTTGTTTCAATTACATTCTTATCCTTGGGTCAAGGAATAAGAGTCCAGGTCTTATTCATTTCGATCTATTCTATCTCTTCATTCATTTCTTCAATCTACCTTTCATTATCAAAAGCATCTTTAACTGATCTAGGTTCAAATTCAGTAAGCAAACATCTAACTTTCAATTTTTATCTTGTCATAGTTCCATCTAACTTGTCTCCAATAATCTAATTAGGTGCATGGTGCCTTCTAACATATCTTGCTAACATAGGTACTTTGTATTTAGAACTTGTTCCACTTGCCTCACCATGATCTTTTGCATCATTCTTGAGTTTGACTATCTTTGACTCAGGTCCTTTAGATTTAGATTTAGGTTGCACTAGTTGCAACTTGATAGCCTCTAACTATGGCTCAGGTCAGTGACTCGAGTTGCACTGGATGCAACTTGGGTGCTTCTAGACATTTTGGGGACTTGGGAGGTGAAGTTTGTTGACTTCCAATTGGATTAGGCAATGTATTAGGTTCAAAGTAAATAAACTTCATGTAATCTTTAGGTTTTTTGCATCTCTCTACTTCACTCTTTTTTGCAAACTTGTCAATCTTCACATGTGAACTTTCTATTATCTTATGAGTGGTTAGATTCAAAAATTTATATGCTTTACATCTACTATTTTATCCTAGGAATATGTCTTCATCACCTTTGACATCAAATATACCTTTCCTAGTCTCTTTCATGGTATAACATTTTCTACCAAATACTTCCAAGTAGCTTATATTAGGTTTGCATTCATACCAAAGCTCATAAGGAATTTGATTTGAATCTTTCTCTAGTTGTACTCTATTCAAGGTATGCACACTGCTATACTAATGTCTTCCTTCCAATATTTGATTGCAACATTTTTTTTCTATCATCAAGGTTCTTACATAGTCCATGATTGATTTGTTCCTTCTTTTTCCTTTGCCATTTTGTTGTGGTGTACCAAGCGCCGATACTTTTCTTCTAATTCCTATTTTAGTGAAGAATTCATTAAACTCGTTAGAAATAAATTCACCTCCTCTATCTAATCTCAAACATTTCAGCTTATTTCCTATTTCCTTTTCTACTCTTGCTAGATATCACTTAAACTTTTGAAAAGCTTCAGACTTATCCTTCAGATGCATTAGAGTCATCATTCTAGAATAATCATCAACAAAAAGAATAAAGTACTTATGTCCATTGTAGATCCCAATTCCAATAAGTCGACAAAGTTCTATATGAACCAGGTCCAAAACTTCTTCAGAATGATAGTTTTTTTTCTTTAAAATTGTCTTGCCCATCTTACCAATTTGACAATTTTCGCATAGACCCATTTCAGGTTTCCTCAAACTAGGAATTCATCTTACTCTTTTTTTTCTTATCTTGATTAGGTTATCAAAGTTCACATGACACAACCTCTTATGCCATAACTAAAATTTTTATACTTGGGCAATGAAACATTAACTTTCACTAAGATCTAGGTAGAATAAGTTACCTTTTGTTTGGTTACAAGACCCAACTAGATTTAATTTTCCATCTAGCAAATTGGCTTTCCCATTCATGAATTCTACCTTGAATCCAATTTTATTCAATTGTGCCACACTCAATAGATTATGCTTTAGTCCTTCAAACCAATAAGCATTATCATATCTAAGTTCATTGGTTAATTAGATACAACCTTTTCCCTTTGTGCAACATGGTTCATTGTTTCCAAATCTTATGCTTCCAACATCATAATGTTCCATATATAAAACCTTTGTTTTATCACCACTCATATGATGTGAACAACCACTATCAATAATCCATGTATGATTTTTGCTAACATGAGAAAGAAGTGTCATTTTATCTTCTTCGTCATTAAATTCATCTTTTACAGCAATATAGACCATTTCATCATTATCACTACTATTTGAATCTTTAGCCATAAAACAAGACTTCTTACCTTTACGCTTGTAATCCTTGTAGCTTTTGAAATCCTTCTTGACTTTGTATTTTTTTCCCTTCTTTTAATCTTTATCTTCTCTATTTGGACACCTTGCAACAATGTGTCCAACTTCTTCACAAGAAAAGTTAATTAAAGAAATTTTCCATTTGTACTTTCCTTTTCCTTTGGGATACCTTCTTGCAAGTAATGCTTCAATGGCTTCAAAATTATTGTAAGAACTATCTTCCTCTTCACTTTTAGATTTTTTTCATTTAGATTTTTTAGATTTCTTCTTGAGTGAAAACTTGACTTCAAATGCAAACTCAAGATTGCTAGAACTAGGAAAATAATTATCATAGTTATCTAGCTCAAATTTTTTCAATCTTCCAACTACTACATCCAATGTTATATCATTCTTTGGATTGCATCTCATATCTTGAATTGGTGAAACACTGATTTCATATATAGGAAGAAGTGTTCTAAGAAACTCACTTACCACTATTTCATCTTCAATCTTTCCTCTTGAGGCTTTGATTGCACAAACACTAGCTTTGATTCTATCACTGTAATTTGCAATGTTCTCATATTCTTTCATCTTTATTTGATCAAATTGTCCTTTGAGGATTTCACCTTTTTCTCTTCTTACATTAACATCTCCTCCATAGATGGCTTTCATCTTGATCCACATCTCATAAGTAATACCATAGTGTTTGAGTTCATTAAATTTGGTATAGTTGAGAGTTGAAGCAATATCAATCATCATAATGTTATGATTCTTCTTCTCTACAATTTCTTCAATAATCATAGTTCTAGTAGGTGCCCCATACTTAGCATTTAAATATTTCAAACTTGAATCACTAATGGTTGCCAAATGTAACTTCATAAGTTCATGCAATGTATTGAAGTTATCTATGTTCAACTTGGGGATTTTCCTTTTGTAAGACTACCTGATTTTTAGCTTAGGTCTTTGAAACCTTCTCTAAAAGCACCAAAAGCTCTAATACCAATTTTTGGAAATATAAGAGGAGTAATTGAGAGGGGAGGGGTAAATCAAATACCACAAAAATAAATCTCAAATCCCTTAGATGTCAATAAAGAACATAAACTATGATGAAACTATTGTTACTTGGTTAACACATAGGCACTCAGTTAAAACTAACAATATATTGTAACTTAGAAACCACTGAAATAAAAATTATGACTTGACAAATATTGAACATGAAAAAATTAATATATTATGTGTGATTAACCTTAATTAACTTAGTTTCATACACATAAAAGAAATAACATGAACACAAGTGGTCCACCAAGATTTAACGTGGAAACCCAATTTGAGAAAAAGCACCAATAGCAACTAGGTACTGATTTTCACTCTTTTGAAGTGAGCCCTATTAGGAGACAGCCCTATTAAAGGTTACAAAACACATTGTTAGGTGTGACCCTGTTAGAGGATTTTATCACCCTACTAGGAGTGGCCTTGTTAGAATTTTTTAGACACTCTAATCTAGAAATGTCACCTTGTTAGAGGATTTAAAAATAGTTGTTAAGCCAACTCTATTAAGATATTTAGTTCACTGCTATAATGGTTAGAGAGAAACAATGATATGACCTAATTTATGATGCAACTGTATTGCTGATTCTAAATCTTAATTTTGGTCTGAATACTTGATCCCTCTAGATTGGATGTATCTTTGTAGCTTCTTGAGGATATTCAACCTATCCTTCTAATTAAATTCCTCTAAGAATCTCATATTCTTTGATCCACTTCCAAAAATTCAATCCTCAACTTGACCTTATGCGTATATCATACACAATGTTAAGTTGGATTGAATGCTTCTAGAATAATTAATATTCATTTTTCCAATTAGCTAGAAACAAAAAACAAACTAATTAAACTCAATATGCCAAAATAAGAAAATCCTTTGTTAGTCAACTTGCCTTGGTAGACACTAACTTAGAAATGATTTTTCCATGTTAACCAAGTGAACTCAGTTAACACTACATCTCCACAAACTTCTTTTGGTAACTGAGTGAGCTTGGTTAGCACTGGTTCCATCCAAGTTTCCTTCATTAACCAAGTGAGCTCGGCTAACACTCAACTTCTATGAACTTCTCTTTGATGCTCTAGTGGACTCGGCATACACTGTCTTCTTACTTTGAAAACACTAGAACGCTTTGTAGACACAAGAAACTATCTTCATCACTTGAGTGAGGTCAGCCTACACTGACTGATAAAGATATGATAATTTTTGTAACATCAAAGACAATATACAATTGATCAATTGTTTTCAGCATAATCAACCATACATACCATCTAGCATGTGGTGTTCACTAAGTGAGTAATCTTCCACAACTTTAGGTCAATATCCATGAAACAAAATCAAGTAATGCATTCATATTACATCTAACTCATCATCATTTAAATCATCATAAAATATAATGACATCCGCATATAACATCATCAATGTACCTATTAACATTTAATCATCATTATACATCTAAATATTTGTAAAAATGGACATTTTACATCAACATACATCATTTAGCTCAAAATTAGCAACATACATTTACCAATATATAAAAAGATGAATGATAGAAAGCCACACAATCAAATGTATCAAGCAACATTGACCCATATTTCTACATCCAATAGAAAATAAAACTAAATCCCAACCACACCCATTGATCGATTATCTAATTCAAATACATAATGACCAAGCCTATGTCAAATAACATATTGACTAGGAAACCAAAATGACAACTCAAGATGACAAACTCATCAGTCGATGTTCATTGACTGAGTTGACTAAGTTAATTATGCCAATGACTTCCTATAAACTAGGAGTCACAATATCAACTTCTTTTTAGAGTATAACTATGGCAAAACCCATGTTTCCATATACATGACACCTAGGCCAATAGTCAAGTCAAATCAAATCCTGACTACACATAGTCAACTAAACTAGTAGTTAAAATATCTTTCAATTAATTATGTATCTTTATATTGATTTTTGACCTACATGTTGAAATTATAGATACCACAATTATTATGTTTCATATGTCAAGTATTAATGAAACTATTGAACATAACATGTCATCTTAAGACTATGACATAAATGAATACACTTGAGAAGTTGACGTACATGTCAAACATCATTCAATCCTATGTTTACATTAGTCATAAACTTAAAGTGTCACACCTTAATGAGCATCATAGAAAATGTCAACCTATACGTTATACATGAAACAATAAGTACATCATATATGTATAGTATGTAATGTGACCTACTCAAACTTAGTAAATCATCTGGGTATGCTCACCAGTAATGTGTAAATATTAGTAGACCCACTTTCTCATTTGTGTGACTTTGGCCCTGAAGCCCTTCTCATCACCATAATATTTAAAGGATATTTTAAGTAAAAAATCTAAGAATTTGCTTAAGGGAAAAATTCAACCAGGAACTAAGAACTCAAACACAAGCACAACTATAGACCAGAAAGAGAGAGTATGATCAGAATGATGATATATTCATTCAATATGCATTGTGAAATTACACTAGGAGTGCTTGTATATAAAGTCCTTTGAGATAAATCTAGAATGCCTCATTATTAGCATAATGATATGTCATACAACCATGCACATGTTCACCAGATATGGGTTATCCTCCATTAAGCACAAAAGTAAGTGCGTTGATGAGAGGGTAAGCCTAAAAGGGTGTGACATGCAAATCAGTGTTGTGGACACCATGTACTAAAATAGAGTTGCGTACTCCTGTGTTGTCAACATGACAACTCAAAAAGTTGCATAGACTCCTAAGTGTCTCACAAAATAAAATAATAAAATAATGCAAAATAATAAAATAATGCATTAACCTAAGTAAACTTAAGTAAGTGTAAGTGCGTTGATGAGAGGGTAAGCCTAAAAGGGTGTGACATGCAAATCAGTGTTGTGGACACCATGTACTAAAATAGAGTTGCGTACTCCTGTGTTGTCAACATGACAACTCAAAAAGGTGCATAGACTCCTAAGTGTCTCACAAAATAAAATAATAAAATAATGCAAAATAATAAAATAATGCATTAACCTAAGTAAACTTAAGTAAGTGTAAATAGTAAATATGTATTTACACCAACACCCCCCCTAAGTGCAACTTAAGGAAATTCCCTTAAGCTTATGAAAACTAGGATGAAAATCTAGGATGGGTCCTAGCTACTAGGCCATGTTAGGTACCCATGTACATAATGAAATGCAATCTCTCATAAAGTAGAGAAAGAGGGAAAACCTCATGCGAAAAACCCTCCCACAAAAAGAGAGATAAATAAGGAAGCATGGATGGATGGAGTAATCAAGACCCCACCATTATGACATACATCCAGTATATACATAAGAGAATGATGAGAGGAGGAAGAGAGATAGAATAGGCTCCCCCTAAAAAAGAATGCCAGGCAGTGAAAGTTGCTCCAATGAAGAAGTTGGTCCAAGAGTGTTGTATGACGTTCCTCCCCTTAGGAAGAAACAATGGCAAAGGTACATTCTTGAAGATGTATGGTGGCCCTAAAACCTACTCAAGTATCCTTGTGCGGATGCTAATGGTCATCCCTTCTAACTGTGCTAAAAAGAATGAATGAAGATATGACAAGGATGTCTGTTGAACCTGTTCCAATGAACCATCTATCTCCTCTACTAACAAAGAGACCTCTAACAACTGCTATTCATAAGTACCCATAATCATGCCAACCTATAAAGATTGATCATGTAGAGAATGGACATGAGGGTTAGAGTGAGCCCTCACAAAAACTGTAGAAGGATCACCTTCATCAAAGAGAAGATGTAAGTCCTCAAGGCTATCTCCCAAATCAATTGATGCTAGAGCTGGAAGATGAGATGTACCATGCTATGCTAGACCTTTCACTATGGCAATGTAAGCATGTGGACTAGATTGGTGTCATGACCTCTTACTATAGTTGTTGATAGAGCCCCATGTGTCTGAATTTGTTGAAGCACTATCGCTGGTGTCGCTATCAGTTTCCACTATGTATGAAGTGTGGAGAGGAGTAGAGGGCATCCTTCTCAAAGTGAACATCCTTCTCCACAAAAATCTCATGAGTCTCTAGATCCATAAGTATGTATGCTTTAGCATTATCTTCATAATCAACAATGGTACAAGGCTTAGGTGTCAGTGCCTTGCACCTCCTAGAAGATAGGTTTTCCCATGCTAAAAAATTGAAGACTCTAAAGTGATGCACAACTAGTTTTCTGCCACACCATGCCTCAAAAGGAGTCTTCCTATCTAAGGCATTATGTGGAGACCTATTAAGTATGTGAGTAGCACTGCTAATGGCTTCAACTTCAAGTGTAGGATCAAGAGACTTGACCTTTATCATGCAACTTGCCATGGTTTTGAGAGTCCTAATCCTCATAGATGCAAAAATTTTCTTATGCAGACTAAATTCTAGTGGATTCTGAAGATCAATCCCCTCAAGTTTGGAAAAGTCCCTAAGTATTTGATTCACATATCTATTCTCATTATCCACCCTTAGTACCTTGATGGCTTTCCTTGATTTGTGTTCTGAGTCTTAAAGTCTTGAAGCTTATGAACCACTTCACTCTTATGATGAAGGAATTAGACCCAAGTGAATCTTGAAAAGTCATCAACAAATATGAGGATGTAGCAGCCTTGGCTGACTGAGGTTAGTACAAAGGGTCCTGCTAAAACCATGTGAACTAACTGGAGAACAACTAGAGCTCTAGAAGACTTCCCTTTATCATACTTCTCCTCGAGATGCATATCCATTGAACATGATGAACACTCTCCCTTAGAAAAGTTGATGTTAGTTAGACCTTTGACCATGTGTTTTGAGAAAAGTTGCTAAAGATGGCAAAATTCAAGGTGACCAAACTGCTCATGCCATAAGTTGTTGTGTGAAGTACAGTGAGTCAACAAGGCTTGAGAAGGACACTTAGGCACAAAGTGGGAGAAGGAATAAAGCCTCTTGTCATCATTGACATTCCCCACTGCAACCAATGAATCATCTTTTAGTCTTCGCACCATCACTAAATCCTAATGGAACTCAACTTTACGACCATCTCCTAGGTGAGTGATTTGGTAAACTGATAGGAGATTGGAGCTAAGATTTGGAATGTAGAGAACATCTTTGAATTCCCCATTGTCCATTTCCACATGTCCTTTCCATTCAACTTCCATTTTAGTATCGTCTCCCATGAAGATGTGTGGTACCTTTGACTGCTTCAATGAACACTAATACATTAGGGGTCAATTTGCGACGGCAAGAAAATGTAATGTGTTTTTGGAATTTTTTTTTCAATTATAGCCTGACAACATTGTAATTGCAATGCTAATGGGATATAAGAGAAAAAAAAAAAGTAAACATTGCTCATTTCTTAATCTAGGTGGGAGCTGGGGAGAGGAGAAGTGGTTGATTCAACCTTGATCTACCATTTGCATCGATGCTACAATTTGGAAGAGAGTGATGTATCCCAACATGTGATATGGGATGGATGGCCCCACCTCTGCACCAGCTAATAGCTTATACAACATCACCTCATTTGATATTGAACCTGTTTCGCTACTAGACGCAATGTCGATGGATGGATGGATGGATGATTTAGGGCAAGTTTGAGGCGAGACCATTTTTGGACTGAGTTGGCTTTGGTTTTTCTGGTGAAGGGGAGCAATGGAGCTGCTAAAGAAGCAGACCAAGTGGAAAGCCTCCTAGGCCAACCCCCCGTAGGTTTTGCCTAGTTTTGCTCCGTAGGTCTTGTATTATTTTTTGAGTATCCAAACTTCCCTTGTTTCATCTTTTGGCTTCTTTAAATGCCCTAGCAATTGACTTAGATTTGTATTGATTCTTTTCAAACACTTATCTTAGGTTAGAAATCTCTGGTCAAATTGATAAAATGCTACCTATTGTAATCTTTTTGATGTTTTGGACATAGTCTAGATCTCAAATTTGATATTTTCACTTGTCCAGTTTTAATAATGAAATATTATAATATTTAATGTTTACAATTTTTTCATTTTTCTAATTTGCCCAAATTTTATTTTAAAAGTAATTCTCATACATCTTTTGTCAACTAAATTTTCAAGTACAACATTTGTTTTATTCTGTTGAAGTTTGTTTCCATATAGATAGCTTCAAACTTTTGAAAAGGCATAGAGAATGAGAAAATAGACTCTTCAAACATTGGATTCTTAAAATTCCAACTGATTCTCCTAATTTGAAGGCAAGACAAACTTTTTACATCAAAACTAGGAATCATCACATTTTATTTTCTAGATTCAATTTAGAAGAGATTTGCAACAGCTCAGCCTTTTGAAGGAATAAAGTTTTTACTTATGCCAAAATAGGAAGTAAGAAATAAGGTAGGACATCGTACATTGTGAAAGAAAGAGAGAGATTCTTTTATCATTTATAATATCAAGAAGTATGTGTATGGGTCTAAAAATATTTTTATAGTAATATGGGGCTATTTTGTACTCTTTGCACGAGGCACCACCACTAAACAAACCTAGAGTGTGAGGAAAGAAATGGAAGATATGTCGTGATAGTAGCACTAGATTAGGAAGGAAGATATCCTCAAGTGGTTGCTTAACCCTTATTGTGCCTAAAAATAAGCATAAAAGTGCCCCCATGCAAATTTTTATTTAGCACAAAAGGATAATTTGGAATCTCCTCCTATTTTCATGGTGCAGCTGCTTCTTAACTATGGAAAATAAGTTGTTGAAAAATAGAGGGGCTGAAGTTAAGCAACAACTAGATACTGAAAAAAGGTCAACTGTCTCCACAATTTTTCTTCCCTCCATTTTAATATTTCCCTCTAATCTTCTCCCTCCAAAATTTATGTACATCAATTATTATAAATAAAAAATAGTTTGCTCTTAAGATTTCAACATCCATATGTTGCAGACTTGTTGCAAAATATTTCAGAGGGACTGTGTGAATTCAAAGGTATGTAATTCTCATTTTGACTTCATTTTTTTCTAAAATTCTTTTGAAATTGCTATTGCTATAAGCTTGTTTCTATATTGGATTCAATTATTAAATTCCAACCTATTGATTGCTCATACTTTTGATAGCAAAAATGTAGAGGGAGAAGAATACCATGGGTGGTTGAATGTGCTAGAATATATTTTAATTGTTCTTGCTAGAAACACACTAAGTTTGATCTAGTTATTGCTATTGCCCCATTTCTTTAATACCCCACACTCTTCAGCAATAATTTTTTGGAGAAGAAACAGTAAAACCAGTGTGGTTATATAAAATGATAGTCTGCTAGAATTCAACATATCATTGTACCAAGGAAAGAAATTGTCTCTAACCCCACTAAAAATGGAGGTATACCAGTTGTATAGTTTGAGCAGAGGATTAACATAAGATTTCTCTCATGAACTAGATTATAGTATATAGTAGTAAACATATTTTAGCAGCATTGGTGTACTCAATTAAGAGATTCTCTTATGACTCTATTAGGATGGGTTCTTTAATTAAACTGGCACCATAGATGCATTTCTTTTCTCCACTGTATACTCAGAGTATTATGACCATAGCATGAAAGAAAGTAATTGATTTAAAACTCTCCCTTGAGAAGCATTATCGCCAACTATGAATTAACTTGAATCAATCGTGTACTGCATATGTAGGGTGAAATAGTAACTATCTTGGTTTTAAAAAAACAAGTGCTCGTCTTTAATTTTGAGTACAATATCTATATTCAAATTACTGTCGCTTGCACTTGATTTTATGGATATTTAGTTAAGAGCTTGTATTTTTTTTCTTCCTTCCTGTGGAACTCTAAATTAGTAGCTTCTGAAATCTTTAATTTAAAACCTATGAGCTCTGGACATAAGTAGCATTAGAGAGGTCTAGCTCCATTTAGCAAAGAGATATTCTTCCAATATACTGACTGGGTAGGTTACCTTCTGACAGGATGGGTTGTTGAGTCTCTGATAAACCAGCAGGTTCCCCTGAAGCTTGGTACTCTAATGATACTCACAAAACACCAAACTCTTGAAGAAAAAACAATGCCCGCATTCTGTAGATAGAAAACATTGTTGGTGTTACTCTTCAAATAGATGCTATATAGGTGATAGGCCACATAAAGCCCCATGTAGTTGTGTTGATGTAGCTGCAAATTTTCTTGTTCATTTTTAATTCTTACAAGTTTAAAATGATATTTTTTCTGGCAAAATTTCTCTTGAATGTGTGAAGAACTATTCATTTTTATGGTTCAACATTTTTCATTCCAAGGGCAAAGAAATAGTAAGTTCAATTAGGCTCATAGCATGAGCGCAAAACATGATGTACTAGCCTTAGAATTGAGTATGTCTAGACTATCACCCTGCCATATTTAATCCTTTATTTGTGAAGAACTATTCATTTTTATGGTTCAACTTTTTTCATTCCAAGGGAAAAGAAATAGTAAGTTCAATTAGGCTCATGGTGTAAGAACAAAGCAAGATGTACTAGCCTTAGAATTGAGTAGGTCCAGACTATTACCCTACCATATTTAATCCTTTGGCAGTGGTTGTTGTTACAGTGCAGTCAATGAGTCTAGATTGTTGCTCAGACTCTTTTCCACAAGAGTCTCTCTTTAAAGCTTAAAGTCCATCTTACGGGTGAGAAATGTAATTTTTTTTGGCATTTTCTTGCATCCTATAGACCTCATTAGGCATTAATGTCCATAGTATGTTGATAATTGTATGCTTCTACTGTCTATTTTTGTATAAAATTCTTCACTTAGGCTGGTATTAGCATTGGTGGCAATTTAAAATGTAACAAAAACAAGAATCACTTTCTTCTTTTTAAGGTACATGAGTATTCAACCTCTTTGATATAATATTGTGAATGCATGTAAAACATCAGGGCACAATTGTTGCAAATGATTATTGAGGACTTACAGGTGAGAAATGTAATTTTTTTTTTTGCACTTTCTTGCATCCTATAGACCTCATTAGGCATTGATGCCCACAGTATGTTGATAATTGTATGCTTCTATTGTCTATTTTTATATAAGATTCTTCACTCAGGCTGGTATCAGAATTGGTGGTAATTTAAAACATAACAAAAACAAGAATTACTTTCTTTTTGTTAAGGTACACGAGTATTCAACCTCTTTGATATCATATTGTGAATGCATGTAAAACATCAGGGCACAATTGTTGCAAATGATTATTGAGGAGTATGTTGGCTCCCAAAACCATAGATTGGAATCCTATGAACCTTGCAAACTCAATGTTGGGATTTCAACTAGTAAAGGGCCGACATGACAAGATTGATCAATGTGATCCAAATCCCCTCCACTTCAGACTCTATAAAGTCAAGGTAGGTGCACCTAATCCTGAACAAAATACTACACTTAGGTCCAAGATTTTTATAGAGTAAATGAATGTAGAGCTCATAAGTATATTTCTAAATAAAGATAGCAAGCTTCCACAATCCACATTGAATTCTATAGTATGTTTGGCCACCTATTTCACCCCCACCAGATCTCATTGCTTCATTTTCAATATGCCCTATGGATGTCCCTATCTAACTATATATCTTTTAATTGCATATATAATAACTAACTTATGTGCTTTTCCATGACTATGTTTGACTCATATAATTGTGATCTCTCTAGCACTATGATGTCATTTAATATGTCTTGCTAAAGCTTGTAAATTTTGTTCCTTTTTCCATGTCATGTAATATGTCTTGCCTTGTCGCTTATATGTTTTGAAATTGCTATTAGGCCTTGTAGCTTGTATAATTTGATTGTTGGAGAGCTTCTACAACTAAGCAAGAAGGCCATTGCACGAGTTATAGCCACGTGCCCAAGTATGAAAATTGTATATTTTTTAATCTAATGTATATTTTAACTAGAATTTTAGCTTATATGTTTTGAAATTCCTTTTAGTGGCTTAATGTTGTAAGGTCTCTTGAAATAAGACCTTCAGGCAGTTGGTCAAAGGTTTACAAATAATCTTATCCACAAATTTTCCTAGAGCAATTGACTAAATGTTATAAAAAGTGATTGGGTTAAATGTCTTACGAATAAAGTCAAAGAAAGTATTTTTAAAATATTAAGTATTTAGCTAGGTCTAAGAAGATTTGTGTACTTTTGACAGTTTTCCTTAGTTTGTGAAAGTTGTAGACTGAAGTTTTCATAGCCCAATTTTTGCTTCCCGCGAAGAATGATCATGTCAAATAATATAAGTGAAGAACAAAATAGGGAGACAATCGCTAGATTGTGGTCTAACTTGAAAAGAAAAGGTGATGGAAAATTTTATTGTCCTTGCAAAATTTGTAAGGGCTTAAACCATAGAAGATTGCTAATCAAAATAGTTAAGAAACATTGTAGGGAGAATGGTCACATTGAAGGGGGGCATGACTATCATCCACTGGCAAGTTGTTCATTATATCATTTTAACAATTTATATACATATGAAATCACTTGATGATGAGTTGATTATCATGGTTTATTTATGTTAATCAATTTTATATAGGTTGATCTCCCCAGGGAAGTACATGATATGAACCACAACAATCTGAAGAATATGATTTTTGAAGTGGAGGAACATGGAGGTGCGAATATCCAAGGTGAAGATAATGATCCCATGGAAGATGACAATCATGCGCTAGAAAACACAATTGAAGATGATGGTATAAATACATTGATCCATGACACATTTAGTCCAAGCGTATCTAATCATGATGATGATGATAGCCTCGATGTACCTCTACGTGAGAAGGCATACGAGCCCCTACACAAAGACTCCCAAACAACTCTTCTCTCTGTTGTATTGTTGTTGTTGAACTTGAAGGTTATGAATGGTTTATCCAACATAACAATGTCACACATATGTTAAGGTATGTCATATATGTCTTTATAGTTAACAAAGGGTGAATAATGTACCACTAATATTGTTTATATTAACAACTTATATTTTTTGCTGTATATTGATAGGTGAGTTTCTATTACCACCATCAAATATTCTACCTCGCTCATATCGAGAATTATCTACTATTATGAAAGATATTGGAATGGAGTATGAAGCAATATGTGCTTGTCCCAATGATCATATTATATATTATAAAGAACATGAATTTACAATACAATGCCCTGCATTTCATACAAGTAGATATCAAACAAATCGACTAACAAAAAAGGTGCCTCAAAAGGTTCTTTGTTACATCCCCATTATTCCATGGATGCAACAATTATTCAGGTGTAAAAGCTTGGCTCAATTTATGGATTATCATGCACACAATAGAAGTCGAGATGACATTATTCAAATCCCTGTGGATGGTTTGACAGTTATGCACATAGAGGAAACACTTCAAAGAAGAACCTTGTAATCTCAAGCTTCCATTGGCAGTGGACAATGTCAATCCATTTGGAGAGATGAGATCTGTTTACTCAGTGTGGCCTATTTTTGTTATCAACAATAACATTCCTCCATGGATGTCAATAAAGAGGGAGCACATTATGTTGGAAATGATTGTTCCAGGTATCTTATCATTTGATAGCTATTAATTTACATGTACTTACAAATCTTGCAGTAAAACAGTCACAATAATTATGTAATGTTACTGTTCATTCAAGTAGGTAAATATCAAGTAAAAGATATGAATGTATATATTGAGTCTCTTATCGACGAGTTGGTGGAGTTATGGAACGGTGTCACTATGTATGACGTGTCTAGACTAATAGGACAAAGACAATTTCAATTCCATGCAATACTTGCATGGACAATACATGATGCCCCAAGGCTAACACATTTTTGTGGTATGTTATAGTGAATTCAAATTCGCACGATAATTCTAATTATAAAAATCAACATATTTAATAATCCAATTATATCATTATCTTGTAGGTCTTCAAAAAAAGGGAAAATTTGCATGTCCAGTTTGTGGTCCAAAGATGAAATCTCGTCATTCAAAAATTTTAGGAAAGTAGGTGTTTGATGAGTGTAGACACTTCCTCCATAGGAATCATAAGTATCAAAGTATAGAAAAACATCTTTTCAATGGGAAAGAAGAGACTACATCAAAGCCACGAACAATGACACCTCACCTATGGAAGTTGGAATATAATAGAATTAATCATCGAGGTAATTTCGTTCCACCTAATGGTTTATGTTTGTAATTTATATATTTCTATTGTGATTTTTGTTTACTAATTGTGTAATTGATGATCGTGAAGTTCGTCAAGGCAGTACTGACAACCTTCCAAAGGGACTAAAAAGCTATCCCAGGCAATTTAGTAGGTTGCCCTACTACGAGCACTTACAAATTGTGCATTTGTTTGATACTATGCATATTGGAAAGAATATAACAGAGACATTGTGGAAAATAATGGATGGAAGGCGTGACAAAGAAAAAATTGTTAAAATTTGTAATGGCATTCATGAATCCAATCATGCATTGAAGAATTTCATTCACTCAAATAGCAACAGAGATCAAATTAATATAAGTGCCCTTCCTTGGTTATTAATGGAGTGGCAAAGTGATGCCATAAAAGAAGTCATACAAAAAATTCAATTTCCCACAGGATTTGCTGCGAACATAAACAATCTCATATAAAAAAAAAATGAATTTGGGCCAAGGCTCAAAATGCATGATTGGCATACTTTCATCAAGGTAAGTTATGTTCTTTTGTATTTACAATATATTCATAAACTACGTGTACTATTCGTTATGTTATGTTAGAAAATAATGAAATGATTGGTTTATAATTACTGCAGTACGTGCTTCCTCTATCTCTCCCAGAGCACTTCAACAATAACATCAAACAAGTGATATACGATCTTGGAAAATACATGAGGTAAGCAGTAATATCTGTTCAATTTGTTGTATATATTTATTATATTCATGATTTTTTTTTCTTGCTATGTAATCTATTGTATATTATTTTGTAAAGTCTCGTATCTATATATTTTTTGTGACTTGAATCTCTTAATGTAGGTGGTTGTCATCTAAATAAATCCATAAAGAAGATATAAACTATTGGAAGAGAATAATTCCTCATTTACTATGTGAAATGCAAAAGTGTCTACCTCCAACTTTTTTCAATGCATAGGAACACTACCTCATACACCTAGTTGAGGAGATTGAATTGTGTGGACCTGTACACACTAGGTCAATGTGAATGGTTGAGAGGCACTTGAAATCTTTGAAGGCTTTGGTTTTACAAAGAGCACATCCTGAGGGTTCTATGGTAGAGGGATATATGGTACACTAGACTATGGTGTACATTACTGAATATCTTCCTAAGTTTGCATCAAATATCCATGTAGATCGCATTTGGGATCTCGAGCCTTTTAAAAATTTGGATGAATTTCAAGTATAACCACTATTGTAATGATCTGCAATACGATATAATGTGCTATTGTTCCTGATCCTTGTGTCTCCTATTCATGTGATAACTTAGTATGATGCCATCTCTTGTTGATGCTAGATGCACATGTGATCTTTGTCTCTTGCCAATGGTTGAATAATTCCACCAATTTGACAGCTATAAGGCTCTTGGAGTGCTTAGTCTGTGATGTATATAAAATGATCTTGATCGATGCCTTTGAAGGAGTGGATGATATACCTTTAATAGTGTTGAAGAGACATGAATATGAGAGGTTGCAACTCGAAACAAAATCACAGCCTTTCATGTAATTATTTGATATCATGGTTTTAGTTAACTTCAGCATCTGTTATCCTTCCTTGTGTAGCGATAATGAGAATGCACCCATTACAAACTTGTTATATTGAAATTCTGAATTTTGACAAAAGATCTAATAAGAGACCTCAAAAGTGAATAAACCTCTATTAGCTGGTATAGTATTATTTAAATTTGTGATAACTCCCTTCCATGACTTCACAAATGATCATATACCATTACCTTTATAACAATATTTTCATCTAGTTACTATAGGTATATCTTTAACATAATTTTTTAAAAGCCATTCACACTTTTGTTTCTAAAGAAGACTGCAACCCTACCATAAATTCTTAGCTTTTCAATATAAAACCACTTGATTTTCTAATTCTTTATTTTAAACCACTTATATCTCAAACTGTCTTCAAGATATTTATTTCGTTAAAATAGATGGCAATAAATTATGAAAATGAAAGGTTGAAAGTTACACAATATGATGAAAGAAAATCTAGCACATTTTCATGTTGTTGTTTCCTCCTTTCTGAGCACAATCTTCATGCCTATTCAGTGCTGGTCTATGCTTCAAGAATATCCTCCACATTCATATATAAATGTATCTATCATATTATTTCCTTTAGAGAAAAAATCAATAATGATGCCAACCAAACCAAAATGTATCAATCGAATCTACCTGGTCTCACATTCACTGGCACATAAGAGTAATTATTGCTCTTTAAATGCAAGATAAAGGATAATTAAAGTTCTATTTTATTTTAAACTGGTCCTCCAAATCTTTCTTGAAGTTAACAAATGCCAATTCATGTTGAACTTCTGTTCAGTCTACTCACAAACTTTTGATTACTTTTCTAAACCATTTGTGCATTTATAATTTACTCTTCATCCTTTTTCTGAGACATTTTGAAGTTTAATTTATTGTTGAGAAATGAAAAACAGGTGGTAGTTTTACTATGACTATATAATTGATATAGAAAAATACCATTTGAAAAGAAAGAATGTATAACATACCACACTTCTTTGCGAGGAGTCTTCATTTCTTCTTCACAGATCTTATACCATCTTAAAAATAGTAGAGTCAGGATAGATAGAATGTGGTCAAACCATTGATTCAAATGGATTGATTTTACAATGATGTGCATTGGCCATATAAAGCCATTATTTGCCATATGACTACCAAAACTCCCTTACAGGAAATTAATTTCCCAACAACTAACAATTTATTCAAATTTTTATTAATCTAAATTGTAAACTAAAAATTAGCCTACATTGATTTAATATTCTCCAATAGTTTTTTCAATATGTGAGAACCCCTATTTGAGTGCCACTGGATCTGATCTCAGCTATGAGCTCTCCATCCAATATCATTAGGCTAAAAAGGAATTTTGAGATATGCAAATAGCACTATCATATTTAGAAACCTGATGATAGCTACCCAACTTCAATTGGGTTAGTGACATTGTTGTTAAACTCTATTTCAGACTATGAATTCATCTAGCAGTAGAGGATACAGATGGATAGCAAGAAAACTGTTCCATGTGTCATCGTCTAATATTTTTCTCATGCACTATATAAAAGAAGATAGCTATTAACATTCTCAACTATTCTATAGGGATTGTTAAGGAGTTAGAAATGTTAAAAAGGCTACATAATAGTGAAGCTATTTATCATGCTTGAAGCACAAAAGGTGCTTCATTCTATGCATTCTTTAGTAAGACATCATTTTGCAATAATGAGCTGATTCTGAAATGAAATGATGCTATCACTCAATTGTATCTGGTTTTTCACATTGTTTCTTTACACAATATTTTAGGAGTCATGGCAATTAGTTATTTAGCAAGGCAGTTAATATCATCACACAGATTGATGAACCTTAAAGAACATAATAATAGATCTAAAAGCATAAACTGTGTAGACCATTTAACTTCTATCTGTACTTATTCAGATCCATCCAATTTTTAACTTGTTCCATTGGCAGGTTCCCGCACTTCATGGTATTGATATTTTTGAAATAGTGGCATCTCAAAATGTAGTTTTTGAGCAAAATATCTAATCTCTTTGGGGCAGTGGAGAGTGGTGGATGCTTCTCGTAGCTCAAAGCATGGTTATAGGAACTGTGATGGTTTGTTGGGTGTGCAAGTATTCTGATCCCGTCATGGCCACAGGATGGGTATGTTTCAAAGCTATACCAATAAAATCATCTGTATACTTAAAAATCTATAGAACTTCCAAGCTATGTGGATTTATGATCTAATAATTTTTACATAATTCTTAACATCTTTGATTATGTTGTCTTTTTTTGTTTTGACAATATTATAGGATATGGAAAACCTAATAAAAAATTGAATTGTTAAAGCTTTGCCTCGATTAAATATAATTATAGCTTAGAACTAAAGTTGTCTTAAAGGATCATTTTTGCTACACTTAAGGTACTTGGGAAAAGGAGATACTATGGGATTATAATTTATATATAATGTTGAATGTAATGGGACTATTCAAGCCCAATAGAAACTCTACATTGAATTCATTTACTAAGATTCTTTTCCTTAAGAATTATGAGGATAAGAATGTAACTATTGCAAACCTCCTAGAAGAGCTCCCTATTCTTATAGTTAACACCTGATGGTCATTATCATTCTCTGACTAGCATTGGCTTACTCTCAGCATCACAATACTGTAATTTTATGGGATGCATGATGCTTCTCTTTGGGGTCTTTGACCCCCTAACTAGAGGAAAATACACGTCCATGAATATATGTGCATTTATAGTGTAGTTCATGTTAGAGAGAGGCTTGCCCATCATCCAAGCTGACCTTGCATGATGTCAGCATTTATCTACATAAAAAATCAAATGTGGATATATACATAAATATCAATGTTTTCATTATCTTTTTAGCTTATTACCATTTCTATTTTTATTCTAGATATATTTCATACAGTTTTAAGCATGGAAATTTTCATATGCATTACATTAATGCTAGGTCCAATGGTGATTGATATGCAAGAAGTTAGAATTATAGAGTTAAACCTTTTGTACCATTGGTATGAAAGGACTTGCACACATAAACTAGTGGTAAATAACCAACATGAGCCATTGGACATGTTATGTCATGCAAATGCTTCACATCATCTTGTTTATGAAGTAGCATAGTGTTTTCCATGATGCATAGGTTGAGTCCTACCATATAATAGATCCTTTGTCTTATATGATGTAAGTTGCAACAATGCATGAATTCAGGTTATTTAGTATTCACGTAGGTTATTTAGTATATCATCATATTCAGCCCATATAGAAAAATGATTATATGTTGTTTCAATCTTAACAATTTTATAATTAATTTTTATAAATGTAAACATGGTTGTCCACCCGCAGAGCGGTTCTCCAGCTAGGTATAGGGAGGTCAAAATCTAGAGGGGATGGGTTTAGGAAGGGATGGTGAGCTTTTGAAAGGAAAACTTACAATTTTTTTTTTCAATGCTCCCTTCATAGAACTTGGTTGGTTTTTTTTCCATGTGGAATATTTCTTGCCTCTTGAGGAAGCATATACTGTCGTGGCGTACCCATTTGTGCATAAATAGACATTGGCGAGAAAGAGTTTGGGGTAAGAATTGACATGTTAGCTAAGGTGAAGGGATTGATTATTGTAGACATTGGGTAATCATTGTAACTCATTTTCTTGTGCCTAACTAAGAATTTTAATTTCACCCACGAGTTTTCATTGCACTACAGGATGTATTGCACAGAGCATTTTACCACAGTGAGTCAAGTAATTTCTTCAGAAGGGGGGCTTCAGAGTTTCTTCACAAGTAATTTCAAATCTATGTAAGACTTAATTGAATCTCATTCTTATTTGAGTAGTGTTAATTGGTAATATTTGGGCATTGGATTAGTCTATCCATGCTATTTCTGATACCAACATCTAGAATAGCCCATTTGAAAGTGATTAGAGAGGTTACACGGGAGTACCAAAATCTAATTAAAGGTTTGATCACTCATGATGCATAGTTCTATATTTTTGAAGGAGGTTGAAGATAAATCTGGTATTAAGATGGATTGAAGATAGTAAGTACCCACATTTCTAGTTGATTAGGAAGAAATGAAAAATCAAAAGAGTCCATAAAGAGGTTGACCTTATCAACGATATTTAGTAGGAGTTTGGTTAGATACATGTAAACCCAAATATGGCAAATCCCTTATTTAAAATGGCATTTCTCTTTCAAAAATGTTATGACTAAATATCTAATTAACATAAATTTAAAATCTCTCTAGAAATGTAAAACATCAAAAATTGAATAAATTGAATAAGGAAAACTAACATGGAATCTACGTTTCTAATCTGCTACTGTTGGCTTAGTATGGACAGGTATTGACCCATTTAGGAATCTTATATTTGACTTGATTTATTATAATTTGTTGACCAAATTTCTAATCCCCCACTATTATTTATTTGCAATCTATGAGGTTTTTCACATATTTCCTAACTTTTATACACTTGATGGTGTGATGTCCTTTAACACAGTGAAACCCACAAAATTCATTTTCATTGTACCATGTGGCCTTAGGTTGACTAATGTCTAATGTTTGGGTCTACGGATAGATAATGAGGTTGTCTTTGATGAATTTGTAAAAAATGACATCAAGTGGTTCCTCTAAGGGAGTATAGACTCTATTTGGCTTATTATGGATACATGGCCTTTACCCCAGTACAAATATTATGGAATTCATTTGATTTGTTGGTTCTTGGTGGAATGATATATGCACCTCTTTTGATATTTTTTTTGTTGAGGTTCTTGATATGGTTGTTGATAAATCATGGTTTATTTTTTATAGGTTTTTTCTGCTAGAATGTTTGTTGATAAGGTGGGTTTGATGTGTTAGGCATTATGATAACCACATTGACATGTCATTTATCTATGGATCCATCAATTACTCTCTTTTTTCCAGTATCATGTTTTATCATTTGAGTGACCCCACTCTTATGTGTTTTCCTTATATATATTTATGACTCCATTGTCAATAAGTCCTTGATCTAGGCCCATGTCTTTCTCTTTGATGTCTTTTTACATTTACAAGTAGCTAATGTACATATGATGTATGAGCTTAGGGTGTATGTTGCTGATGAACATCTTGATGAGGTGTCATTCTGGTAAGGTGTGAGATATTCATGTTGTGAGGGTTTTACATCTATGTAAGAAGTCAATGGTTTTTTCACCTCTTTTCTATTTTGTGCAGGCTAAATCCATTATTGTTAGTTATGTTTCAACATGGTGAGCATATTGTGCAACACAGACCTTTAAAAGTTATGTGAATGTATTTACAATTCCATAAGGTATCTAATAGAATCACTTAAGGGTAAGGCCCCCAAGGCTTTTTGGGAAGAGGCATATAAGAAAAATGCCATTGTAGAACACCTCCTAGAAATGCATGTTAAATTCTTTCATGTGTGACTAGATCCCCCTTCCCCTTGAAATTGTCAAATTTTTGGATTTAAAAGTATTTGGGGAAGCATGTCATTGTTATAGCCTTGTTGAATGGATATGGGTATACACTTTCAAACTTGAAGGCTTTAGAATCTATTCTATCCTTTAGTGCTTTGAGGATGCTCTTCATCTCTTGCCACTCTAGGTTTACAAGTGTTGTAGTTGGTGCCCTCAACACATGGTATGTATTTAATGCAATAGGTGAGTATGGATGTGAGTATTGTAGTGGGTGAAATGTTGATTTCCTTGTTACCTAGATAGGGGTTGGAAGTTATTGAAGTGGTGGGTGGACATAATGTTGCACTTTTAGGGTGAATTGCTTCTAGTATTATGGATGTTTCTATGGAGGATAGTTGTTTGATTATTTTATAAGTGGGTGACCTTTTGATTGTGCTTGTATAGGTTGATGTTGTGATTACATTTATTATGGTTGTGGGGGTTGATATGTCAGTGAAATGGTTTAGGAAGCCACATTCTACCCAACATAGAATGAATGTGCTCCTATATAAGATGGTACTTGGGTGTTAAATGGCACAAAGTAGTTCATATAAGGGACTTCCCCCATTTGTGGTTGTTGCTATGGTAGCATGTGTTGGTTACTTTCCAGGAGAGGCATGCAAAAATAACTGGTAATGGGCAAAAAATGATTTGTTCATGCAAGGGTTGGGGGTTGTTGTTGTGCTTGGAATATTAGCATGAAAGGATTTCTACTTGGGAGGGTTGTCACCTTCCCTTTTGGTTGTGGTAATCCCCATGGGCCAAGTGGAAATAATGACATTGATAAGGATTTTTTTTCTCAGTTGGTTCATGAAAACCTCTACGATTGATGCACTAGGTCTCAACTCATTCATCTATTAGGGAGGTGGCTCAAATATCACTAGGATAGTCTATGGACTAAGTTTTGTGCTTTCCACACCAATACTAGGATTTAGATCCATGTCTTTCTTCTTCATTTTTTTTTGTTTTGATGTGTGGTGGGTGGCATGAAATGATGATGCACCTAAGGGTGGTATGCAAGATGAGTTCTAAGACCTTTTAAAGATGAGATAACATATAATCTATGATGCAAAGTATTTATTGAGATCTAAAGACTTCAGAAAAATGCAAAGGAAGGAACATGTGGTAATACAAAGGATGATGATGGAGGATTCTATTCCAAGGGATAAAACTATGATGAGATGAGTGAAAAGTGTGTGAGGAAGAAGAAGGATCTAGTTGTAATAGCTCTAAGTCGTGAGTTGGATAAGACTACAAATAACTCCACTTTTTATCTTATGTTATCAATCTTGCACTCCAACTCTTCTTGTAATGTGTTTTAAGTGCCTTCTTTCTCAATTCAATCTAGCCTAGCAATCCTTGCCTATATGGAAAAATAACTGTATTGACAACTGATTGACAGGGGTGGTCAGTATGGGCAAGTATTGACAACTCAATATAACTGAGGAATGTTTTACTTTATTTTACTTTGTATCCATCACAATTATGACGTCAACCACAAGCATTGCGATGGGGTTGCTATAGTGGCGACGCCATCTGCCGTTGCAATTGCCTGGGTGTCCATCTCAATTATGATGTCTACCACAAGAATTGCGATGGGGTTGTTGTAGCTGCGATGACAGTTGCCATCGCAATTTTTGGGGTTTTCGTTGCAATTGTGATGTTGGCTACAAGAATTGTGACAGTGTTGATGTCATAATTAAGTGGTTGCATAGCAATGGATAGGCATCGTAATTGCGATGGTATAGGATAGACGTCGTAATTTGCGACTAAAAAATAATGACATCTATTACTGTCACAGTGGCAACACATTTCTGTCATAATTGTGACACATAGCCATCATAAATCGATGCCAAATGTATTAGTGGAAGAAAAATCTCCCTTTGAAGAACCCATATGGTAAGAGGCACCTGAGTCAAGTATTCATTTAGAAGAAGAACTTGTGTTTTCTATAAGTACTTGACCGTTTCCCTTCAAAGAGGTTGGAGTTGAATCCTTCGAAGTACCTGGCACTTGAATCTTGTTCTTCGTGAGTAGATTTTCTAACTCATCGATTCTTTTAGTTTTGCAAAGATGCTCATCATGATTTGGCTTTTTGCAGTATGCACAAAATATTTTTTCCTTCTTTTCATTACTTCCCTTCTTGTTGGAAGAAGAACCACCTTGTTGTCAGGAAGATTGTTGTGTCTCAGATTGTGATGTTTGCTTCCACTACTTCTTGTTGTTGTTACTTTTCCCTCCTTGACTTGATTGGTTCTCATCACTAGCCACCAAGGCTTTGATCGTTGATGACTTGAGAAGTCCTAAATCCATCAAGTGAGATTGTTCAACAATCAACATTTCTATGAATTCATCAAATGAAGGTTTCTGGTAAGTAGATCCCATGGTTAACCTATGAGTATTGAAACTTGAAACAAAGGAAGTGTACTCTAAAGGTAGCCTCTTGAGGATGTGAAGAATCAACTTGTCATCCTTAATGGGATTTTCACAATCTTTAAGAAGTGCCCTATACTCATTGGCTTTGTTGATGTAATCCTGAATTGTGTCAAAATTCTTTGGATCCAAGAGATGTAGATCATCCTCAATCTAAAATCCCTTTTCTTCATCCACCTTACCATACAATGATTTAAGTTTATCCCAAGTTGCTTTGGATTCTGTACGATCCACGTCATTTGACATATCACATATTTTAGTAGGTTTGGTAATTGCATGATCAACATAAATAATATATTATTTTTTCATTAATCTACTCCAAGCAATATCTTTCCATGTAGAATAGTTGCATGAAGTTAAAGGAGGACATTGAAAAACCATGATGTAGAAAAACAAAGAGCACAATAGAGAGACACAAAAATATAGCACACACCCCCCCTTTTCACTTAATCAAAAGACCCCCCCAAAAAGATGCTTTTGGCACTTTATAAGTAGTGTGTGTTCAATGGGCCACTTGTCAAAATGAACAAAGTGGACTTTTTGATTTTGCTTTTACAATTTCCTTATGAGGCCCAAATCTATCACTAAGCACTGTAGCTTAGATTTACAACAATTTTGAAAAAGAATCAAAGCTTTACAATGCAGAAAAAGCCCTAGTTCTAAAAGTGAGAAATTTATCCACACAACCCTAAAATTTGACTTCAGATCTGGAAAGTAGATGAAAAAATATGCACTTTAAAAAAAAATAGAACTTAAAAGAGTGACCAAATGTGCCCATACAGAGAATTTGAAGTTGCAAAATGTAGGATTATGTAGGTACAATCACCAAAAAATGCAATTTTTGAAACATTTGTTGACCAAAACTAGAAAATAGCACCACCACCAGAAAATTTAGGAAATTCTACCCAATTTCAAAAAAAAATGTACCTGAATCGGAGTTTGAATGTCCAAGTTATGGGCTCGCAAAGTCAGGTTGCCAAATGGAAAAAAAATCTAGAGAGGGTCTGGAAGGAAAACTGTGATGTTAAATTTGGTAATCAAATAGTTGTCACAGTAGTTAGAAAAGGCCTAGGTTTGATGATCAGATGACTATCAATTTTTTTCCCGTGCCTGGATGACGTCAATGAAAAAAATAGCCCCCTATTGATATGTCAAATGATGTGGACCGTACTATATGAAAGCACACATGTCAAAGCTAACGTGGATAAATCACAAGTGGCAGGTGATGTCGCACTTGGTTGAGTTAGGTCCTATTGACTATGTAGAGGGGTGTTAATGTGGATGCTACAGTCTTGCATGGGCAGCGACGTGTCCTACTTGGAAGCTGCGTGGGGTGTCTCCATGAAATCTAATGTGGTGGGTCTTTAATCCATGTGTCCACAGGGTTTTCTGTAGGGAGTGCCACATGGTGACACATGTCATAGCATAGGCACCAGAGTTTAAATGCCACTGACAGAATTCAAAATGCGATCGCTAGAATAAACAAATGATGGCCAAGAAAACTTCAAACAGTCACTACCATGGGAATATCTACTAGAAATCTCTGCAAAATGCAATGCCGACATCAGAATACAAGCTGGTCGGAGAAGTGTTAATGCCAGGGAGTTTGTTATCATGCATAGGCCATAAAAGGTAAAGAGCAGTCGTTGTGTTATGGGAAAAGATCCCGCATTGATCATGTGAAAAGCCCCAACACCATTTAAAGAATAGAGTCCATCGTAGTGTTGGTAAAGGCAAGCACCATCGATGGATTTGACGTGGATTTTTGAGAAATGAGGCTATCGGTTGGCTAGGCTGGTGGTCAGGAATTTGGAAATATGCCACCCACGGATATGTGGAAGGATCTGCTAGTGAAGGGGGGTAGTCACCAAATTTTAAAGTGCGATGCCCAAAAATAATGTGATAAAATGCACATATTTAAATAAATAACCTGTGATAATTAAATAAATCCTCCAAATGGTAGAGTTGGGGTGTCATTGCCTAGTTCTGCTAAAAAAAATTCTTAGCTAGGTGCCCAAAGGGAAAATGTTTTTTTGAAAAAATGCAGTTGAAAAAGTAGAGAAAAGGAAATACAGATCTAAAAATTAAATCACAATCTAAAAATAATGACCATACCCGAATTACAAATCAGGGCCTCCAGGTTCCAATTTGTAAAAAAAAATTGCCTCACAATCGACTTTGGGCTAAGGTAGTCGAGTTTATAGTTGATCTTCACCAATTTAGCATTTTGGATGCAATGGTGAGGTTAGATCTGGCTCTAGACACTCCCAATTTCTACAGTACTTTGGATTTGGGTTGAGGTGCTGAAGCAACAGTGCTCTCAAATGGCTATGTGATGAGAAAATCTCCAAGCTCTGATACCATGCAAGAATTTGCCTAAGAGAAAAATTCACCCAGGAACTAAGAACTCAAACACAAGCACAATTGTAGACTAGAAAGAGAGAGTATGATCAAAATGATGATATATTCATTCAATATGCATTGTGAAAGTACACTAGGAGTGCCTATATATAAAGGCCTCTAAGATACATCTAGAATGCCTTGTAATCAACATCATGATATGTCATACAACTATGCACATGTCCACCAAATATGGGTTATCCTCCATTAAGCACAAAAGTAAGTGTGTTGATGAGAGGATAAGCCCACAAGGGTGTGACATGCAAATCAGTGTTGTAGACACACTGTGTTAAAATAGAGTTGTGTACTCCTGTGTTGTCAACATGAAAACTCAAAAAGGTGCACAAACTCCTAAGTGTCTCACAAAATAAAATAATAAAATAATGGATTAACCTAAGTAAACTTGAGTAAGTGTAAATAGTAAATACATATTTACACCAACAAAAAAAAATGTTATATGTTAATCATTAATATTCATAGTTTCATTTAGGTAAGTGTCCTTAACCAACATATAGGCACATATTGTGATGCATGACCTACTCACCATTTAATCATCACATAAAACATGGTTGAGGTGATTTCCTACCCACCATGAAGCCTTGTACTTCCTTGGGATTCTAACTAACACATAGAATACCCAACCTTGAAATGCACAAATACCACAAATTTTACTTCCTTGGGATCCTACCTAACAAGTAAAATTCCCAACCTAGAAATTCCCATAGAGTACAAAAGGAACTTTCTTTGGGATCCTACCTAACACATATAATTCCCAACTTGACAATGACCAATCATGTAAAAAAGCTAGAGGTGTCTGGTGCAGCCATGAAAAATACTACTTCCCACATATGTCCAAGTAGTCCTAATTGTGGATGTGGCAAGGAAATGAAACATGGGCAAGCATATCAAATAAACATATGCACATATCTTTGGCCAAAGCATTTTTTAGTACCAATGTTACACTGGCAGGTAGAGTGAAAAAAGAAAGCATCACTTCTACCCATCCACGTCTGTCCACATTCGACACCTACACTGGAAGGTAATATTTTCAAAATAAAATAAAATAATGCAAAATTAATAATGGCATGTTCTTCATAATATACTCCCTTAAACATCCTATCAATGTTCCACACTAAACATGATAGATGGCATCACCTCAAAACATAGGACTAGCATCATAAAACACACACACACCCTAGCCACCTCAAGATCAAAGAAATCTTCAAATCCAAATTCATAGTTTCCAATTCAAAGTTCAAAAGGGAGCAATAAAACCATATAAAATAAAATGAACAAGATTCACAGAATATAGACCACTAAGAAAGAGGTGGCTAGGTGGTCACAAGGAAGATATAAAGTTTCAAGCTAACCCTTCATTACTTTAAAGTTCATAAAGTTGAATTTTCACATAATCAAATGAAAACTAATTCACATAAAATACAATGACTCTCATTAGTCATCACAGGGAGTATAATGGTCATGGCACCTTGGTCCAAGGATCTATTTAAGAACATGACCAAACTTCAAAAACATGCATCGCATCTTGTTAATTAAATCTTTTATTTTACAATTTCATGCATTGATCCTAAATGCAAAATGTAACATACAATAATATCTTTACAAACAAAATCCCTTACTCTTCCTTCATATCAAACTAGGTTATTCCAAGAATCTAACCAAGTTGATATCAAATTTCTTGCACCATGTATGCAACATATGCTTGTTACAAATTAGAAGACATAATTTTCATTGTTATCACAAGTCAAGTACAGAACCTTAGTGACATTCCTAACCATCAATATACTACCCAAATGGATAAGATCTATTTATACCCTTTTTTCCTCAAACATACAAGAATCAAATACTTTTTTTGGTATCTAACATGCACATGGTGCAGACACAAAATTCATGCAATGCTACCTATATGAGGTGCTCAACTTACTACTCATTAAAGAAAGTTCCAGTTTGACAATCTTTACAAGATTGCAAGGTCAACCCAATATCATGACATACATAAGGAGCATCATATCCATCAATGTCATCAACTCACACAAATATAGATCAAGCTAGTTGACTTATAGTTTTGTGTCTAGCATAGTGAACTCAAGGCCTGAGTATGGAACTAAGAGCTCTAGTTTTCGTGGTGATGGATCAAACACCTACACCTATACACTTTTGTGCACATGAGCATAGTAGCCCAAGGTCCTATAGTTAAAAAATTTCTTTAATAACGTATGTAGGGACCATGCCCCACTCAGCAAATGATGCATCATACAATGCTTAAAATGTAGAAAAGTTAAAAGAAACCCTAGTTAAAAAGTTAATATTTGTTATATTAACTATAATCAGGATTAACAATTTCTTAATAATAATAAGTACTTATAATTGCATTATCTAAGATACTAATTTACACATCCCACATCCATTCAAATGCATGTTTAACAACTATAATGAGAACATTAAAGATGCAATATCAAATTACATAGTTACATCAAATCAATCATATAAACATGAGTGAACAAGTCAAAGAAATCATGAAACCTCGTCATGCATCCATGTGATCTAGTTTCCAAAGCCATCGGTTGTCATCCTTCTACTATCTGAGATGGGAGTGTGGCCCAAGTGCTTACTATACCAATCATAGAGTGATTTACTCCCCTATGGTTCTTTCCGACACGAAGAATGCCTTGAGCCTAGCATGAGAAGCCTAGGAACTTGGAACAAGAGGATTGGATGGATATGGTGTAGCCATGAACCATACTACTTTCCACATATGACTAAGTAGCCTAATGATGGAATGTGACAAGATATCAAGATATGCAATAATGAAATAACAAGATATCTACTCATATATAATAAATGAAAATAAAATATCTATAATTATGCAGTGAATAAAATGGCTTAACCAAGCACTTTTAGAGCTAGTTTTAGCTGATAGAAGAACAAATATATTGTATCCATTCTAACAAATTAGCAGATAGAAGAAAAAATATATATTGTATCCATTCTAGCATAATTGGTAGATAGAAGAAACAAAACATACTTTATCCATTATATTTCTCCCAAATTTCCATATTACCCCAAACCATAAGGAAGTTTAAATGCACTCACATAAGGTTATGTTCAAAATCTAAAGCTAAATTACCATATGTACTACTTCACATAGGCATGTATAGAAGAGCAATTATGATTTCTTGACAATTTCAACAATGCAAGAGTATATTGAATTCAATTCCCAAGGAGCGCATGATACATCAATCAAGAAATACATGCACTCATTCATACGAAAAGAGAACCCATGTTCACTTATAATTTCCAGTTGAAAAAATCCAATTATGTACTATCAATTTGTCTATGCACAATATAGATCATTCTCTTACTATATTGATAATGGAAAATAAGTGGAACTTATATTAGATTGGAGATTCTAAGATGAAATAATATAAAATAAAGTTGGTCTAGAGTATACACAACATACATACATTATTCAATCCAACTTCATTATAATCAATACATATCACAATCTCTCCTATAGATTTGTTGTATAGGAGTAAGAAATAATAGAGAAAAAGAGAAACACAGGATGTCATGGTTCTCATTCCCATACATAGTAAAGGTCTAGATGTGTTTAGTCCTTACACCAATCTTATTACAGATTCTCTACTTAACAGGATGTAATACCAAAGTAAGTATGATTTGCATTAGGAATTACCCCTAATAATCCATTTTAATTTCTAAAGTAGGAAAACAATTACATGGAAACTCCTAACAGATGTCTTCTGTACCCATCGATCTCATTGAATCTATAAAGAGTCATTGCAATAGTTTTTCATCAGGCATTCAATCTGGTTTTTAAATGTTCACCTACGGTAGATATATATGTTTTGAATTTCTCATGATATATATATATATGTATATTTTTGTTTGCTAAGAGTCCTCATGGTTGCATGAGAACTAGTTCTGAAACAACTTTCATTACTGATTTTGTTAATTTATCTGTCACCTAGTGTGCAAAGGATTTAGAATGTTAAGGGAAATCATCAGTCACGGAACCAGTTTTTACATCCTAATGAAATTATTACCCGAGTCATTCATGGAACTTCAAGTCTAAGCTGTGACATTATTAACATGTCTATGCTTCACATTGATCCAATAGTGGCATTTTTGGTTGATATGCTTACCTTTCGATAATGATTTGTATCATTCCATAGGTTGAGGCTCCGGTTTTACCCTTTATACTCTTCACATCATGGAACGCTATGCCCGGCTAGTTGGAAATAAAAGAGCAGACAACTAATATCCCCATCGAGTGTCTATAAGGAAGTTCTGAAAAAATGTGCAAAAAATACAAGGATTAACACGTCGTCTATGACGATGAGCATCTCTCATTGTTATTACTCCCAATCTGCTGATCATTAGGTAAAGAGAACATCTCAAGTTTCATAACAAATCAGAGTCGCATGTGAGGATTGATATGAAGTTGATTACTGAAAAAATTTGCCATTTATACACACTAGTTTATTTTACATTTAATAAGAAAACATGTTCCTCTTCCTATCATGTCAGTTGCTACAGATATTTGGTTTAAATTCAAAGATTCATAATGGAAATAAATGGGTAAGCACCAATGGTAAATGCTAATGGTTTTCTGGAATCCTCATTTATGTCTTGCATGTTCTACTATGCCGATCAGGAGGGCATATACTAAGAAGGAATTTGCAGTCAATGTCTTCAGGAAAACCATACATTTTGAAAAGAAACATTTATTCGGCTAGCGCATTGTCTATTTCACAATGAATTTAATTAATATCAATTCTAAAGAATTCTAGTTAGTGCACATTGTAGTTTTTCATATAATAATTTCTCACACTAACAAACATCAAACACTAGAATCCTGATAACTTAGCTCATCCATTCACTAAAATTTTGCGGCCACTTTCTTACACAGTGCATCAATTCTAAAGGTAAAATTGATAAAATGCATTGAAAGAGAACCTGTGTTATTTGTTGTACATTATTTTCTTGCCAAGTTTGGTGTCCAGCCGCCACTGTCCATTTAGGAGAATGTATTCGACGTAATCTTCAGCAGAGCTATCCTCGAGAAGTGTAAAAATGTTCTTAGCAGCAGCAGCAAAAGAAGAGGTTTATGTGGATGACCATCGTTCACAAACTCTCGCTTCACAATATTTTGATTTCACCAAAACTGGAGAATGGAAGTGAATGGGATTAGCAACATTATATGGATGGCCATTGGAGAAAATTATTTGAAGCTTCATATCACTGCTATAGTTATTTTGGAGCTTTTTTAACATCAAATCCCGGAAAGAAGAATCCATTGCTTATTTCTTCTTTCATGCGATGCCTATTATTTTTCGCAAGAGTTTGGTATTGGTTATATCGAGAATACATTTATTGTGTAACTAACACAATTTTCCCCTATTTTCTCATCCCCTCCAACTGAAGTAATTGATGGTCTTCACTAATTATGTCATTTTTCAAGAAATAAGCTTATCCCTTAATCAAATTTTTGTAACAAAATCCACGTGGCACTACTCTTCCCATTTTACTCGGGCTGTGAAAACGAGTTGTGACACAAAAGATTATTTAGTAGATTAAAGCCACTCGCTACTTAGACAGTGCACAAATTGTTTGTCTGCTAATTTTGATTTAGTTGTACATTTATATTTCTTTTAGTCAACCAAACGGACCATTAGCTTTCCAAACCACAAAACCAGGTTTTCGAAACCCTGGTTATAAGATAACCTGGTTATGTCAAAAATTCATCTTCCCCAACCAAACGGGGCCTTAGTCTAAGTCTAATATTCAATGTCTCCAGCCTTAGCGAAAGCTTAGGATAGAAGAAACATTTTTGCCATTACCTTGTGTACATCTAAGCAATTTCTAGTGTAATCTCCATCATCAAAATTTATTTTGAAGAAGCAGACAATAAGCTACCCTGAGCCAACTCAAAATAAAGATTTGGTAAGAATTAATGATCACTAATCTTTTGCTCAACCATGCTAGCAAGGAATTGAATGGGGGCATACAATATATTTATGGTAATTAAACATGAAGTTTTCAGGTTCAATCAATGTGACAACAAAACTAAACTTATTTGACATGTTATAAGGATGGACTCTATCAGAAACTACCATGTACTTGAAGAGAGGAAAAAAAAAAAAACTATTCTATCTCTACATGTCGTCATATGTAGTAATTCTACAAGTAGTACTATATTACAAAAAAAGAATTCCTAATTTTTATCATAGTTCAATTTTGATAGTTAGTTAAAAAATGAATATCCTTACCTAACCTATATTTATGTATGAAGATGCTTTGTTTTAAATTGCAAGCATTAAAAACAATCTCAAGCATTCAATTTTATCCATTTTATCATTTTTTAATAGGAAAAACTCTTTCAAACATTGAAAGTAATAAGAACACTCAACTTCTTGTTTTTTATTTCCTTACCACTTTTTTAAGTCTATAAAGTTGAAACGTATGTACAACCTTTTTAATTCTATGAAGTTTAAATGTATCGATGAGACGTCAATATCCTCAAATCATGGTTTCTCATTTTTTACATTAACCTTGCATCATTTGACACTTTCATAATCACATTAACATAATAATTTATAATATACATTATTTGAATTTTTTTATGATAAATTTGGTTTGTAAAGAACTATATTAGTGCATTTGAATTACTTTATGCTAAATTATATATGTATATGTATATGTGTATGTATGTATGTATGCATGTATGTAGATGTAGATGTAGATGTAGATGTAGATCTGAAAATATTCAAAAATTATAATAACAATTATATATTGAATCTTCAAAAAGTTCATAACTTTTAAAAATGAAATTATATAAACTAATATAAATTGACATTTTCTAAACACACACACACACACACACACACACACACACACACACACACACACACACACACATAAATAACAATTATATATTGAATTTCAAAAAATTCATAACTTTTAAACATTAAACTATATAAACTAATATAAATTAACATTTTCTAAATGGGCATATGTTAGTGTAGCCATTTAAATCTAGAAGATGGCTTTGTAGAATCATAGTAAGAATTGTGTGGATGAAGTAACTATAAAAAAACAGAGATCAAATGTTTATGGGTATAAATGTATTGATAAAATCAATAAATATTTTTAGTAAAGATTACAATTTTTTGTTCACATCAAAATTATAAATTTTTATTATTGTGATGTATAAGTGGGTTGTCATTAGTACATTGAATATTTACTATTAGTATTTTAGTTATATATTATTTTGTTTACTTAATGTTACTAATTAATTAAGAAGTTAAGTGTATATAAAATAATTGATAGTTGGAATATAGATCTCAATGATTCTTTTTTATTAGTGGATAAAGATTTATGAATTTGAAGGTTAGATGTTTAAGTTTGAGTTAAATGATTAAAAATATTTAATTTATAATTTTTTCTTAAGATTGAATATGTTATGTTGAAAAAGCTTTTAAAGTTTTTCAACTATTTACTAATTATCTAGTTGATGACTACATGTTAGATGTTAGTTGACATGAATAATTTAGATGTTGCATTGAGTTATCAATGTAAGTGAATAAAAATCTTGAAAGACTATTGTACGACAACAAAAGTGTATATCTCAAATTATTTCAAACACATCCTTATAGAAAAGGAATGTAGAAAGTTAAAATTTCATGAATATTATAGATTTTCAAATTATTGTTATTTTTATTAACGATAAATAGTTGTAAGAAAAAATAATCTAGGTGTACCTAGTGCATTTGTAACTTTGTGACAAGAATAGCATGCAATGTAACTATCAATAGTTGGAATCTGCCCACACACTAAGGAGCTTTACCTTCTTGTGAACAAGATTTTGTTGACTTCTTTCAAAGATCAAGTTCAATAACATGTTTCAAATACAAAGGTTATTCCAAAAAGTATTGTATCATCCACAAATTGGTGTACCAAAGTCAACAATATGGATAATAAAAAATATGGAGATAAAGGGTCACATTTTCAAATCCCTTTGGTAGCACAAAGAAAAATCTATATTCCATTAATTATCACATAATATCCAACTATTGCTATGTATTCCTTAAATATGCTAAACAAGTGATCATGAAACTAAAACCTCTTTAAAACTTTAAATAAGAATTATAATTTCATTCTCTCATAGGCCTTCCATATGTCAAACTTAGGAACTATCTCTAGGAAGAAACACTTCTCTATAAATTGAACAACTTTGTGAGTGCTAGTGACAATACCTAGGATTAAAAACTCCTTCTAATTATAAATAATGAGGCATTTGAGACATAGATTAATTATATTAACCAAGACTTAATAAAAATAGCTTTTAAATAATGTTGTATAGGTTAATTGGTTGGAAGTCAATAAGTCTTTTAGTCCCCGTTTGGTTGTAGGAGTTGAGCCAGAATAGGAAAATCTAAATACCAGAATTTGCTAGTTTGAAGTCTGCTTGCAAAATACAAAATTGGAATTAGAGTTCATCTATCCTAATCTGACCCTAGAATTAGCATAGAAAAATTCCTTAAAAAAGGGTGGAATGCGAATAGCTTATTCTTATTCCAATTTTTAATAAACTCAATTTGATGTGTTGTCGGGTACATGACTTTACCATTTGGTTGTATTTTGCCACTCAAATGCATTTTTGGACTATTTTATTCATTCATCATAACATATAAACTAGGTCAATTTTATGTGACATTTAATATATGCTTTTTTTTTAAATGACAAAAAAGACTAATATCAGATTTGATATCTTTTCTAAACTTTAATAAAATTATCCTTACAAATAAATCGTTTGTTTAGTCTTATAATTAAAACTATGTTAAAAGATCATTTAAATATATTAATGATCTCAACTTATTTGTATTTTTTATTTTCTTTAATATGTTTGAAAATAAAATGATTTTAATTTTGATCTTATGCTCATTAAAATAATTTGATTTAATTTAGAATTAAATTTATAATATACAATATAATATGTCCTTTGAATTTTGATGAATTTCAAAGGTTGTAATATATCTTTCACTTATAACATCAATTTAAACAATAAAATAAAGGCTAAACAAATTTTTATAGATTACAAATCTTGTTTATCTAAAATATTACCAAACTAAAAATAATAATGAAATGTCCCTTTACTGATTTTACATGATATTTCCAACCTCTAATCAGATTTTCAAGATCAAATAACTAATATCACAAAGATCCACCAAATTTCTCAAGAAACCCCAAATCGGGTATGCCAGAAATTGTGCCAAAAGCTTCACAGCTTCACCTATTATTAATAAATCTGAAAGTGGACATTTTTACAGAAATTTTAGTAGCATAACAGCCTACAAAATGACATTTCCAGATCCGTATAGCCTTTACACAACAGTTCTCAAATGTAGGACAAAAACTATGCTCATCGGGCTCCCGAAATTAACACAAAAATGCTCGGAAACACCACAAAAACACTAATAATCTATCTCAGAAGTTTAATCACATCCCAATACATATATTCAGCTCTATTTTAACACCTTAAAGTCTGAAATACAGTAGCAACCCAAACTGATATGAAATGCTCAACTGAAAACACCAAACTCATACAAAAAACACACCCAAAAACCCACAAATCTGAACTGTTCAGCACAAAGGCAAACTCTGTATGAGCATGCACATGGAATGGCTTCAAACTCCTATCCTTAGCCTTCCTAGAAACCTACAAACTCCCATTCTTAGGTCTCCCTGGAAACCTGCAAACTCCTGTTCTTGGGTCGCCTTCTCCACAGGTTTGGCAGCCTCTGAAGAATAACAAAGAATGAGCAAAAAATCCAATTCTGGTATCTGCCCAAAATGCCTCCAAACCCCTTAAAAGAGGCCATAACCGTAACTCACGTCCAAGAGAGGCTAATGAAACATATTTTAATAATAATTTCATTTATTAGTCCAACGGTTTCCAAAGATTAACCCCCTTTTTTCGAAACTTCACTTTCTTGGGCCTGCCTGCCTTAGCAAAGATTATTATTATTTTATTATTTGAAAAGGGGACATGACAAGTCCTCCCCTCCCAAACATTGCTTGTCCTCAAGCAATGGCTGAACAATAAACCAATCAATCCACCTGGACCCCAAATGTAGTCATGAACTATACTACTACCAATTAACACAGGCTCCTGCAATATCCTCTACAATATGACCAAGAGGAATCCATAATCAAACTAACAATTATAGCTCAACCAAACTCCAAAATCACCACCACCATAGTCAAAAACCCATGAGACACAAACTCTTAGAACATCAGAACCCAAGTAAAGTGGACAAATCAAACTACCAACATAGTAAATACCATCAACGCATCTCACTAGCCTATACGGAATGTACAATCCAACTCTGCAACAATGGTGAACGCTCTCGAATGAAACTGTACCAAGTATGGAGAATCCACACACTGTACAACTCCTGCAGTCAACACAACTCTGTAGATCATCGGCCACTGTCTCATAACCATAACTCCCATGCACCCCTGATGGTGAAAAGCCATCACAAGATAAACAACAAGAAATGGAATCCAAACCAAATTTGCCTACCATTAACTCCTCAACACAAGGATCAAATGCTAACTGATGTACATACCCTGCAATATAATGTTGATAAAAAAAACCAACCTTAGTCAACAACTCACCATGAACAAGTGATACAACCCACTGTGATTGATCACCAGCTAAGTCAAGAGATGTCATAGCCAAAGGAGTAGAATCAATAACAACACCCACTGAAGCATCACTCCAAAACTCTTGCTTTAAGTCATGTATTATCAAGCTATCAACTGCAGAACCTATCGCCATGTCATGCCCATCAAAACTCTCATCTTGAGGCATCAAACTATCCCATAACTGATGATAAGCACTTGGAGCCAAACTACATCTCTGTATCATCATCTCATCAACATGGTCATCAAAGGTAAATTGATGAGCGTACCTCATAGTGTAATGCTGATAGAATTCACCAATCTCAGTCAGTGGCCCAAACTGTAATCTAGATGAAACTAACTGCAATTGATCATTAACCATGTTGGAATTGACTACTACCTCCGAAGATATCACCAAGGGAGTAGTATTACTAGCAGGAACCATGCCAACTGCCGACTCACCAACATCACACATGATCTTTGATACATCTCTAGTCTCTGTGCCATCAGTACTAGAGGCCACCACCATGTCAGGCATACAACAATCTGCTACAACACCCAACTCAACTGAACCTGACTCTAGTGGGAATGAACCTGATATGTCAATGTTAGTATCAAGGATGGATGCATCCCCATCTCCATTGTCTCTGACAATCTCGGCCATGGACATCCTTGGATCACCAAACACCACAGCTTGTGACTGCATAGAATCAGGTAAAGACTGTAGTCGCTCTAACTCCATGGTCACCTTGGCCAAATCAAACTGTGACTCCTTGAAAGCCAACTGTGTACTCTCAAGAATCTCAGAAGTCACCTCAAGCTGCTCAGTAAGCTCACTCACCTCATCTTCCTTGGCCAACAATGCATCATATGCTGTACTGCCCCACTCCATAAGATAATCTCTGTCGGCTACCAACTGCATATAATTCTGTCTCAAAATCCGAATAGCCTCCCATAAAGAGTGGAACTCTGTCAAGGAAAGATAACTGCCTCCCTGCTCATCACTAGTAGGAGAACCCCATCCATAAACTGCTAACAACTGACGAGCAGCATTGAAATGCTGGCAAGTGATAGCAATATCTTGGCCACTAACTCTCAACTGATTAGACACATGATGGCATTGGCTTGATTGTGTCCTACAAACCTCCTCTAATGCACTATCTAAAGGAGTATCCTCAAAGTTACTAGTCTCTAGAGTATTACCATCCATATCTTGTGAATCAAATCTAGTATCAAAAACTATAGCACTACTATCCAACTCCTCTGTACCCAAAGAAACTAAGTCTTCAAAACCTCCCACTGCATCCTCCTGGATGTCATCAATGCCAATATGATCCTAGGACTCATCTGTACACACTGCCAAATATGAAAGATCATCAACACATTCTAGCAAGTATGGTCGACTAGATATATAAAGAAAGCCCAACACCGGTGTATAAAAACTAATACCAACATCAAACAAGATATTGGCACAAGAAAAGACAACACCATGTAATCTGCTAATCAAATCCATGATAGCACCCAAACAAACACTGCTACCAAAAAGTGTTAAAGATCTCTAGTCAACTAAATCCCAAACGCCAATATAACAATCCCGAGTCCATATCCGTAAACTAGAATCAACTGGTAACTCAAGAAAACTCCTCACCTGAGTAATATGACTAATACTAACTAACTCCACATACCTGTCATGATGAGATAATGAAGTCACAATACTATATTTGTTCACCTTCAGCTGGCTAGACAAATCATGTGAAGTACTACCAGCTTCAACCTCATGTGATGAAGCATCTAACTGTGCCTGGTACTCTTTCTCAGCAAAGTCATGAATGCTCAATGTCTGCTCATCTCTACCAGGTATCTCACTATCTTGCACAACAACATCCTCATAATCATCATCTAAACCCACTACACTGTAGTCACTGCCTGTTGTAACTATACCATCCTGAATACCTGTGGCATCACCTTTTGACGACCTGTAAACAATTGTCTCAATTTGAGTATCAAGTTGACCATTACTATCAATCTGTGTAATATCCTTTCCCACCACCTCCTGTGGCGGAGTAGAATCTGATACCTCTACCTAGCTATCAGCTAGTTTCTCAAACTCCTCATGCAAGTTCTTGGGAATTGTGTCATCTGTCTTATGAGAAAATCTGCCAAATAGAAATCCAGTCAACTTATCCACCTTAGCTGGGTCAGACAACATGTCATTCATTATACAATGGTGCTCAATCAACTGTTCAGACATATCATGGCTTATTTTCATAAGTTTATCTCGAATGTCTAAATAACCATCCTTTCTACTATTTTAACTTTGGTTATCAATTGTCCAAGATCGTGTCCTCTGAGACTTTGTACTATACCTGTCCATTCTGGATAAAGTAGAGTGTAACTCCAATAGGATATAACTTCTTCAAACACCAAGAACTAACATGCAAATGATTAGAAGTAGCATGCAACCATAGATTTTGACATGCAACTGATTAGAAGCAACATGCAACCACCAAATTCACCAAGAACTAACATGCAAATGATTAGAAGTAGCATGCAACCATAAATTTTGACATGCAGCTGATTAGAAGCAACATGCAATCATAAATTATGACATGCAAGATCTGGGTAGTTGTCAAAACTGACATGCAAGATCTGGGTAGTTGTCAAAATTGACATGCAAACTTCTACAACCACCAAATTCACTAAGAACTAACATGAAAATGATTAGAAGTAGCATGCAACCATAGATTTTTACATGTAGTTGATTAGAAGCAACATGTAACCATAAATTATGACATGCAAGATTTGGGTAGTTCTCAAAACTGAAATGCAAGATCTGGGTAGTTGTCAAAACTGACCTGCAAACTTCTACAAACCCTCAGGCTGGCAAGATCATGGCTCTGATACCACTGAAATGTCCCTTTACTGATTTTACATGATATTTCCAACCTCTAATCAGATTTTCAAGATCAAACAACTAATATCACAAAGATCCACCAAATTTCTCAAGAAACCCCAAATCGGGTATGCCAGAAATTGTGCCAAAAGCTTCACAGCTTCACCTATTATTAATAAATCTGAAAGTGGACATTTTTACAGAAATTTCAGCAGCATAACAGCCTACAAAATGACATTTCCAGATCCGTATAGCCTTTACACAATAGTTCTCAAATGTAGGACAAAAACTATGCTCATTGGGCTCCCGAAATTAACACAAAAATGCTCGAAAACACCACAAAAACACTAATAATCTATCTCAGAAGTTTAATCACGTCCCAATACATATATTCAGCTCTATTTTAACACCTTAAAGTCTGAAGTACAGCAGCAACCCAAACTGATATGAAATGCTCAACTGAAAACACCAAACTCATACAAAAAACACACCCGAAAACCCACAAATCTGAACTGTTCAGCACAAAGGCAAACTCTGTATGAGCATGCACATGGAATGGCTTCAAACTCCCGTCCTTAGCCTTCTTGGAAACGTGCAAACTCCCGTTCTTAGGTCTCCCTGGAAACCTGCAAACTCCCGTTCTTGGGTCTCCTTCTCCACAGGTTTGGCAGCCTCTGAAGAATAACAAAGAATGAGCAAAAAATCCAATTCTAGTATCTGCCCAAAATGCCTCCAAACCCCTTAAAAGAGGCCATAACCGTAACTCACGTCCAAGAGAGGTTAATGAAACATATTTTAATAATAATTTCATTTATTAGTCCAATGATTTCCAAAGATTAACCCCCTTTTTTCGAAACTTCACTTTCTTGGGTCTGCCTGCCTTAGCAAAGATTATTATTTTTTTATTATTTGAAAAGGGGACATGACATAATATAAGTATTAAAATTTTAAAGCATATATGGTTTGACATTTAAAAATATAATAATGTTTATTTAAAATATTACCAACTAAAATAAATAATATAAATATTAAAATTTAAAAATAAAACTTAGAGCTTATTCCAGCATAGATGAAATTTTTCAACAATTCTTGTAGCCAAGGTTCTTATATTTTAGCTTCATAAGTGAATTTGATGTAGTTGGTCTCCACAAATTAAAAGGAGCATTTGACAATGGAGTAGGAGAACTTATAGAAGCACCGGTGGAGGCATAGACTGCAGGAGGAAGGGCAATAGGAGTTGATAGCTCCTTATCGCTGTGGGGGAAAAATTGGATTATTCAGGGAAGCTGGAGTGGGTAAAATAGTCTTGATTATGGAATTAATCAATAACATTGCTAAGGCTCGTGGAGGGGTTTTTGTGTTTGGTGGAGTAGGAGAACATACCTGTGAAGAAGATATAGTTTCCATATTCCCTATATAATGTGGGGTCTTATAAAATTGGTAGGGAGGGATTCCCCACAATTTTATAGAGCTTATGATGGCCATAGTATGATTTGACTTGACCGGGTCGAACCCTATCCCACTTATCCACCTAATATAATATTTCATTTCAAGTTCAGAGTTGAGTGTTCAAGTTGACTCTCACATCAAACCCACCACTTAAACAAAAAAAATTTGGCACTTGCACCCTTCTTTAAATATTGTTTCATTGTCTCATTATGTGGAATTATGTGAAATTATTTGTATTTTTTATTTTCTTTAATATATTTAAACATAACATGATTTTAGTTTTGATCTTATACTCATTAAAATAATTTGATTTAATTTAGAATTAAATTTATAATATAAAATATATTATGTCCTTTGAATTTTGTGGTATATCTTTCACTTATAACGTCAATTTAAAAAATAAAATAAAGGCTAATTAAAATTATTTGACTATTTAAAAAATAATAAAAAACAAATTTCTATAAATTAAAAATATTGTTTCTTTAAAATATTACCAAACTAAAAATAATAATATAAGTATTAAAAATTTGTTTTAAAACTTAAAGCTTATTATAGCATAGATGAATGTGGCATTCGATAATTCTTGCACCAAGGTTCTTGAATTTTAGCTTCATAAGTGATATGACTTTTTAAAAATTAATAAAAGAACAAATTTTGATAAATTAAAAATCTTGTTTATTTAAAATATTACCAAACTAAAATAAATAATAGATAGGTTGTAATGCTTATAAAAAAAGCAATCCAAATTGAATATAATTAAAGAATAGGTCATGTGAACGCTAATTTTTATTTTTCAAACCGATTGAGTAATTTTCCTAATATTTTTAGCATTCCAAAGTACTGCCTACTTGTACTGGTAGTGTTTCCTGAAATCCAATCATACAATACCCAAACTATTTTAGCCAATTAGATTGAAATAATATAATTTTTCCATTACAAAATGCACATGTTTACATTATAAAAATCAAAATTTAAAATAAAACATAAAAATGTTTAAATTTAATTGGTTGAAATAAAGAATGTTAATCACCACTTAAGAAAACGTGATTGCAATAGTATAGCCTACAAAAAATACAATAATGTCTCATAGATTCCTACTTTGTTAAATATTGTTTCACCTAGAATTAATTGTTTACATGAATGTGGCATTCAACTTGACTTGACTTGACTTGACTCTTTCACCAAAACCCACCACTTAAACGTATTGTTTCACCATCTCATTATGTGGAATTAATTGTCTAATTTCGTGATACTTTACCTACAGTTTCTCCATGAAATAGCCATCTAAATGTAGGTAGGTAAATAAAAAAGACATTTTCAATTTGAAAATAAAATAGAAAATAAAGTCTCATCAATTTATGCCTTGTTAGTTCCAGCCTATAGTAGGATACTATTGTTTTCATTCAATTCAATTTTTCAATTTAACTGACCAATCAATTCATAGGATTTCAAAGATTAAAAGAAACTTCAAATGTTTATATCTTTTTCTATTTTTCATTATTTTATAAATCACATTTTTCATTCATTCTATTAGACTATTTTATTTTTCCCAATGAAAAAATTCAATTTTCTCCAATAAAAATACAAATATTTTTTAACAACTCCATTAATGAATGCACCAATTACAACTTTATCTTTTCCACATTTGTGACAAGTGGATTAACTTTTGAAAAAATAATCATTTTTATCGTCCACCTCACAAATGAATGTCTAATCAATATTAATCATCCCTATCTATTTTCCTTACCAAGTTTGAATATAGAGTTAAATGTTTTGTATTTTTTATGAATGCACCAATTACAACTTTATCTTTTCCACATTTGTGACAAGTGGATTAACTTTTGAAAAAATAATCATATTTATCGTCCACCTCACAAATGAATGTCTAATCAATATTAATCATCCCTATCTATTTTCCTTACCAAGTTTGAATATAGAGTTAAATGTTTTGTATTTTTTATTTTAAATATATTTATTTTTAACAACTCCATTAATGAATGCACCAATTACAACTTTATCTTTTCCACATTTGTGACAAGTGGATTAACTTTTGAAAAAATAATCATTTTTATCGTCCACCTCACAAATGAATGTCTAATCAATATTAATCATCCCTATCTATTTTCCTTACCAAGTTTGAATATAGAGTTAAATGTTTTGTATTTTTTATTTTAAATATATTTATTATTAATTTTACATTGATGTTTATTTTTGTAATTTGTAGAATGTTATTTCTTTAAGTTTAAACTATATTTTACTAGCTACTATTTTTCAATTTTATTATAATTAAGCTTTTCAAAAGCAAATATCATAACTTGTCAATGTTTTTTTGTGGAGTAAATTATAACTGATTTTTGAAACTAAGAAACTAAATTAATTATAATTTAAATTATTTTTTATTCTTAATTGCAATTAAATTAATAAATAACAAAAGTATATTTTTAAGAATCTAATTATTTCATAATTTTTTACTAAAAATATTTATAAATTTTTTATGAAGAATTCGAATAATAAAATCATTTTTTAAAATACTTATATATTTTAATTTTAATATTATTTTATAATTTAAAAGCATATATTATATGAAATTTAGATATCATTGCTATTTAACTTTGAAAAACATATATCAAGCTTTGAGGCTTTTAGTAAGTATAATTATTATTGAAATGACATTGTTATTATTAAATGTTCAATATTCTCGCACTATTAAAGTAATAATTACAAGACTTAATTTTTTTACATATGAGACAACTCAAAATTGAATAATGATCTATAATTTAGTCATGAGTAAATCAATCATTCCAATACTATTACATTATTTTTGTAAGCCAAAATTATTATTATGTCATTATGATCATTATTTTTTTTTTTTGATTTGTTGATCTTAGATTTATATGATTTAAGTCAAAAGACATATTTATTATTTAAGTATTTCTTACAATGACATAAAAAAATTATTTCCCATCTACAATAAATTATCAAAGTTCTAATTTATTTACTTTAATGTCATAATTTACTTGTCATAAATCGGATGAAATTTTCTTGATTGAATGTTCTAGCTACTTGTAACCCAAAGGGTCAAGTTTTCTTGGTTGGGTGTTTCGTGTCCTTGGGCCTACCTGTTAATGACCTTGAGAACCTTTTATGTTATTTTCTCCAAGCAGCTGTTAATGGCATATTAAATCTAAGATTGATACTAAGCGGCATATTAAATCTAAGATTGATACTAAGCTGATTAAATGTTAAATGCTGATTGATGCGGATATTTATGGGCCGCAGAGGGATAGCTCAATTTAAAGTTACCCGTCGTTGGTACTTACGCGTGTAGCATAAGGATTGATCAAAAATCAGAGATTCCAAACGCATTTATTTAATAATATACATCGTTTTCCATCATTCGCTCTCTACCAACGTGTGGAATGAATCTGTACGAGGAACATTAGTAAGCGAAGGTGGGGGGTCGGTCATCTAATGAATAGGTTGGTAAACATTAGATGAGATTCATTTCTCAGTATTAAATTAGGAGTACCGTATCTGGCAGAAAGATTTACAAAAAGTAAATTATTTCAGTAGGTATAAAACCATCTTCAACGAAGTAGAAACCCGTGTTGTGGGGAGAGAGAGCATTGTGTAAAACTATATGATGGCCACCTTCTTTGGTCTCATGAGTTCTCGTGGGTTTCTTTGGTTTCAACTGGCAATTTTCGTATGGCAAGCCATACGACCTGCTGCAACAATGAGGCTGCCATGGGCACTGTTGACTTCTGCTGTGTACAAGATCTTCCGAAGGAAAGAGTTTGACAACAATCATTTCATCTTGTTGGCAACAGATTATAATGACACTGCTGATTCTGAAAATTTCTGTAGATTGTACAAGGAAAACGAGAACCATACCAACAAGGAGTTCAGAGAGACTAGCTTGGGTGAGTCAATGATGTTCTCTTATAAAGATTGTTATTATATTGCTGACAGAGAGAAAGCCGCTGATGTGAGGTTACTGATTATTGGGGAGCTTAAGAATGTACCTATTGTTAAGGAGTATAAAGTGGTTAATGGTTTTGCAGGAGTGTGGACTCTTTGCTCAGCAGATGAAGCCATCAGAATGTGTTTAGCAAGTAAAAGATTCAGATTGTGCTTCAGGAAAACAGTTAGTCTTTGTTGGATAGAACACATGCCACTGATCACCGACACCTATTGGATAACAAAAGTGTTCAGTGGCGTTCCCTTGTATCTAACTGCCAATGGAAATGAACAACTCTCCTCAGTAGTGACACTAATGCTGATCATTTTGGATTTCACTTACAATATTTGGTCGCCAGTGATTGAGATGGTGTATTTGCTGTTCGTCAGATCTCTACAGCTAATATTGTCTCATCTCTCCACGAATTTTAGGTTTTTAGTATTTTACTTGCTGAGTAACTTTGATAATAGATATTTGCCATGTTCCATAAGTGATTTTAAAGTGAAAACCATAAGGACTAGTCTCTTTTATACAACTGACAACACAATACTAAATTGTCCAGAATCTCTAGATAAAGGAATATCGGAGGAAACATTTGATGGGGTTGATGCAACGCCAGAAACATTTAACTTTCAAGCCAAAGCTTTCAAGGTTGACATAACCAAAACACAAGAAAATAACAATGGGCTAGTAGAGTTTGAACTAAAGTTGTCGCATATTCTGTGGAGAGAGATAACGGTCACATATACAATGACCCAAGCTAATTTCAAAACCTATATTGGGTGCTGGATTTTATTAGTGGAAGATTGTATAGGTCTGGTACAAATGGTTGAGAAAGGCATACTGTTTAGAACCATGCATTTATTTGGTTTTGAGGAGACCATCGACCTTTTTTGGGGGCGCACCAAAGTGAATGTTTATAAAGTTGAAGTTGAAAACGAGCACCGATATTTGATTGCTGGTGAGAAGCAAAAGAAATTTATCCACATTGATCAAATGGAATCTCCAATGTTCTTGGCTACTGCAAACAAATAGGGGTCAGGCAGGGTTGCCTTCAAACCCCTTGGCAGACACAATCATGTCAGGTCAGTTGTCTTTTGGTGTTGTGATTATTGTGATTTTCATAGTATCTCTGTATCTTATGTTATCAGTCTCTGGCATGCACTAGGTCAGAGGTATATAGACCGCTTTATTTCAAATTTGTCAATACCGTTAACAATAATCTCTATAGCTTCCACCTTTCAGCGGTACAACGGCCATATACTTATGATATTGTTGTGTTGTTGCTCGCATGGTTTGGGTTATATTAATTTTTTCTAAAATGTAATAAAATATTTGACATAATAATTATATTTTACTATTTTATATGGTTAAATTATTTCTAGAAGGTAAAAGTAGATTGAATACGAAGTCCATCTAATGATATGTAGGAGTTTTATAAATGTAAATGTTTAGTCTAGTACAAAAGATATAATTTTGAAGGCTGTATTCTCCATTTAATGATATAGAAGTCTAAAATCAAAAATATCATTTTGTTAGTCGCATTTTCTTTCTATTATTTGTTTTGTTGAGGTTTTAAACTTTTTTGTTTAAAAGTATTTTCTAGTGAATAAAATACAACATGGGATTCTTTTATATGAAAATTTCAAATTTTGAAATATGAAACAACTATATCCATAGAGCTAAACATAATTGGCATTGATGAAATTTGTTATAGTGACTAGGAAACATTCATTCCTTTGTACACTCTTACAAATAGTTTCAATATTTTGTTAAGAGCACAATAAAGGAGAAACAATTTGTTGTTGTTGTGTTAAGTGAATGTCAAGGCATTTCAATTTCTTTGAGTCATAAGCTGTAGATCCACAAAAACTTTTGGAGATTGAAAATGCCCACAATTTGATGGTCATTCATGCTTATTATGTGCATTTCTTTATGATGATTTGGTCGTGGTTAACAGATTTCATTTTACAATTCTAAGATAAATATTGATTGTCAAAAACTAATATAATATTGCATAAATTAATAATATTTACAAAAATCTATATTTCAAAGTTTAGAAACTCATACATTCTATAAAATAATATTAAATTTTAGAAAGTAATTATAATTTAATAATATATTTTAATGTGAGAAAGTTAATTATTTCATTAGGTATAAAACTAGCTTATATATATATTATATATAAATATAAAATAAGTCGAGAGATATCCTTCTTGAGGCGTCTATTTTCATAAACCCATAATTTTCATCATCGCATATTTATGTGAGGCTAAGAGGTGTGAGGAAATGATTTGAGACTCTTGATCTGCGCCATTTTTACTTCCATTTCCTCTCTTCAATTGTCACAATTTTAATTTTAATTATAGTCTATTTCTATTTTATTTATTTGGCATGTAAATGAATATTGAATTTTAATTTCTGGGGAAGATTGTGTGAGAGTTTTTTCATCAACGTTTCGGATCATACTGTATGATCCATCATCAGGATGCCACTGAGTCACTGAGAGCAAAAAATGGAGTGCAGATCTAGGAGAGGGAATAAAAAGAGGAAGGAGAGGAGGGAAGGGGCACGGAGACCGAGGAGGCACGGAGGACGAAGAGGGAGAGAAGTCAAAAGAGGAAATTGCAATGAAGAAAGGAAGAGAAATGAAAATAATAAGGAAACAAGAATAAAATAAGAATATAAAAATGCGAATAAGTGTATATATATATATATATATAATCAAAAATGGAAACAAGGACAAACAACCAAAAAAAAAAAATTAAAGAATTAAATAACAAAAAATAAAAAACCTAAGCCAATAACCATGCAAAAACCAAGAAACAAAAAATTACATAAATATCAAAGGGGGTAAATGAATAACAATACGAATAAAAAGGTCTATGAGAATATAACTAAAGGTAAAAAGGAAAGAAAATCTAAATGAATGAATAAATCAAGGTGAATAAATTCGTATAGATATATATACGAATATATATCTATATGAATGAGAAATCAATAAGAATATATAAATATAAGCCAAAAATACCCGAAGCGATAGAGCACGAACGCAAGAAACTAAAAAACTAAAAAAATAAAACGAACAAGAGAAACAAAAAATAAAAATGGTAAAAAGAAAAAGAAAAAGAAAATGGAGCGAGGCCAAAAAAAAAACAAAAGAGTTTAAATAAAAATAAAAATAAAAATAAAATTAAAACAAACAAAAAATAAAAGTAAATAAAAATGGAATGCGAAAAACAAGAAGAATGGGATACTATTGTGGATACTATGGGATCACCTACCTACAAGCTTGCCTCCTTCTTAGCTAAACTCTTATCCCCTCATATCGGTAATGTTGACTCCTTTGTCAAGGACTCGCAGCACTTTGTTGATTTTATCCGTGATGCCTCGTGCGAGGATAGGGATATTTTGGTCAGCTTTGATGTTGTTTCCCTCTTCACCAAAGTCCCCATCACCGATGCTATTGACATCATCAAGCGCAAGGTCAATTCTGAGGTTGCCTCCTTAGTAGAGTTATGTCTTCGATCCACTTTCTTCTCTTTCCAAGGGGTTATCTACGAACAAGTGGATGGTGTAGCCATGGGCTCGCCCCTCTCTCCACTTGTCGCCAACCTCTATATGGAACATTTCGAAGACATTGCTCTACGTTCTTCCCCTCTCAAGCCTAAATGGTGGAAACGTTATGTTGATGACACCAACGTCTGTTGGCCCCATGGCCTTGAAAAGCTTGAAGAGTTTCATGCGCATCTCAACAATGTGGCTTCTTGCATTTCTTTTACCAAAGAGGTTGAATCTGCCAAGTGCTTACCTTTTCTTGACATCTTGATCATCAGGAAACCGGATGGTTCCTTAGGTCGCAAGGTTTTCCGCAAAGCCACTCATACCGACCGCTATCTTCATGCTGCTTCGCATCACCACCCTGGCCAAAAGGTGGGCATTATCAAAACCCTTGCCTTGAGAGCCTTCCGTATTTGCGATGTGGACAACTTAGACCTTGAGCTTTCCCACCTCCGCCAAGTCTTCCTATGGAATGGCTACTCACACAAACAAATCTCTCGGGCTTTCAAGCTCGCTAGGTCTTTCTCGCGCGCCCCCGCCCTCCCTTCCTCCTCTCCCCCAGACCCCTCTTCTTTTGTCTCTCTTCCTTTCGTTGCTGGCATCTCTCACAAGATCGCCAAAATTCTTACCAAGCATGGTGTGCGGGTGGCTTTCAGACCCTTGACCACCTTAAAAAATTGCATCCCCTCGCTTAAAGACCCCAGGGATGTCTTCTTGGAATCGGGCGTCTATAAGATCCAGTGCTCTTGTGGCACTCCTTACATAGGTGAAACTGGCCGCTCTATCCACACGAGGATCAAAGAACATGCTGCTGACATCAGGCATGAATGAGTAGCCAAATCAGCCTTGGCAGAACACTCCGCCGCCATTAAACATCATGTCCCCCTAGAAAACGCTCATGTTGTGTGCAGGGAAGACAACTTCTTCAAGAGGAAACTCAAAGAGGCTGTTGAAATCTTCAACAACCCTTCCAACCTCAATCGCGATGACGGCTGGAACCTGAACACCTCTTGGCATCCTCTGTTGTCTTCCCTTCCTCCTCTTTCGCCTCGCGTTCTTCCCTCTTAGCTCGGGTTTCTCCCCTCCCCCACTTTCTTCTTCTGCTTTTCTCTTTCCTGGCTCCCCGTTGCTCCCCTCTGTCTCTCCCCCTTCCCCCTCGCTCTGGGTGGACGCCTGTCCTCGTCTCCTCCACTCTCGCTCTCTCTCCCCCTCCTTCTCCCTCTCCCTCCCTCTTTGTCACCCTCAGTCTTGTTTCTCTCCTCGGAATCCCCAACCTTTTTTCTCCTCTTTGTTGGTTACCTTAGTTTTTTGGCGGTCTACTCTTTTTTTACAGTTTTTATGTATGTACTCCTTCCCGTTTAATTTTTTCAGTTTTTGGATTCTTTTTTCTTTCCATTTTTCTTTTTCTTCTTAATCTCTCATTTTTATTTTTATTTTATTTTATTTATTTTAATTCTTTTTATTATTTGGTATTATTTTTAGTTTTATTTTTAATTTATTGCATTTTTATAAAATTTCTCTTTTCTTATTTCTCTTTTCCAATTTTTATTTTTACTTTCTGTTCTCTTCGCTGTTTTCTTTCATTGTTATCTTTCTATTAGTTAGTAATTAATTTGGGTTGTTTTCTTTTCTTTTTTCTTTTTCCGCTTTTATCTGATTAGTTTTTGTTTTTTACACCCATTTTTATTTTGCTTTCGTTTTGCATATTTGTGGTCTTTATTTTTATTTTTTTATACACCTGGGGATATTATTTTCGTTTTTTCTGACTTTTTACTCTTATTTATTTATTCTTCTTGTTTTTCGCATTCCATTTTTATTTACTTTTATTTTTTGTTTGTTTTAATTTTATTTTTATTTTTATTTTTATTTAAACTCTTTTGTTTTTTTTGGCCTCGCTCCATTTTCTTTTTCTTTTTCTTTTTACCATTTTTATTTTTTGTTTCTCTTGTTCGTTTTATTTTTTTTAGTTTTTTAGTTTCTTGCGTTCGTGCTCTATCGCTTCGGGTATTTTTGGCTTATATTTATATATTCTTATTGATTTCTCATTCATATAGATATATATTCGTATATATATCTATACGAATTTATTCATTCATTTAGATTTTCTTTCCTTTTTACCTTTAGTTATATTCTCATAGACCTTTTTATTCGTATTGTTATTCATTTACCCCCTTTGATATTTATGTAAATTTTTGTTTCTTGGTTTTTGCATGGTTACTGGCTTAGGTTTTTTATTTTTTGTTATTTAATTCTTTAATTTTTTTTATTTATTTTTTTTTGGTTGTTTGTCCTTGTTTCCATTTTTGATTTTATATATATATATATATATACACTTATTCGCGTTTTTATATTCTTATTTTATTCTTGTTTCCTTATTATTTTCATTTCTCTTCCTTTCTTCATTGCAATTTCCTCTTTTGACTTCTCTCCCTCTTCGTCCTCTGTGCCTCCTCGGTCTCCGTGCCCCTTCCCTCCTCTCCTTCCTCTTTTTATTCCCTCTCCTAGATCTGCACTCCATTTTTTGCTCTCAGTGACTCAGTGGCATCTTGATGATGGATCATACAGTATGATCCGAAACGTTGATTAAAAAACTCTCACACAATCTTCCCCAGAAATTAAAATTCAATACTCATGGATTGTGGAAATCTGTTTGCTTTGATGTAAATGAATGTCATTTTTTTTCAAAATGAAAAATGTTTACATTGAAGATTGCTGCCACTGTAGAAAGCTTCTTGGCTTAACCATCTTCAACAAAGTAGAAACTCATGTTGTGGGGAGAAAGCATCGTGTATAACTAAATGATGGCCACCTTCTTTGCTCTTATGAGTTCTAATGGGTTTGTTTGGTTTCAACAATGAGTCTTCCCTGGGCATTGTGCACTTCTTCTATGGACAAGATCTTTCAAAGGAAAGAGTTTGACAATAACAATTTATCTTATTGGCAAAAAATTATAATAACACAACTTATTCTGAAAATTTCTATGGAAAATACAATGAAACTAGAATTTGAAGATAAGAAAACTAATGACATGTGTAGAAATGAATTAAGTTTGTAATCATTAATTTTAGTGATTATTTAGAGTAATAATTGATATGTATTTCTAATTTTTAAAGATGATTTTTTCATTTCTAAAAAGAATGCTTAAAATTATGGGTCTAGTTCCCACAAAAATCTATATGTAATTAAATATTATTCTATTGGATCTCAAAATATGTTATAATGACATATATAGCTAGTACAATATTTAACAAAAAAAAATTGACTAATATTTTCTCTTTTATAATATTCTCATTTCAACTCCCCTAAAATTAATAGTTTTCATCTCCCACCATATTTCTCATAAAATCCCTATTCCAACCAAAACAAAAATTATAAATCTAGAAGTGGACTCCCTCGTTTAGTGCACCATATGTTTTTCTTTTTCTTTTTATATGACTGATTGTTTTTCATTTTTAGAATCAATGTCTTCTTGTCTGGTAAAATACATAGTTGTAGTATTTTAATTAGGTTATAATATGTCTAGTTCAGGAACACTATAAACTCTATATGAGCATATTCTTGACTCTAAGCTCTAAAAAATAGTATTTTTATATTATTAAAAACATCATTAGAAAGAGTAAGAGTTATTGAAACAACACCTTTTTCAAAACATGTATTTAATAGATATTTATAACTTATCTATTATGAATCTAGCTAAATCATGTATTTTACCAAAGTAGATTTTTAGTTAGAAATACTCAAATTCATTCATTTTGTTAAGTCATCATAAAAGGTGAGACATCTTTTCATATGATTGATATTTTTTTTTTTTAAATAACAAATGAATTAATTTTTTAAATAACAAATGAAGATATTAAAAGAAATGGGCAACATCCATGTCTCAAAATTTTGATACAACTAGAAAAGATGGATATTTACCATGACTATAAGGACATAATAAACTACATAGAACAATAGAACAACACATAGTTAGCAAGGAGGTTGCATGCCTACAAAAAATAGGGGAAGGATGGTTTGCAAGTAATTATTTAATAGAGTGAACTTACATACTTGTTTATTTCATAGAGTGAATTTACATACTTGTCACATACTATAGTTATGGAAGGAAAATAAAGATATGAAATATGGTCTTTCCAAGCATACAATAATCAAGTGTATTACAAAGTATACATGAAAAAACCCTTACAATTTAGCTACATAAGCTTACAAAAGGATTATGACAAAAAAAAAAAAAAGAAGGGATATTTGAGCTTAATAAACGTGTCACATGTTGTTAGATCTTCCATTGGTGGAGAGTAGTAGAATATTTATTGAAGGACTTGAGAAATAAAAATTCACATATTCCTCAGAACACTTGCATGCAAGAAGCTATCACATAGAAGCAAAGACAAGATAAGGAAAGGGTTGGGCTTTGTAACTATTCAAGTTAGTATTTATCAGACTAAAAATAATAAATCAAAAGTATGAGAGATCAATCCTTATAGAAGGAGAACATAAAACCTAAAAGGGAAACTCTAAAAGGTAAAAGACATTTAGTAATTAATATTCAATTATTAAACGATAATACAAGTGCATAAAGTGAATCTTAAGAAAGGGGTAAAGATAACTTAATCAATGTAATTAAATTATTTCTTTACTCTAACAACCCCCCTAAGATGAGCGACAATGCAGTTACAAATAATATAAGAGAAAAAAAGGAATCTACAATGCTAAAAACATAAATGGGTGAAGAAAATATAGCCTAATGAGGTACCTAGCACAACCAAATATTTGTAAAATAAAGAAATTGAGTAGACCATGTAGGAAAAACCCTACTCCAAAAAGAGATAGAAGAATGCTAAAACAATAAATAGAAGGAATGAAGGACTCATCAATGAGACCCCCTAGGACAACTTCCTTTACCCCAAACATAGAATGCAACTAAAGATAATACGGGGATGTAAAAGGTTTAATGAAGATGTCAACAACTTGCTTTACAATGGGAATATACTCCAAGCTAAGAGAGCCCTCCTAAATTAAATTCTTGATGAAGTGAATATGAAGCTCAATGTTCTTGGTTTGTTGATGTTAAGTTGGGTTCTAGGAAAAATATATAGAACTTTAATTGTCAAACCAAAGAAAGGCCAAGCTTTCAGGAGCAAAACCAAACTCTTCCATCAACTATCAAAGCCATAAAAAGCTCCCAACTAACTAACACAACTTTCCTATACTCTTCCTCTATAGATGATAATGTACAAGCATGTTGCTTCATGCAAGACCATGTGATAGCACTAGAACCAAAATAGATAACAAATCCAAAAGTAGATCGTTGATCATCAATATCACTAACCCAATTGAAGTTTATGAAACCAATAATGTGAGGATTCCCTGATGTCATAACATGTAGTACCCTGAATTTACCTCAAGATACTTTTGGCACTTTTCTACTGACTCTTATGATGATCAAGTGATAATCTAGAGACAAGTCCACCCACAAATGAAAGATAAAGATGTGTTTATGTCAAGCACAAAAAACCACCCATAAGCCATTTAGATAAAGTGGAATCCATTTTAGGAGTAGAGAATGTGGTACATAAAATAATACCTAACTAAAAAGGTATGGGAGCAAGTTTGCAATAAGAATGTTAAATATTCGAAGCATATCAACAGTATAAATCTTCTTGAGTATGGCTATCCCATCCAAAGGCTAACAACCTATAGGCCCAAAACATAATGTAGATGTCAAACATTTTTCATCTCAAACTGCTATATAAAATCTCACTAAATACTCTGAATCATAGAGGGTAAACTACTTGTAATAATGAGATCATCAACATAAAGCACAAGTATAAATAAATCAACTCCATGATGTTGAATGTAAACCATAGGATCAAAATGAAATTTTCTGGAATGTGATGCAAGATAAAAGAGATCCATCTTCTTATGGAAAGCTTGAGGGGCTTATTTGATACCATATAAAGACCTTATAATTATGCACACCATAGAAGATTCCTATACAAAAATCTGAGGCTAGTCCATATAGATCTCCTCATGCAGGTCTCCATGCAAAAAGAAACTTTTCATGTGCATACAAAATACTATCCACCCTTAAGTAGCTACAAGAGAGAGAGTACAAGGCAACTAGAATTCATCTTGGCAATAGGAGAAAAGGTCTCCAAGTAATCAATACCCTCCACTTATGAAAACCCCTTCCTAGTAAGATGTGCCTTATACGTATAAATAGAATTATACAAACCACATCATTACATTGAAATATAAGCTAGTCATGATAATGATTCTATAATAGAAAAGTGAGAGTCATTCAATTTTAGTCCTTAGCATATAGAAATGATAAAAATTGTAGAATACATTGTTCAAAGCTAGAATTGGTTTTGAAATTGAAGAAGATATTCATAAAAAATAGCATAGAGCATGAATAGGATATTATATCTAGACTACATTATATAAACATTTGTAGGTTTCTTAAATAGATATGTTGGAGAGAAGAGACATTGATAAAAATATAAATTGGTCTAATGAATATTAAAGGGAAGAGTTCACAATTGGAGTAATTGATTTCATAAGAACTATGAAAGATCATGGGTGTCTCATGTATGATGACATACTACAATTCAAAAAATTCAAACTCCTTAATGAAAAGAAATGAAAAGCATTATGGTACATTAGCATAGTGATTAGGTACAAGAGCCCATGTTTATTATAATTCAAAGAACAAAAATAACAAGAAAGTCTTATCTAATTGGTGACATTTATCAATCTCTAAGTTAAAATGTCTTCCCTACCATTACTTATGCAAATAGGAGTTACAAAGTTTAATATAAGAGCTTATTAAGCTCATTCAAAGCTCAAAATAGTAATAGGAGATTTTGTTCAATAGTTATGAACACACTATAGAAGGTTGCAGCAAGTCATGTGGAACATACAAATATATTTGATTCATGAAATGAGATTCATTTGTCAAAATTTTCTATAAAATATAGATTATCGACTAAGACAAACATTCCCACAAAGTAAACACATAAAATTTGTAGGTATACCTTTCATTGTTTCTAATAAGGCTATAATTTATGTTAAATAATATTTAATATTTAACTCATATAGACTATATTGAATTTATATATATAATAATTTCTTTCTGCCATGTTTTAGGTATATTTATCATTTTGGTTGTTGATATGGATCATTTTCCTCCACTAAATAATACACATAAATATGAGATAATTAAATAGGTAAAGATATTGTAGGAACACAAAATATTGTCAGCCTCAAATGAAGAGAACAAATCTTGAGAAGATGCCATATGGTGTGAAGCACCTGAATCCAATAACCATCTAGAAGAGGGTTGATTAATAGTTGCACATAGTGTGTGACCATTTCCTATATCTTTACCATCTAACTGAAATGATGCTAATGAAGAAGATTTGCAAGAAGTGGAAGGAATATTAATTTTTCTCTTTTGAAGGAGAGATGTCAAATTTGAAACCTATTTGGTATAACCATCTAACTTTTTCTCATAGAAATGTGACTCGTCATGATTAGACTTATTACAATAAGAACACTTTGGTCATTCTAGTTTTTGTTTACCCCCCTTAAGAGGAGGTGGCCCTAATAAACTGTGAGGGATAGAATCAATCTAAGACTCTATAGAATGTGATTTGTGTGTCTTCTCCTTTGTCTGAGAAGATGGTTGAGATAGTAATGCATAAGTCTCTAAGCCTATGAGAGAATCTAGCTGAGAGAGCTTAGCTTTCTCTAAAGTCAACCAATCACAAAAAACCTCAAAGGATGGCATGGTAAATCTATTACACAAAGAATCTTAGAAAATAAGGTAGAAGCAAAAATCTGAAAGTTTCCATGAAGCTTAGTAAGAATCGGGTAGATGCACTGAGTGTCAGTCTAGGTTTTCCCACAACCCTATAATAAAGATCTTTGTTGTTTGAACTTCTTCAAGAAGTCCTCAATAGAACAAAAAGAATATAGTACAAGAGAGAAAAACTCTACCTCAATTTGAAGTACTCTAAACTTGTTGATGGTGCCAAGTTAGTCATTGAACTTGTCCCATGTTTCTTGAGGAGTGGAATACTCATCAGGATGAAACTATAGACTATCAGATAACTATAAAGCAATCAACCCCATCACCTCGTCCATCTTGTTCTTGTGCTACATAGTCTGATAATAACTCTAAAATACTAGCTACACTATATCTAAACAAGACCACAACTATGGAGGAAACTCCGTAGTTAAGCATGCTCAGGCTGGAGTAGTACTGGGATGATCTATAGTCCCTAGGGAGGTGCCATATTTTAACAACTCCAAAAAGAAAATGATGGAAGAGATACACAATGCCAACACCAATAAACATATTTGGAGAATTTGAACCCCCTACAAACCACATTCTATGGAGGAAACTCCGTAGTTAAGCATGCTCAGGCTGGAGTAGTACTGGGATGATCTATAGTCCCTAGGGAGGTGCCATATTTTGAACAACTCCAAAAAGAAAATGATGGAAGAGATACACAATGCCAACACCAATAAACATATTTGGAGAATTTGAACCCCCTACAAACCACAACAAAGCCTCTGCTAAGGAGGAGCCTCTCGTACACACAATTGTGTATGTTGACATTCTTCTTCAAGAGATGCTCCAAAATGTAATTTTTAGTCTATACATAATTGTAAGTGACAAGAAGGAATCTCAATCAAAGAAAAGTTCTCTCTCTCTATGCAATCAAGGCTTTGCAAATTTCAACCCTATCTACTTCACACTTTTCCAAATCATTCATATTACATCACTTTCACTTGTATAAATTTCCTCTAAAAAAAATTCAAATAATTGTATATTGTTTATTATTTATTTTAAAAATGTAAAAGAAGTTTTTAGGTTATGTTTATTATTCTTATATATTTGGTCTAGCAATTAATTCAAATTTAATTAACACTAATTAAAATACTAACTCAATTGCATTTATATTATTTCATGTTTCCATTAAATTGGGGAAAGTAATTAAATTCACTATGATGTAATCCATCCCTTTTTTCTTTACAATTGCACATTAACTTTCTTTGATAATTTCATTCAATACATTATTAATGTTATTAATTGGAATATTTTAAAACTAAATTAATTATTACGTAACTTAAGTTAATTTTATATTAAAATTAAAAAAGTCACACACACACACACACACACACACGTCATTGGCCAAGAGGCTCTCTAGTCTCATAAGGAAACCCCAAATCCATGTAACATAAAGTTTCAATGTAATTCCTTATTTAAAAAAATTTAAAACACAATTTTTAGTGATTTTTGTTATTTTTGAAAATTTAAATGTGAATGAAATAAAATATTACATGTCCATAATATGATGATATTTTTTCCTACCAAAACAAATAATTCATTATGGTTATTTGATATATTGGGTCTGTTGTAACAAGGAAGTTAAAATAACAGTATTGAATCTTGGGAAGGGGACATAGAGATTGGGCTAGAGAGATGGAAAGTTTTGGAGTAAGGATTAGAGAAGCAATTTGTCGATTGCAATCATCAAGTTCCTTTGCTTTATTGTCAATATTTCTTTTTGATGAAGCTTTGTACATGGTTATGTTTCATTAAAATTTATTATAGAACATATATGAATTGATTATGTATATATTTTTGAATTGTAGATGGATTTCTTGTCAATATTTCTTTTTGATGAATCTCTTTACATGGTTGTGTTTCATTAAAATCTATCACAGAACATATTTGCATTGATTTTGTATATAGTTCTAAATTGTAGAAGGAGATGTAAATTGTATATTTTTGAATAGGATTTCACCATAGACCTTTCCAATACATTCCGTACTTCCTTTGTTTGATTAAGGTACTTGATTTCTTTAATCTAGTTCTCTATCCGTATAGCACTCTTTATCTCATCGCACTTCTCCTCATTGGTTTGGCTCGCCTTTCTCAATTTACTCTTTCTATTGATTACCCCAAACATAACCTATATCATCATTTCCTTTTGCACCTTGCAAATGGTAGAAACAACCACACCTAACTCAAATTCAATGATGGCCTTGTTTAACTTATTGTTTAGCTCTTCAATCTTCACATTAATTATAGAAAAACTCTTTTCACAGTCCTTTTTGAAGTCTTCCAAATGCCTATGGATGATAGGAGGGGAAATTTTTTTTTCCCCAACCTCAGTTTTATCATAAGAATTGATCTCTTCATCACTAGAAATCCCTAAGTCCATTAACACTTTCATTTCTTGGGGAAACTAGGTTTCCTCATAAGTATCCTTTTCTTCTGCTTCAAAATTAACATCTTCAAAGGAGCTAACCCCAACTTTCTTTGGTGTTTCCTCCACTTCCGTCTCTTTTACCTTATCCTCCATATGGGAGTTTTGGGAATCCTCCTTTCTTGGTTCCTTATAGCTCTTCCCTTTTTAAATTTTTTTTTTGTTGATCTTCTCTCCCCTAAACTAGTATTCCCCCCTTATGCATTTTGATGTCTATAGCTCCATCCTCCACCTCAAAATCAAAAGATTCGTCTACATCATTTTTATCAATATCAATAATCTCTTCTTCCATTTTCCTTTTTTTTAGGGGTATTAGAAGGGCTAAATTTAGAAGAAGTATTCGTCTATTTTTTGGGGGCCTCAAGAAAAAGGATTGTTCCAAAGAATTATTAAGCTTCTTGGATTTGGAGGAATGAGGGTTAATTTGAGAGATGGTGCAATTTCATTTGGGATTTGTCAATGCAAATTTCTTCAATAACTATCGAAGACTTGGCCCCCTAGGTATTCTAGGACTCTCTATGGGTGAGAGACATCTACCAAAACCTGGTGAGCATAGACATGATGGTAGAGGAAAAAAATGAGCCCTTGGTGAATGGGAGGGGTTTCTCTTAGGACGATACTGTTAACCAAAGAAGAAAATAGGAAGAATGGGAAGTTAATTTTTTACCCATGTCTTAACATGTTAAGAAAAGGAAAATGGCATCCATGATAGGTCATATAACAACCTTCAAGAGTGAAATACTTGATTAACCAGTAAAAAATGGCACCAAAAGGACTAGGAAGGGAGAGCCTATCATACCCATTTCTAGAATTGACTCTAACTAGTTCTTTTGTATCTTCAAAGAATTTATACCTAAATTTACTATAGTATAGTGTACCTTTTTGTCTAACTTGAACACCAACACAATCCAAGCTCATTGCTTCATGAATTACCTCTGGCATCACCACAAATTTGATACACCCTATCTCCACCTAGCCCTTGTTCCAAGAATTAGAAAACTTAGTCGAAAGGGTGATGTTGTGGCCTTTCATCACCTAAATATAGGAGTGTAATCCCTCCTTAACAAAATAGTCCTAGATTTCCTTGTTCTTCCCTAAATTTTTGTTATTTCTAGGTTCAACACATTTGGGCAGACCACCCATTATGTTTTCCTTCTCAAACAACTAGTTAGTTTTCTCGAGACCCAAGTTCAATTTGTGAACATCTTTGTCTACAACACTACTCATTATGGAAACTTTCTCCAAAAATTGAAGAAAGTGAAAGTATAAAGGAGCTTTGAGTGTAGAAAATAACTTTCTATTTCTAAGTAAAGGTGACAAAAAGTATAAGTCATAGGATTTAATGTTATAGAAATCTTGCTACAAAAATTTCTCTCCAACACAACTCCTTACCATTTGACAAAGTTGGCACTTTCACTATAGTCGATGTGAAACATGAAGCAAATCATGATGGCATGCAGCACGAAACACCTTGTTTGAGTGGGGTACTTTCAAGCTGGACTCCATAAATATCTAAAATTGAGATTATTAACCATCTTGGGAAATAAAAGAGAGAGATATTGGTTAAGAGTCACATGTCTAAACCTTATTATTGAAACAATGTGGAGAGTCTTTTTCAGCTTCATAAGGATTAACAACTCATTAATGTGAATATTACAAATGATGCTCAAACATATCTTAATATAATTTTTTCCTTTATGATCATAGGGCCCAAACCCTGCTGACTTGGTAACATGGTGGTCCACCTAACACCTCTTGTACTCCTACCACATACGATTATATTTTTTTGTTATCATTTAAAACTATTAGATTTAACTCTTGTGTCCCCTCCATCTTAGTTAAAATCTTCCATTCCTCATGGTTAAGACCCAACATAGCCAGGTAGTCTGTAGCTTTTCTCCCTTGTCTAAGGGTGTTCTTGATTAGCACACTATTGAAAGATGAGAGCCTTCTCTTGCATTCTTTAATCAAAGGGGCAATGCTAAAAGGGAATTTGACTTTGTTTAGAAGAAGGTCAATAATGAGCTTTGAGTCTCCTTCCAATCCAACTTTATTCACTTCTAAGTCTTGTATATTTTTAATACCAAACCACATTGCTATATCCTCAACAGAGTTGTTGGGCCTAATTCCCAACAACTTGGAAAAGCCAAAAATAATATCACCTTTCTAGTCTCAGATAATTCCTCTAGCTCTAGCGACACCAAGGTTGGCTTTGGAACATCCATCCACATTACATTTCAACCATTCTTTCTTGAGAGGAATCCAATGACACTTTTTTCTTTTCTGGATCTTTTGTCAATTGATATCTATCAAACTTTGTTTTATATTCTAGTTTTGTGTTAGCTTTAGATCAAGAAGGTTGGGGAACATAAGGCTTTTGGGGAAGCGAGCATAATTTATACTATCCTTCATGATGTTTTTGATGATGTGGAAAAGTGACCTAGGTTCCATCTTTTTGTGTCTAAAGATTATGAAGTTTCTTTCTTTCCAAACACACCATTTGACCACCAGAAGTATTAATTTCCAAGCATTAGCAGGGAAAGGGTAAGAGAAAGGGGAGACCTTCCATTGTATCATCAGATCCTTAATATCTTTAGGGATAATATATTCAAGTGAGTGTCTACACACTTAAGTCATTTACTTAGTTCATGTCGAACATGTAATACATGTCGAGCACAACATGTATATAATAGAACATGTCGAGTGCACAATGAGTACCAAGCCACTCATGTGCCGAGTCACTCAAGTGCCAAGTAGATAGTGTATGCCGAGTGATTCAGGCACCGAGTAAGAAGAAAATTTTGAGAAATACAGATGCCAAGTCACAATATAGAAGATAGTATATGCCAAGCATTAAAGACTTTAGATTCCAAGTGGGACAATTTTGACATAATTGTTTGTAATGGCGCAAACTACTATGTAAACCATTTTTGAGTCAAGTAAAGATTAAATTATGATATTTTTGAGATAAGGACCAATCTTAATTTGGATTCATAATGCAATTACATGTAGCCAATCAGAAAAAGTGAAGGTTTAAGTAGAAAAATGGATGAATCATAGTCGTTGATTCATATCTAACCCTAAGTCATCTAAGTCTTCTAAAGGAGGACAAACCCTAGACTCTCAAGATTACATAAAGGTGTATGAAGGAGTGAAGAGCGAAGTTTGCATGCACAAAAAGAGAATTCATGGTGGCTAAGTGGTCAGGATTTGAGATTACATTACAGAATTAGTTAAAGGAGAACAAACGAAGAGAAAAGCATACATCAAAGAGAAATCCGATCAAGAAGGATTGAGAATACATTAGTTTAGAGGTGTTTTTTTTATCAATCAATCAAGTTGTAACCACAAGAACATTTTTGAATCATTCTAGTAGGTAAATTAGTTAATTCTCTTAACAGAGTAGTCCTAATAGGCTATCCTAAAATCGTATAACAAGGTGCTTAATTGTGAGATATAGTCCTTTAGCAATGTACATTTCTACTAGGGTGTTGATATCCTTTAACAGGTGAGATCTAACAGTCTTTGTAAGCCTTTATTAGGGAAAACCTTTCATAGGGTAGATCATGTCTCATAATCAAACATTGTAACCTTCATTAGATACACATTATTATTGCAGTAGTGAAGATTTTTGGGTTTCATCCCCACCCCAGTTTTACCTTCTCATTGGAGGGTTTCTTAGTAATCATATTTGGTGTCATATGTGTGCAAATGCTTATGTTTACATGATTTAGATGTACATGCTTTAGATTTTATTTTAGTTTACTTATTGAATGTATGAGATGGATGTGTGGTGAAAGTTTTTATGGGTCAAAGTTTAAACTACTGATTCACCCCCACTCTCAGAAGTTTACCTTTCCTATTGTAATTTCAAGAATTGATATCCAAAATTTGTTCTCTGAAAGAGATAGTTTGCATATTTGAGGAAAGATCTAGAAATGGAAGCTTATGACTTGGGAAAGATTATTGAGAATCAAGAAATTAAAATTCAACTCACTCTGCATCAACTAAATGAAGCAAGAGAAGAACTAAACAAAACCTTGAAGAGAAGGAAGGAAATTTTTATTGTGTAGAATGACATAGTACAAAGAGATGGACACTAATAAGTTATTTGTTGATAGAGACTCTAATGAATTTGATGCAACAATTGCAGATCTAATGGAAAAGAATAGAGCCTAAGCTAAGGAAATAAAAAATATCAAGTACAGAAAGAATCACAAGCCATACTACTTCATGAAGTGACTGAACAAAAGAAGAAATCTATGGAAGACAAAGCCATGATTGAAGAAGACAAAAGAGTCTTATCCAATACAGTGGAAGAGAAATCATCAGAGCTAACCAAGATTTACAGCATGCAATTGGCTATTTTTAGTCAAATAATGAATGCCAACTATGAGAAGAATGTCAAGGACATTGAGATAACAACATTGTAGTTGCAAAATGAGAAATTGCAAAGTGACCTAAAAAGGGAAAAGGAATTTATTGAAAGTTTCAATAAACCAATTGAAGCCATCAAATACTTTGAGCAATTATTAAGATCCCTTAGACCTAACAATGACACATTTGGACTGGGATACACAAGTAGTGAAGAAGGAGAGTCATCCAAAAGTGTTGAGGAAATGAGCAATAAAGCTAAGAATTCTAAAACTACTTGTCATCATTGTGGTAAGATAGGACATACTAGTATTGTGTGTAGGAGAAAAACTACAAACCAAAATTTCAAGCATAAGAACATGGTTCACTATCATAAGTGCAACAAACAAGGTCATCAGGCATATGAATTTAGAACCAAGACCATGCACACACAAAGATTTGAAGGATATTGCTATAACTATCAGAAGTATGGGCATAGAGCTTTTGAGTGTAGATCCAAACCCATGTGGTCATCAAATAGGCAAACAAAGGTAAGAAACAATCACAACTCTTATAACTGGGATTATAATACAAGATATAACTATCATTATTGTCAAGAATATGGACATGTTCTTGAAAATTATATTAGGACACACTTCAAAGGTGACTATAAAAGGTGGTTGAGTCAAACCACATGTTTTAGTTGTTTGAAGACTAGTCACATCAGTAGATATTGCCCAACAAAATAAAAGGCATCGAGTTGTGATTTTGATGAAGGTAAAGGCAAGGCAGATGTTGAAAATGTTAGAAATGAAATGAACAAAACATGGAAGAAGAAAGATGATTTTAGCAAATCAAATGGAGAAGGGATCACTTCACCCAATGGGTGAACTGATCAAAACTCATCAAACTAAGCAACCAAGAGGTATGTGGGACAGATATTTAAAATTTATATCATACATTAGTTCCAAAAGGATTTAGTCCTAAAAAGATTACAATAGCATGAGCAAAGATGAAAGATGTTATTAGGAATCTAAGGAAAATCTTTAAGTTTTTCAAGTTACTACCAAGCATGAAAAGTTTCCTATATGTGTTGAGTGAAATGCTAGAGGATGTCGAGCTAATAGACTGGCTAATTGATATTGAGCTCTTAATGGATGTCAAGCTCATGAAATGCTAATGGATTCCAAGCGAGTCTAAAATTGGTTGATGTCGAGCTTACAGTAGTGTAAGAACTCAACATTAATTACGGGTCTTCAAAAGGGTATTTGATCAATTTTAACTCATTTTACATCATTTCAAAATTGAAAAAGAGTAAGAAGAGGAAGAGGCAATCTAGAAATTCATCCAAAGTGATTGAATAAGATTTTTCCAGTGATTGAACACCATTTTGTTAGATCTTGCATGGTATTTGCCAAGTGTCGAGTTACGCTGTTTATATTTTTGTAAACACTAGTTTCACATAATGGCATATAGTTCAAAGCATGTAGAGGGTAAGGAGGTTTTGAATGTGTAATTGGTTAGTAATGAGGTTAAGAAACCAATATTCAAATCCATTCTAGACATTTCTTACAAATTGTTGGAGTTGAGGAAAGCCAACTCCGAAGACGCCAAGATCACCTGCATGCGAACCTGTCAAAGAGAAGCCATAGAAGGGGAGGAGCATGGAGCACGGGCAAAAACCCTAAATGAACATGAGAGCCAAAAATGCAAACACAATAAGAAATGTATTTACAATAAGAAATGGCTTTCGATATGTTGATGTGAAGATATATTAAATTACAATGAGAGAGAGCCCGAATATAAAGAGCTCCAGGAAGCTTGTAGAACAAGCTGGAAGGAGGTAGAGGACAAAAATGACAACTCAGCACATATCCACAAAAAGTGGAATATGCTAAAAAAGGAGAAAACTCCCGAGTTGTCAACAACTAACCACTACATGCATTAAATATGAAATATTAAATAAATGCATGACCTAAGTAAGCTTAAGCAATAGAATAAATAATTAAATATTAATTATTTACTCTAACACCCCCCCTTAAGTGCAACTTAGGGAAATGCCTTAAGCTCACAAAGCTAAGATGAAATGCATAATGGGTCCCGGCAACGAGGCCATTTTAGGTACCCAAGTACAATGCAAGAAGAATGCAACCTCTGCAAGCGAGGAAAGAGAGAAAACCACATGGGAAAAACCCTCCCCCAAAAAGAGGTAAGAACCCAGTGAAGAGCTGAAGAGGTCTCCAACTAGGGAAATTGTCCCCTAAAACAGGAACAAAGAATGATCATGAAGAAGCAGCATCACTGAAGCATGAAGAATCGCAAATTTGCCAAACTGTTGATCTGAAGAAACCTCCATGGAAGAAGAAGGCACGAGCCGAGCATGTCTATATGGTAGATGATCCATCTCACCGAAATGCATAGGTAGCCAGCCATTGCAATCGCCTTGTATATAGGATCAACCACTAAATACATAGTTCACACTATCGAACCATCGAACCATGGATGCATTAGAACACAGCATAATCCCCCCTTAATGCAGACGGGGTGTGATGACAGGCAACTGAGAAGGTGAGCCAAATCTTCTGCAAACGAACCAAGAACGAGGAGAGAGGAAAAGAAGTACAGACACCGATAAAGACACGGTCTAACTGACTCTGCATGGGCTAATGTCGTGGAAGGGACACTCACTTGACAAAGGGAGAATGCCTAAAACAGCAAACAAATAATCCCCCCCATGGTGCTTTATGAAATAGTGCATGCACACCTGACTCAAAACAACGTTCATGACTCCCAGAATACAAAAGTGACAGTTTATCCCAGTGCGAAATAGAAAAGTGCTTCAAAAGGATAGCTACAATGATCAGAACTGAAAAAGAGCTGCAACAAAAGAAAGTACAGCTGAAAAGAAAGCAAACCATGCCAGGAAAATGATTCTCGGGCCTAAAACACTCAAAATATCTACCATAGAGTAAAAATGCCAAAACTATGATAGAAAGAGAAGAGGCCAAAAGTGAGAAAAAAAGATGACAGTTCTGAAAAGTACACAGAACCAGCTTTCCAGAAATATAAGGTTTTCCAAAAACAGACATGGGACGCAAAAGATATGCATGCCGGAGTCAAAAACAGAACTTCGGACTTTAACTGAAAAAACAAGCAATAAAAACGCATCAAAACCTAAAAATACCTACACCAAAATCTCCGTCTCGGAACCAGCTTTCCGGCGCTTCTTTCGGATCGGAAAAATACCTCCGTATGCAAGAGTTATGGCCAAAAAACCACAAGTAGGTCCAAAAGAGAACTTGAAGGAGAGTGCAAGCAAGGTTGATGACATAGGGATGACGTCATGCTGACGTCAGCAGATCCTGCAATTTAAATTGACGGCCCGTCAGTCATCGCAGCAAAAAAGAGAGCCACGTGGCAGCTGACGTGGCAGGGGTGACGTGGCGGGTCCACGTGGCAAGGTGCCACGTGGCGTCCATGCCACGTGTCACCCCCGCAGTGGCCACAGAATCCTGACGGGCTGCAGAGTTGGCGCTGACTGGAGCTATACAGCTGGCAGGCGGAGGCCTGGCGGAGGTGGCCGCAGGGGCGGCGGAGGCAGAGGAGCCGCCGGCGGAGGGCGGCGGACGGGCGGCGGGCTGGAGAGGCGCCGCCGGTGGAGGGCGGCGACCAGGAGGCGGCCGGGCCGCGGTGGTTAGCGGGCGGCGCTGCCTGCTGCGGCCGCTGCGGGCAGTGCGCGGGTGGCGTGGTGGCGGCCCCGCGGTGGCGCGGCGGCGGTGCGCTCGGAAACCCGCTTTTTTAAAAAAAAAATTTAACGCTCTGCGTCCGTACGATCCGTACAGCAGCGGCCCTGGAAGCCTCAAAAAATCGCCAAAATTGCCCTGTCTCCAAAAACGAAAAGCTTTATATGAATCCTAACTGCAAATGGCCTTCCGGATCCAATGGTGATGTCCGTTCGGGCCCAAAGTGCTCCAAAAATTGCTGATCCCCTGATTTGAAGAAAAATTGCACAAACAAACTAGGGTTTGTGACTTCAAATCACGGCTTCAAAATTTCTTCAACGAAGCTGCAGCAGGAAGGCTCTGATACCATGTTGGAGTTGAGGAAAGCCAACTCCGAAGACGCCAAGATCACCTGCATGCGAACCTGTCAAAGAGAAGCCATAGAAGGGGAGGAGCATGGAGCACGGGCAAAAACCCTAAACGAACATGAGAGCCAAAAATGCAAACACAATAAGAAATGTATTTACAATAAGAAATGGCTTTCGATATGTTGATGTGAAGATATATTAAATTACAATGAGAGAGAGCCCGAATATAAAGAGCTCCAGGAAGCTTGTAGAACAAGCTGGAAGGAGGTAGAGGACAAAAATGACAACTCAGCACATATCCACAAAAAGTGGAATATGCTAAAAAAGGAGAAAACTCCCGAGTTGTCAACAACTAACCACTACATGCATTAAATATGAAATATTAAATAAATGCATGACCTAAGTAAGCTTAAGCAATAGAATAAATAATTAAATATTAATTATTTACTCTAACACAAATAAGATCCCTCCAATGCATTATCCATGATACCATTGAATGTTTTAATGGTTCAAGATGTTAGGAAATGTTGCAATTACAAAATTGGTAGCATTGGTGATAGGATATTAGGCAAGAATATGAAAAAATTTGTGAGAATGGTGTGTTAAAGGAAGAATTCAAAAATGTAGAAAAGAAAGGGTTAAATTGTAACCTAGATTTACTGAATGTGTTCAAAATAGAATGGATAAGAATTGTATTAAGCAAGATACGTGATAGTTCACTATGGCTAGATAGTGGATCCATCAAGATAATAGAAAGGATAATCCATAGAGTAATAGGGTATCCAACCCTAGATCGGCCTAAGACATTGAGGAATGATTCAAAAGAGGTTATTGAGAAGAACATAGGAGCCATGTGGAATAAAAGAGGAATGACAATTGACAACATTAATTAGCAATTGATAGAATTTGCAATAAGGATTATTTCACATAAGTTTTACCAATCTAGTAGATTAAAGAATGTTCCCTCTATTGTAGTGGATGTAGGTTATAAGGTTGATAAGAAAAATCACACATATGATCTTACAGAGCTACAATTACAACAATTGGTTAAGAACCTAGGAGCAATAAGAAAGACTAAGAGTGCTCAATATAAATTTGATTCTATTCCTATATGTATGTTCTTTTATGCTCAAAACACTTTTCCTACATTTGGCATAGTTGCATGGAAAAAAAATAGGTCAGTGGTAGTATAGGTTGTTGAATTCATTGAATAATTGGGTGCGAATTTTGATCTTATGACGACAAGTTACTTTGAAGACTTTAAGAAATCAATGAAGAAAAGATTGAGAATTCCAATATCACTAGTGGAAAAGCATTATGATGATATTTGTTTCCTAGTGGATGCTGACTATACATTTGTTCAAGCTACTACTCCAAGGGTAAGATGGTTGAGACCATTAGGATATGAAATAAATGTAGATGTGGCCTCTGCAACTATTACAACTTTACTAGTAGAAGATGTAGAAAATAATACCAAGGCATTTGGAAATTATCAAATGGAAAAATCCAAAATCATAATGGAACTAAATATTGGACCTCTGTTATAAGGAAGAAGGGTAAGTTGGTGAAGAAACTAAAAGCCAAATTTGGTGAAGGTGCTGAGCAAGAAGAAGATGAGGAAGAAGAGGATGAAGAGGAAGAAGACATCTAGAAATGAGCATCACTAGAACTTACATAAGGAATGGAAGAAGATCAATTAGAGGAGGAGACAAAAGTTGTTGAAGGTGTCAAGGGAGAAGAAGCCAAGGAAGCATGTACTCCCACTTGTATATGAGCAATGTTAGTATGCTAATAGAAACCAAATTTAAATAAAGCTTCTACAAACTAAACAAAATTCATAAACTTCAAGATAGACTAAGATGAGCTCTCAATTGAGAATATGAGCCATTAATGGGTTCTCTCAATGAGAAGCTCTCTTGTTGAGTAGATTTGTCTAAATAGATAGGATGTATGCTCAAGCTTTATGCTTCAAAAAGGGCTTCAAATGGAGTTAGAATTTGGGTGTGAGTGTATGGTTTTGATGTAAAATGGCTTCTTAAAATGGCATTATGACTTTACTTCATGGATTGTGTTGTTTTGCAAAGGGTAAGGATCCAATTTATAGGCAAGAGGCTTCAGGGATTCAGGGCTAAGATGCAAGGATGGGGAAAAGCTCATGGAGGGCTCAAATTGCATGAGAGGAGAGCACATGGATTGTGCTTCCTTACAGCCAATCAGGGAGTGACACATGTCATAGGGTGAGAGGATGGAGGAAAGGGGAAGGATGAGTCAACAAAGGAGGCTCAAGGGATAAAATCTTCATAAAGACCCTCATAATGGCTTGTAAGAGCAATGAAAGGGCTTTGGAAGAGTCATTTATGGCCTAGTGGGCTTCATAAAGTTTTATGGTTGGGATATTTTGAGGGAGATGAGAGGAATTTCGACTTGGGCTTGATTAGGAAGGTTTTAAGCTTGCTTAGGCTTGTGCAAATGATTAGAGGATGGATTAGGATGGTTTAGGATTAGCTTAGGGATAGGCAAGTGGATGGCATTTAATGAGGGTGGGTGAAGGAGGAGATATTTGTTAACTTTGGCTTGGGTTAGTAAGTTTTAACCCATGTTTAGAGAATGTGACAAGGTTAGGAGGGGATTAGGATTAGGTTTAAAGACATCTTCTAGAAGAGTCTAGACTTTGGATGAGGATAAAGACTTTCTAGAATAGTCTAGAACTTCCTAGGATGAGGATGAAGACTTTCTAGAAGAGTCTAGAACTTCTTAGGATGAGGATAAATTAGATTTTTAAGAAATAAATAAAGTTTTATTTATTTCAAGGGTTTGGGTTGAGGAGATATTTATTAAAAAAAAATTAATAAACATGAGGATTAGTATTTAATCTTAATTAAATATTTTGAGTTGGGATTAGGGGTAGGAAATGATGGGATTAGCCTTTAATCAAAATTAAAGAAGGATTAGAAGATTTTGGAAGAGGTTAGTGGTCTTAAGGAAATTGGCCAAGTTTTGGGCAAAAAATAAATTTTTTATTTATTTTGAGTTTTTTTGTCAATTTATTAATTAAATAATTAATAAATAAGGAAATAATGTTTAAATAAGATTTAAACATTTTTGGGAGGGATTTCTTAATTAAATATTTTTAATTAAGATAAAGGGATTTAATGGCATAAAAATAAATTAATTAAATAATTAATTAATTAATTAATTAATGATGATGTCATCAGGAATTTTTTAGAAAATAAAAATACTTTATTTTCTAAAAGTTTTTAGGTGTCTACACCACTGATCAAAAGAAGAGAAAGGCCAAGGCACAACCTGTGACAAGGTCTAAGAAAACTACTAAACCAAGCTAGCCAAAACCAATTGCACCTACTAAAAGGGATAGTGCATGTGTGACTACTCAAAAAGCTAAGGAGAAAGTCTTGGGAAACTAGTAGAGTAGGAAGGAGGAGCTCAGAAAAAGCCAAGGAGGAAATAAATTACACAAGCTAAATTTGATGAGGAGAAAACAAAATTAGATGACAATACCCAATTCAAAGTGGTGAGTCGCAATCCATTATCAGACCTAGAGAATCTATGTGAAAATGTTAAAAATAATGTAGACTTGTTAGGATTTTCTCATGTTGATTTTTATAACTTTGATAAAGTAGAAAAAAATCAAGTGGAGGAAGCTATATATATGCCATGATGACAAATTTTAAGAAAGCCCCACTAGAAATTGCTAACTCTATGCCTAAAAGTTTATATAAGATATTTGAGTAGAAGTGGCATTTTTTCTTGAATCTAGAACGATAGACAAGGGAACCTTCACTTGCACAAGTCATGCCTAAACTTAGTAAGAAAAAAATTTCTTAGGCTATGAAGAAATATGCAGTTAGGTTTGTACCTAAATATAGAGCCTTTAGCATACTACAAAACAATATTGAAGATGTTGTGAAGAAGTCCACACAGATGTGGAAGATAACATATGGAATTGCAATAGTAAAGGAAGGAGAATAGGAACCCATAAAGGTTAAAGATGATGAGGAATATGATAACAATGAAGATACAATTGAGGGAGGGACATAAATGAAAGTAGATGACAAGGCAACAGTTGAAGTAGAGCATCAAGAAGAACCAAGTGTACTAGATACACAATTGCCTAATGTCAGCCTCCAACATGTAACAAGTGAAAATAATGAAATAGTAATAGTAAAGGATGTTTCTAATCTCATAGGTCAGAACATCAATCCCCTTATAGAGGAAGATCTCAAAAAGATACTTGATTAGTCTACACTATAGGCTAAATTATGTGATAATCCTATTTTGGTGAGTGTACATGAACTAAAGAAAATAGTGACTGATACTCCAAGGGAAGAGGTGAATACACAAGAACCACCTACTATCACCCCTCAATTCACTCTTGTACAACCTTTGGATAAAGTACCTGAAGCTACACCAGAAAAGGTTGATACAATTGATAAGGTTGATATAGTTGAGAAGAATATAGTGGAAGCATAGGCCACTACCAAAGAACAAAGTCAAACAGGTCAGATAATCTTATCTGCACCTACAACACAAGTACAAGGTGCATCAAAATGCATTGTGGTAGAATAGGACAAGCATGAAGAGACTAAGTTGACACTAGAGGTGATGGAGTGAGTAGCAAGTCAAGCACTGGTAACACCTTCAAGTCATACTCTTTAGAAGCCAAGCATACATGCAATACCATTGTAGATCTTAGTGCCAAGTCCTAGTTTATTAAAGGCAAAAGAAGTGATACAATATGGAGATGTAAGCCTTGATGAAGAGATTTTGTTACCAAAGTATAATTATGACACAATGACAATTGGGTAGATGGGCATAGTCCAAGAAGCCCTAGCCAGAAAGAAGCATCAAGAACTGCTCATAAGGGAGCATAGTAAGAAATAGGAATTGTTGTACATTAGACATATTTTTAGATATATTTAGTCTTCCTACTCCAGATGAGACCCAACCACTCATTGAACAAATGACAAACATAATGGAAAAGGTTAGTTATGTAGACCTTTATACAAAATGCTAAATTTTTAGAATGCTCTAAAAAGAAATTTTAGAATAAAGTGAATGAGAAAATATCAGGTGACATAGCACTCACACAAGTTGCATTGGAAACAAAGGTAGAAAGTGTGGAGAAGGTACTTGATAATATTTTCTCATTGTACACTAAATTTTGCAATCCAACACTTCACATAAGAGACAAGAAGTCACATTTTGAGTTTGGAAAGTAAAATAAATATAGGTGCAAAATTACCTATGACACTAGCTCAAAGTGAGAAGCACTTTAGAACTTTGCTAGAAACTCAGACTTAGTTAGCAACATTATCTACAGATAAAGCCAATATAAGGGAAAAACTAATTAGCATCCAAACAACATTGACCATACACATGGAAATTTTGCACCAAGAATTAAGCTATGTTGAAACACTTATGAAGAAAGACCCCTATTGTTCAACATTAGATGGACTAGTCCACCTTGCTACAAAGCTAGCCATCCAAATCAAGTCTTTGGATGTAGCATGTGAATATTGGGATGAAACTCTCAAGATAATACTAGAAGTCCATAAATCCTTTCTAGACAAACACACTATCAGTGTGTAGCCCATTGACATAAGTGTCAAAAAAGGGGAGTTAGTTTGGGGAAGATTAAAATTTTGGGAGATATAGAATTTTGGGGAGATAGAGAGAAGAATGGGGGACAATAAGAAAAGGGACGGAGAAAAAGACAAAATAAGAAAAGGGAGAGCAAGCAAAGAACAACACAAAGTCAAAGAGTATCAGTTGAGATGCATTTACTCAACAAGAGTATAAAATTATGAGTGCAAAATAGACTTACCAACTCAGGGGGAGTTATCAAATTTTGAGTTATATGAATTGTTACAAAATTTTGAAATAAGTTGAATAAGATGTATGTTATGCTTGTAAGATTAATGATATCAATGCATGACCAAGTGGCTTTGATGCTCATGTCAAGATTGTTGATCTTAGATTGGTTTTGACAAGTGAGTGTCTATACATTTAAGTCATTTACTTAGTTCATACTGAAAAAGTAATACATTCTGACCACAACATGTATAAAATAGAGCATGCCAAGTCCATAGTGAGTGCTGAGCCACTCATGTGCCAAGTCACTCAAGTGCTAAGTAGGCAACGTATGCCAAGTAATATAAATGTCAAGTCACCATATAAAAGATAGTATATGCTGAGCATCAGAGACTTTAGATGCTGAGTGAGATAGTTTAGACATGGTTATTTGTAATGGCACAAACTACTATGTAAACCATTTTTGAGATGACTAAAGCTTGAATTATGATATTTTGGAGATAATGATGAATCTTAAGTTGGATTTCCAATGCAATTAAATGTAGCCAATTAGAAAAAGTGAAGGTTTAAGTGACAAATTGGATTGATTCATACCCAACCCTAAGTCACCTAAGTCTTCTTAAGGTGGACAAACCCAAAACTCTGAAGACTGCGTAAAGGTGTATGGAGCTAGAGAGAAGTTTGCATGTGCAAACAAAGAATTCATGGTGGTTAAGGAGTTATGATCTGAGATTGCATTTTAGAATTAATTAAAGGATTATAGAGGAAGAGAAGAGCATGAAGAAAAAGGACATCTAATCACAAAGGATGAATAATACATCAGTTTAGATGTGACCTGTCATCAAGCAATCATGAGTTAACCATATGACCATTGTTGAATCATTCTAGTAGGTGAATTAGTTAAATCTCTTAACAAAATAGTCCTAATAAACTATCTTGAAATCCTCTAAGAAGGAGCTTACTTAAATTGTGAGTTAAAGTCCTTTAGCAAGGCACACTTCTAACAAGGTGTTGATATCCTTTAACAAGGTGAGACCTAACAGTCTTTATAAGCCTTAAATAGGGTAAACCTTTCATGGGGCAGATCATGTCTCATGATCAAACATTGTAACCTTCATCGGATACACTTTATTACTATAGTAGTGAAGATTTATCGATTTCATCCCCACCCCAGTTTTACCTTCTCATTGGAGGGTTTCTGAGTAATCATATTTGGTGTCATATGTATGTGAATGGTTATATGTTTACATGATTTAAGTGTACATGCTTTACATGTTATTTCAATTTACTTATTGAATGTATGAGATGGATGTTCAATGAAAGTTTTTATGGGTCAAAGTTTAAACTATTGATTCAACCCCCCCAAAAGTTTAGCTTTCCTATTGTAACTCCAACAATGAAATTGAGGAAGAGAAAGAAGTAGAGGAGCTTGCAAAGGAAGAATAATATAAGGAGGAGGAGCCACCCAATATGAAAGGGAATTTTATCATAACTAAATCTAAAAAGTCATCCCTTGCTATGTTCACTAGAAAATCAACAAAAGTTAAGAAGAAACTCAAATTGGGTGATGATCATCAAGAAGAAGATCAAAAAATAACATTCAAGAGATCAATGCTCACCTTTGAAAATAATATTGAAAAGAATTCAAGATGGTGGAGGTATGTCAAATTTCAAATTTTTAGAAAATGAAACAAGGACCAATGTAGAGAAAAAACAAATCAAAGAAGCCCTAGTGGCTAAAATGGAAAAATAGAAGTACTCCCTAGAGGAACTAACAAAGCAATTTCCTAATATCCTATTGCATATAGCAACAGATCATTGGGAGGATGCATTAAATATTTTGAGGGACATTAGAAAAAAAACCTTGAGACAACTTATGTTGAGTCTATCTAACAAGGAAGTGAAGGAATTATTGAAGGAGAATGAAACAAAGCTAACCCCTAGATTCAATGCATTCCTGAGATTCAATCCATTCATGATCATGTCAAAAGACATTGAATCATTTGTAAAGTATAACATAATTCCATGGAAACACATCTATGGGTTGCAAAAACCTACTAAAGAGGTTGTGAAATTAGATGATGAAGAAGGTGTTGAGAAAGATGATGAAGAAATAAATGATGATGACATTGATGAAATTGACAATGTATAAGGACAAAGAGGATCAAGAAGTAATAAAGTAGATCTTCTTGAAATTCAGAGTATTGAAGACTTAGATCCTAAAAAGATAGTAGTAGAGGTAATGGCCTCCCTCCCTCTCTCTCCAAGAAAAACCTTAGAACAATCTAGCTCAAAGAAGGCTGCTACTTTGTTAGTTGAGGTAAACACTACTTCACTAAACACCCAACTAACCATTGGAGAAATACTAAGTGCAATGTTGAGTGAAGTTTCCATCAGTTCATCTACTGAGAAACAAGCTTAAATCATCTTAGCATTAGAGTCACAACTAACATCAATAATTTTTCCTATTATAACTGATGTTGATACTATTTCTACTATTGTTACTTTATTAAGTGCATTTACAATGAGTCTAATGATAGTTGAGGTTAATTGATCGAGAACTGAAGTTTTGAAGAAAGAGAAGGAAATTATTGCTTTAGTTATTCATAAGGAAAAGGGTAAAGAGGTGTAAGCCTCTACTAAAGAAATTGATCTAGAGGAGGACAATGTAATACTTGATTGGGATCTTTCTAATTTGACTCCTGGTCAAATGGATACCCTTGGTGAGTTGTGGAAGAAGAGGGCCAAATAGAAAAAGCTCAAAGAGGAGAAGAAAAAGAAGAATTAAGTGCTTATAGATATCAAGGGCATATTCATTGATGCACTAAATATTGAGGTTGATGATAAACAACCAATTTTGGATCAACTTGTTGACATTGTTCAAAAGTATAATGAGGAAATGGATGGTCAAGAAAAAATTCTAAAAAGGGTAGAAAGGAAGTTTGAAAATAAAGTTTTGGAGAAGGTAGCTCAAAAGATTGTTATTGACCAAGTAGAATTATCTACCATTCCTATTACATTTAAAGATTCTATTAATAATTTTGTTGCTTTATTTGTGAAATTGAGTAATACATCTAAATTCACCAAGGAAATAAAAGAAAAAATGTCTAACATAGATGCTGACATGAGGGAAAGTGCACATCAATTGTTGATTCTAGCTATAGCTCTTCACATTTTATAAAAATCAGATATCTAACAGATCTCTAGGTAGAATTGTTGAGGGAAGAAGCCAACATAAGGGTTGCACTAATAGAAATATAGGGCATGATACTTCCCAAAATGGATGCATTGAAAAATCATATTACACATGCAAAGACATTAATCCATGAGAACAATTTCTCTATAGCTGATCACATGATTAAACTTTTAGTAAAGGTGTAGACAGCTTTGCACGCATCAATTTTTTTGCAAGAGAATTAGGAGAAGACAATAATTTTTTTATTTTAAAGGTACATAGTGATTTCCTTTTAGATTTTGGTGTTACCTTGTAGCCATGCATTTTTTTTGCATTTGTGTCAAAAAAGGAGAAATTGAGAATAGTTTATCATATACAAGGGGGAATATAGAATGTATATCATATGTAAATCAAGAGGGAATGTATATATACAAGAAGGAAATAGATGTATATACAAAGCATAAAATATGTTTACAAAAACAATTTTGACAAATCAAAAAGTAAGTTAGAGGTTATCAAGTAGCAACAACAGTATACAACAGTCAAAACTGAGTTATAAATGCTTACATCTTTATAGGGGGAGTTTTGATTTATATTTTGAGTATTCAATATTTTAGTATGATAAGTGTTTTTATTTCCAATGCCAAAGGAGGAAATTGTTGACCTAATGGTCAAATCATTTTTCTATTACTGACTTAACACTTAGTCAGTTGGTTACATTTCTACTGATCTCTATAGTTATTGCTGAGCTTATCATACTACTAGTAGTGGAAACCATGTGTTTTAGTTGCTACCGAGCCAATTAGGCTTATTGCAGTTCATGCCAAACATCATAATGTCTACCGAGCATCTAAGACATAATATAGTGTTTGCTGAGGTTTATAATATTTATCAAGTATCTGAGGTAGAGTGTAGTACTAACGAAGCTCTATAGTGTCTACTAAGATGGTAGTGTGAACCAAGTAAACAAAGGTAGTGTTGACTGATCCATGCAGCGTCAACCGAGTACTTCAATATCTATTGAGTTCTTTAATGTTCATTGATTCATCTAGTGCTAACCAAGTTCCTATTACTCAAAGTGATCACTATGGATCGAGCATCTATGTCAACTAAGTAAAAAAGCTTTCTAAGTGTGGACAAGTATTGTTGAGTGTTAGAACATCACTTGAGTGGTCTTTAGAACCAAAGTTATAATAGTGAGCCAAATTTGTGAAGATTGTTTGAATTTGGTATTGTAGCTAACTTTAGAAGGCAATTAATTGGATTGATATATATATGTAATATATCTTTTCATATCTAAAGAGATATAACATGGAAGTGAATCAAGCAAGTAGTATAAGTGTGAATTAAGAAGTCTATAAGAAGTATAAGGAAAAATAGATTCTTACCTATCATAGTCAGGTAATCATTGTATTTCAAAGGAATCTCATTTAGTAAACTGAGTTGTAGATTAAGGCTCAACCACTAATTCAACCTAGCAGGTGCATTAGCCAAATCCTTTAACAAGGTAGATTTAATAGTCTTTTCCAAGTCTCCTAAAACAAGACATACTTCATTGTATGTTGTAAATCCTTTCACGAGGTGGACCTAATAGTCCTTATTGCTCCTAACAGGGAAGATTATCAGAGTGATCAATTGTTACAAGCTTTAACTAGAGAAAAATTTATACTTCAGTAATAAAGCTTACAGATATCATCTCCACCTAGTTCTACTTTCAATTTGGAAGGTTTCTCGGTTACCAAATATTGTGTCAAGTGTTACAAATGTTTTATTGCTTTCAGTATTTCATGCATGTAATTAGATCAGATTATACAATGAATGTTTAATTGGTGAATAAAAGTTAAATTTTTATTGGTTCCTGATTCCTCCTACACCCACCCCCTCCCCCTCCCCTCAATCACCTAGTCTATACTACATTTCTAATAATAACATTATTCGATAATAGTTCATAAATTGAATCAGAAGCATTTGATATTCCACAACATGATTGGTTTGTTGTTGTTGATATGAAGATAAAAAATGATTACCAATGTTAAATAAATGACCAAAGGACAACTTAAAGTTGATTTTACTAAAGAAGGTAGGGATTATATACACTTTTGAATATGGTTTGTGGATTTCCTTGTGCAACTTATTTTGAGCCATGGATTCTTTATTTTATCAATGAAATTTGGAAAAGGAAACAATTTGACTAGGCATCCATTATCAAAAAATTCTTGGATGAACAATTCATTCATGTTATTTGGTGGCTTTGAAAAACACATTTTTGCAATTGAGTAAGAATGAAAAGTTCGAAGTGGTTCAACCAAGAATTTACAATTGTTATCCTTAATCAGAAACGATCAAAAGTGCTTTTTTTTTTGTAGAATCAATGATGGTTTCACTTTCAATACAATATGAAAACTTCATGAAGAAATGGAAAGAAGGATATCCAATGAGTTTGGTGATGAAATAGAAAAATATGGAAATAGGTACATCCAATTTTTAACTTTCACTTAAATAAGGGTTTGTGACTTCCATTCTTATAATTGGAAGTTTCCATGTTACCCTTTTGATAAATGATTACTTCTAGAGTTGTGTAGAAAATTTTTTTAAAGTAACAAGACAACTAGGGGATCAATGCCTAAATGTATTTTAGTTTCCAATAACTATTGGCAACTACACTTGTGTTGATCTAGAAGTTGCTCAAACTATAGAAATAGATGTCGGTCATGTTTGGATTAATACTTTTGGTGATGTGAAACATAAATTTGATATAATGGGAAAGATATATGCATTTGTAAATTGAAGTTACAAACACCACTGAACTTTAAAGGACCACTGGGAAAATTGTGTAAATGAAAAATATATTAAAAAGAGGGCTTATTGTAGATTTTCAATAGAATTGATGGGATCTTGAAAAAATATAACATTCCACAAGATATCAAAGAATATGGGAATCAATTGAATCCATTCTATGAAACGAAGAATATTTCTGGTCTCCAATTTGATCTAGTTGACTAGTATCCTCATGGAGAAGCTTCAATTGAAAATTGAACAATGTATGTCATATTTATGTCAATAGAATGGCTCAAAAAACCATATACATTACTTCTAATGCACTTAGTATCTCACACATTTAAATATCATATCATAAATTGCACAAATACAATGGATTTAGTGATAAATGATGTCACATTGGACCCAATTATGACTTCACATGAAATTATTAGTGTTAGCCATGATTTTATTATAAATGCTGACAATATAGACTTTGACAAAGGTTGTTCATCTCCTATTGAAGTAGAAATTAGTGATATGACCTATGATGCTCCAAAGAAAGATAAAAAATTTCATGTTGAATTCACACAAAATGTTGAATAGACATGCAATTCATCTCTTGTGGATCCATATGAATGTGTACAATGTTCTTTATAGTTTCCCAAGGAATATGTATTTCTTTCAGATAAAAACAATGAAGATGGAATACACATTGCATTTATAGGATAAAGAAATGATTTGGAAATGTTGCATATTCATATGATTTGAAAGATAGTTAAACAATTTAAAACTATTCTTGGGAAGATACTTATGGCATGAGAAATTGATGACACAAACATTGGGGTACTTGATTTCTTAAATGACAAAATTCATATTCATAACTATTTCCAAATATTTCAATGCAATTTCTTTGAGTCACTGCACCACAAACATCATCTTCATTTTGTTTACTTGGACTTTCATCCATAGGATTTAATCGTGCAATGCTTTTCAATGCATCGTGATCATTTTCAACCCCTGATGTAGTTGTCACACTATTGTTATGGACTTGTATTTCATAAATATTATCTAGATTCTTCTTGTAGCATCTCATTACCTGTCTTTTTTGTTTATATCAAGATATTGATTTTCCCTTTTAGTTTCATTCATTTCACTTTGTTGTCTTTTTCTATAATCTATTTGATATTGCTTCCTACAATCCATTCTCTCCTAAAGAGATGGAATATTGAAAATTCTATTAATATTTTCCACATCATTCTCTACTCCAAGTGGTGCTTGTTTTGGATGTAGTTGAGGTTCTGTCATGTCCAAATTTCTATTTGAGATATTTTGATATTCTATTTCTTCTATTGTTCTTTGCTCCATGTCTCCATTATTATGCTCATTTTCTTATAGACTATAGTCAGTGCAATTTTATCTTCTTCTTTTTCATCTATTTCTTCAAGATGACATGATCTATACTCCATTTGATCTTGAGATATTTGAAGCATTTCAAACTCCATAGAATGAAATTTATAACATGTAGTTAAAATTTGTTATTCATTTTCAACTTGTGGTTGTCTATATTGTTATGAAACTGGTGGACTACCTAAATTATTTGTAATCCCTACAACTTTCTGTTGATTATGTATTTCTATATCCATCATGTATTTTTCTTTTTCTACCATATCTCTCTTTTATTTTTTCATTATGCAATAGTCATTGTTTCTCCCTTTCTACATCTTCCATCTTTTATTTTTGTCTATGTCTATATTCTCTTTGATATTCTCTTTTATATTGTCTTCTCTTCTCATTAGATTGAAAATTCACATGTCTTGGGGGCATAGCTAAAGAATGAGAAGTAAAGTACAATTCAACGTATTTTTATTTACTTTGATTGTTCAAAAATGTCAACTAAAATAAAAGGATAAAAAAATCTTGTCAAAAAAATAGTTGTTTGTATTTGCTAGAAGACTATATTTTTCAAGTATTCATAAATCTCAGAAAGATTATTTGGAAATAACTTTTTTATATATTCTATAAAATGCCATAATTTTATACCATATTTTCTTTTATATTTCAATTATAGAATCCCTAATTGAATAATAGATCTATAAAGTAAAAAAATACTATGGTTTAATGTAAAACATCAAGAATGTCATTCACATATGTTTTTTTTTCATGACATTAAAAATATTGAGATTCAAGGTAAAACATCAAGACATGTACAAATATAACACATTCTATGCAAATAAATTTTAGGATTCAATTTTAAAAACTATAATCACATTACATTAAAATAAATAAATTAGATAAGTAGTTAATCTATTAATGTCATTGCAAATACTAGATGTCTAGTCTACTAGTGAACTTGTAGATGTATATTCAAAATAAATGATAAAAAATGGCATGGCCAAAAATTAGGGCAAAAGCACAACAACAATTTTTTTAAAACTTGTAATAAAAACTATGATAAATACATACAAACCTAAAATACATTACGAAAAGATGATGACATGATAAATTTATTTTTTAAGTCACAACGTTTAAGTACTAATTAACTTTTGATAACGTATCATGAGATTGCAGAGTTGACATTCCACACACTTTATGGATTCAAAACCCTAAGTCCTAGTACTATAGGAACACTTATTTTAGATTGGATAAGTCAGTTTATGAAACCATTGTTTCATATTTACCAAGGTATGACATCATGTTCGAGAAGCACTTAGGATTTCCAAGTTCCTAATTTGAATTGAGTTAAAGATAGGTCTAGTTTAGGCAAGGTTTAATATAGAAGTTTCATTTTTAGTCATGAGGGCAGAAACACAACCCTTTTATTAACATATTCAAATTTTAACCCTATTTAATGGTTAAGGAAACCTTGCTTAATTATATTTTATTTCATAGTAGAGGATTTAATGAAATACATAACTTTCATTAGTTTGATAAGATACCTCATCTTTATTTCATTATATTAGTTAAATTCCCTAAGTGAACTAGCTTTGCATCTTTAAGCTATTGACCTACCGCCTTAATACTTGATCTCGATTATAATGTTAAACTATTTAAAACTAATTAAATAATTAAAAATTCATCATTGAATCAATTATGACATTCATTTCATCTTTAAAATACAATCCTAGACCACTACAAGGTTATCTACATAAAACCCCTTCAATAACCCTTCAACCCTATAACCTTAGCAATTCAAGTAACTTATTAAACCCATAATACAATCCATAATATTATTAAAAAAATGTTATAAAAACAATTTCCTTAATAAGATATAAACATATTGTCAATAATACTCTACTAGGGAGTACAAATCTTAAATCATGTGATTGACCTCTTAACTTCATATTCTTGATCCCTATACTTAACATCTAAAGGCAAAATTGACTAAAGTAACTTCATATTTAAAATAATTTAAAAATTATAGTTCACTAAAGTTATTATATAAAGCATCAACTACTAAACATGATTAATGAAAAATAACATGATACACTAACTCTACATTAACCCCTAACAACCCCTCTAACCCATCCATAAGCCTTCCAATATTAACACATATGAAAACCACTACTTACCATTACCTATTAATACCAAGTCCCAATTAAAATTGAAACATTTATATAATAACCAGAACTATTAATCAAATTACAACATAAACATACCATAATATTAAAAAAATTTAAAAATAACATCAATTACCAAACATCTATAACATCAATTAAATAGTTTGGTTCGACCTACAATGTGCTATATGTGCCATGAGTGTTATCTTGGCATTAAAGTTAGCCAAGAAAAAGAGGGTCTAATGTGTAGTATGTGTCAACAATAAAAAGGAAATAGTAAATTCCTAGCAGAAAATAATATGGATCCAAGATCACAACCATCTGAACATGCATATTTGACTGAGGTAGAAGAAATGTTGATTGCATGTGTAAGTCCAATTTTGTAGGTGACACATGGAACATGGGGCCAATATAGATACAACAATAAGTTTCTCTCAAAATAATGAGCATATATATAAAATTCTTCCCCGCCCAATCAAAGAGTTGTCTATAATAATAGTTTAAAAAAAAGATCAACGTAGTACAAACTATGACTTTATAGTTCATAGAGATCAGGTATATCAAGCTCTAAAGTATAAAATTAAAAATAATAAATTTTATATAGATATTAATGTAGATAGTCATGAATTTGATTATCTTGAAATAAATATTGATTGCAATATATTTCATCAAATAAAAATAGTTCATGTAGACATTCATAATGAAATAAAAGAAATGATAATTCTACAAACTGAGATGGATGAAGTCAATGATAACAACATAAATAGAAATACGATTAGTGAGTCTTCAAAAGGAAATGGAATTCATTTATGAATGGGTTAATAACCCCAATATAGATCCTCTAAGTTTGATTTATTGGCTATCCATAGATGTATTTCTAGTGAATGAATATGTTACACCAAGTTTAATAGACTTTGCCTTTTCCACATTATTTCCAAACAAACAATGTGATTGGTAAGACTCGTGGCTATGAAGAGTATATCTTCATGAATATGTGAAGCATCTAATTTGATATAAGGATCATCATTTTGGGAAACGGCCCAAATTTAGATATTGTATGACAAAAATGATAATGAGGCACCACACACAAAATTCTAGTGTAGTTTTTACAAAAAGAAACATTGAAGAGTTGCCAATAAGCATAAAAGAGTTATGGGAACATATGAAAAGTATGCCTAAAATGAACATTGTTGACAAATTAATGTGTTTTGGCACACCCTTAAGAGGTACAAGGTTGTATTGGAAAATGAGTCAAGCAAAATTATGTCATAACCTCAAACAACTAGGGACTCCCAAAATCTTCTTTACACTTAGCGCAATTGATTTGTATTGGTTTGATCTACATGTACTAGAATGTCCAAAACTCAACCATTAGACCAAAGAGAGGCTAAAATATGGAGACAAAATTTCATTGACTACCCTTATATTATTGTGCACTACATGCACCTCAGAGATACAATGTTCTATAAAGAAATTTTAGATAAATATTTGACTGTTAAAGATTTTTGGTCAAGTTATGAATGGCATCATAGTGGATTTGCACATGTACATAGGTTTTTGTGGCTTCATGGTTCTATAGATATGGATTATTTAGATTGGCATAATGAAGAACATGTAAGAGGAGCTCATTTTTTTTCACCACATCATACATGTGTGGAATCAACAGGCATGTGGTAGTGAAAAAAGATGCAAGTAATTCTATAATATATTTTAATTGGTAAATATTTGTATAATGGTTTTAGCACAATCCTATCATTTGGTTCCAACCTTTTTGTTTCTCCATTTTAAATTTTATATTTCATCTAGGTATGTCAAAATCTTACACAACATCCATGTCTAAAAAAAAAAAGCCAAATTTTAGAAATAAATTTTGACCATGATTATGATGAAATATTATTGTTGAAAGGCATACAATCTATAAAGAGGAAGCATGTCTTAGGAAGTAAAGGAGAAAAATGACTTGTAGGTACTATCAATATTTCTTTCAAAATAGAAAAAATATTTTGATGAATTTTTTATTGTGCTACAAATATTTGCACTTAAATTATAGGTACAACATTCCTTGGGTTGTAAACATAAATGGCTCAAATTTGTTTGTAGACACAAAAGTTGGAGAAAAAAAATTGAACCTCAAAGGAAAAATGATAGATTCAACTCTCATAATCATTAAATATTACAATTACGAAGAGAAAATATAGATTGGCGACTAGTTTTGTCAGTACATGTTGTTATTAAGTATAATGCAAAATATGCATCCAAGGCAAATAAAAATTTTGAGACCTACCATAAAATGTTGACAAGGTTGGAAAATATAGAGAATCCTGATTACTTTACATCCAAAATGTAAAAAAAGCTTTTAACTAAAACTATTATTGAAAGATATGTTGGAGATCAAGAAACATGTCACATGCTTCTTGAGCATCCGTTGGTTGAAAGTACTAGAAGATTTGTTAATAGTAATGCTTCTTAAAAATATTCAAACTTGTTACCCTAAACAATGAAGATTGTATTTAAGAGAAGATAAAATCATTCATAGACTCATATAGATGAAAACATGTTTCTATGGAATCTACTTCTTTGATTGATGCATCTAGTGCATGGATATATAATAAAAATAGAAAGAAAGATAATAAGTGGCAGTGTGGGAAAAAAGTTACAATTGTCAAAGTCTATCCAAGATTTTTTTTTATTCCACCACATGTATCAAATTAGTTTGTTGATTTTTTCTTGTTATATTTTTTGTTATATAAACCATTCTATGACATTGAATTTGATATTGGTGATGATAGTATCACAATAGTTTCAGATTGGGAGTCACTAGATTATGTTCCATGACATGTTGAATGAAGAGTGGATGCATAAAATAGTGATAGTAGTTATGGATCTAGAAGTGATAACAATATAATAGGTCTTGGTAACATTAGAGAACATGAATGTGATATCATCTCTCATATGCATTGTGGTGAAATAATGGAGATTTCTAAAGTTGATATGCTAGGAAGAAGGGATATGGATAAACAACATAATCGGTCAAATTAATATAGGTTGGATGAATATACTTCAAACACAATAAATTTTATTGGTAGAATTAGAGAAAATGAATACACTATAAATATTCAATATGAACAAAAAATTAGTAGCACTAAATTAGGTAAAAAAACAAAACAAAAAAAAGACATTTTTTGTAATTATGACAAACTATAATGGTAGTAATAATGTAGCACCCTTTTATATGATAATTTAGGTTATGGTTGGTACAAGAAAGTAATATCTGATTGGTGGAATCAGTAATTTTTTTAAAGAAGCTGCAATGCCTAATCATTGTCCACTTCTATTACTAGTACCGACAAGAGTAGCCACATACAATGTAGGTGGTTTAACTATACATTCCAAGTTGAAGATTCAAGTAAATGATTTTAGACAATTAGAAGGAATATTTTTGACAAGTTTCCAAGAAAAGTCATATAAGATATATATTAATAGATGAAGTGAGCTTTATTTGGGAGATGATGGTTACGAATGTAAATTCCAAAATATGTTAAGAATTTCCTCAAAATTCCAATTTTAACTTTGAAGGTATTCTTATTTCAATTTTATATTCAATATACTACAAGAAAAAAAGAATTAGCATGCAAATTAAGTTTTTGATTGACTAAATTGTTACTAATTATTTGCTATAGTTTTTGAGGAATCTCAATGATTTTAGTTGGTGATCTTGGCTAGCTTCCTTCCATAAAAGATATAGTTTCATATGATAGTAAGAGATGTGCTAAGTTATTGTGGCAAGACTTCAAGGTTGTGATCACATTGAAAAATGTTTATAGACAAGATGGAGAGAATTTGGAACAAAATGAAATTTTCCAATTGCTCACAAATATTAGAGATGCTCACCCAACAATAGAGTATTGAAAATTACTAATGTCACAAACAACATGTAGTATTCCAACAATAATAAATGAAGATTTTGACAACAAAGTTAATTTATTTTTAACAAATGATAATGTTCACAAATATAATCAAACAAAGCTACATTTACTTAGAGAACTGATTGCACATTTTGTTGCTACAAAACTATCAAACTATAGTTTAGTAAATGATAATTGTGTAGATGAACTTGATATTAATTTATTGATTTTAAGGAGAGAAAGAGTTATGTTGATGTCAAACTTATGGATAGAAGAAAGTCTCATAAGTAGAGATTTGGGTTATGTTGAGGAAATAGTATACAAGCCAGGTAGTACACCACTTGAGCTACCATTGTATGTCATGGTAAAATTTGATGCATACTCCAGCTCGTCATTCAATAATGGACCTTCTAAAATAGTACATGTTAGTGATGTACAAAGAGGTTCTACCACATAGATACCATTGAAATTGACTTGGGCACTAACAATACACAAATCTTAGGGTCTGACACTTGAAAAAACATTAATTGATATTGGCCCAAGAGAAAAAAATAGGAATTGAATTTGTTACAATTTCTTGTGTAAAGTCACTACATGGTTTGAGGATAATGCCACCATTTTCTTTTGATCATTATGAGAAAATGAAGAAGGGGAAACAATTAGAAAAAGGTAAAGCTAAAGAAAGAAGACTGAAGGCTTTAGAAATAAACTAATAAAATATTATGAAAGAAAACATCATGATTGTACAATATGCTATGATCCTTTCTACAACACTTGAATTATATATATTTGTATATTGACTTTTTATAAAATTAGAACTTATTATATATCATCAAATAACAATAATGATATTGTCAATCATTTTTAAAAAGTTATTATGCAATGAGAAATCAAGTTGACTAAACCCATATTATTTATTGAAATAGATAGAATATACAATATATCTCTTTCATTAAATACTTTTTTGGTTTCCAAATATTGGAAGGGAATAAAAATGATGACACAAATAATGATTAAAGTTGATGACATATTTTATCATCTTGATCTTCAAAACATACATGTTGAGAAAAGAAAAAATTATGTGTCTTCTAAAAGGCATCTTTTAGAAATAGGTTTGTTGAAATTTTATCCACCAACTCTTTTAAATTTTGGTTACTTCTACCTACATCCTATTTTTCACAATTTTTTAATGGTGAAGCTTATGATCCTGCAAATCTTTATTTTCTTCGTGCAAAGGCTTGGGTCAAGGAATCTCCTTATTGAATGTAGTCTATAGGAAATGATCCTATCTGGTTGGAAAAATGCTTTGATATGCATAAACTATTACTGAAGGTCTATCAATTGATCATTTTCATGGTCAAATTTTTAGATTGCACTTTGGTGGTTTATAGAACACCCTATGGAATCAAGTTGTGGTAGATAGCTAGGGACCTTAAGGGGCCTTCCTAACTCTTCTGATTTCAAAAGGAATAAGGAAGATTGTTGCAGAGAAAATACCAACATGGACACAAAGTACTTGTGATGTTCAAAGAATGAGGTGTAGAGTTATAGACACCTAGTCTTTGTGACATGAAACTTATGAGCAGATCTCTATTGGTTTGACATTTTAGATCTGACAAATTCTGATTTATTTCAAAAACAATTGTTTAATGTGATGATGATAGTTATTCTAATTAGAATATTTAACTCTTTATTTTTTCAAGAAACAATGTAAATTTAATGTTATAATAAAATTAGTGAATTTTCCAAAGTTTTATATAAGAATTATATACTTAGTTTAAAAAAAAAATCATTATGATTTACATTCATTTTTACAAATATAACAAGTAGATTTTTTTTTGTTTTTGTAACAATTTGAGAA